>CM036658.1:73180688-73663319 GCA_020746105.1 Trogon surrucura
AGGCTGTGTTGAAAGGAATGAACGGAGGTGAGACAGTTGTTAGTACATGAAGAAGAGAAGAACAGGGAGAGGTATAAAAAGGGATTGGTATTTTTACATAGAGGAAGAAAAGAGACAGAAAGCAAAGGAAAACTGAACTCCATTTTTATCATATTGAACATGAGTCTGTGACAGGAGATCCAGGAAAAGCTGCCAAGATAAATATATTTCTTTTTTTAAGCAAATTTTTATTTGGGGAGAATTCTTGTATCTTCAGAAATAAATGATATCATTAGCATAACCCTGAAATGAATTATTTATTAAATGTGTCCCTGTCCAGCAGTTACAAGGGGAAAAAAGAATCATGCTGTTAAAAATATTGTGCTGATGTTGGATGTTTAACATTCAAGTATGAGCAAACTGCATTTGTAACTGCTAACATGAGCTTGGATTTTAAAGATTGCAGATTACAGGAGTTGAATTCATATACAGAGATGAGAACAAGATGCTCTGATTGTGACCTTGGCATATCCAAGGACTTTTTTTTTCTACACTTCTCTGTTAGGTTTTTAGGCAAGAAAAATGAAACAAGATTGATAAAGAACAGAAACTACTTCAGTAGAATATGTAGAGCTTTGCTGCTCTTGGAGACAAAAGGGCTAGCTGCCTGTGTGCAAGTAATGCTGAAATGTGTGGCGAGCAAATGGACCAGGCATGTCCATGCATGGTGGTTTTCATTGTTCACTTTCATTCTTCTTAAGAATGTTTTATGTTTCATTTTGCTTCTTGTAAAAGAAATATGGTAATCTTCCAAGCATCAGAAATGCCCATTTGAAATGAATAAGTAGGCCTGTGTATTATCATAAAGCACATTAGTAATTTTTCCTCTTTCACACAGAGTGATACAGAGTGGTTGCGGGCGGAAGAGACTTGCTGAGACCACCTAGTTCAAGCCTTGCTGCTCAGACAGGGTCAGCTAGAGCAGATTACCCTGGACCATGTCCAGTCAGGTTTTGAATGTCTTTGTACATAGAGACTCCACAACCTCTCGAAGCAATGTGTTTGTCTAGTCTTACAGTAAAACAGTGTTTTACTCTTCAGATGAAATTTCATGGGTTTTAATTTTTTCCTGTTGTCTTGTGTCTGGGCACCACTGAAAAAGACTGGCACTGACTTCTTAATTTCCACGTGTCAAGTATTTATACACATGAACAAGATCCCCCGGAGCCTTCTCTTGTCCAGACTAAACAGCCCTAGCCCTTGTAGTCTCTTGTCATGTGAGAGATGCTCCAATCCCTTCATCATCTTTGTGGTCCTTTGCTGGACTCACTCCAGTGAACCCATCTTTTTCTTGTACTGCAGAACCTAGGAGTGGACACAGTACTCCAGTGTTGTGTTTAGGGAAAAGATCAGCTTTCTCCACATGCTGGCAGTTCTCTTTGTAATGCTGCTCAGGAGTCTGCCTGTGCTGTGAGACGTTTCTCTCTTCTCTTCTGATGGCTTGTTGTCCACCAGGACCCTCAGGTCCTTCTCTGCAGAGCTGTTCTCCAGCCAGTCAGCCTCCAGCATGTCCTGGTGTCTTGCATTATTCCTTCTCAGATGTAGAGCTTTTCATTTGTCCTTATTGATCTTCATCAGAAGACGAATTCTCCAGCCCATCGAGGTACCTCTGAATGTCAGTGTAAACATCTTGTGTATTGGCCACTCCTCCCAGTTTTGTATTATCTGTGAACTTGCTGAGGGAGCACTATGATCCGTTATTTGGGTCACTGATGAAGATGTTAAACAGTATTAGCGCCAGCATTGACCTTTGGGGTACATCAGTAGTGTCTTGCTTCCAACCAGACTTGTGCTGCTGATGACAACCTTCTGGGCCTGGCCATTCAGCCAGTTTTCAGTTCACCTCACTGTGCAATTACCTAACCTGTACTTGGTCAGTTTTTCTGTGGGGATATTCTGGCAGACCGTGTCAAAGGCCTTACTAAAGTCAAGGTACACAACGTGACCTCTTCACAATTCTGAATTTTAGCCCCAAAACGTAGTCAACACTTTTAAAAAATACTGTAAAGAATAGAACAAGGAGGGGAATGAAAAATTTAAGGAGGATCTAGAATGGTTCTTCAGCTATGTCTGTAAACAAGTCAGGTATGTCACTCCTAGTGACAAGGGCACATCTCTCTGCGTTCAGCTGTGAATCTTCCCTGGAATGAAACACAAAAGTGTTTTCGTGGGAAGTAACCTCATTGTTACTGACTAAATGCTGGACTTAGAAGGACAGCACCACAGCCTGCGTGCTGACTGTCTTTGGTGGTACCAGATGTATGAGTATGCTCACCTCATGAGGAATTGAATGCAGACACTTACAGAGCTTTCAGCTGATGATCGCAGCTGTCAAACCTGTGCACGTGTTCACATGCCCAGTGGCAGCCACTTAGGGTTCCAGTACATACAAAGTTACTGCAGTAAATCTAGTGACAACACATCAACTGGGCCTGAATGTCTCTTTAGTTCACAAGCTAAGGGGATGCTTAACTTGCTATGAGAGGAGGTTAAGTCATGTTATTGTGCCTTTGCTGCAGGCCAAGAGTGTCACAGAGAAAGCTGAGATGGCACATTTGGTGCATAATTATAACCGGACTGTGGTGCTGGATCCAAAGACATCTAGGAAGTTTTGATGCCTACAGGAAACTATTTTGTGCATGTATGTCATGTCAAAATACTGGGGTTTAGTGACTGGTAATATTTTTGCACAAGAATCACCAAGACATTGAAAATACAATTTTTAGTTTTCTTTTTTAGGATTAGAATGTCTTAAAAGATAGTATTACATCCCAAAAGCATCAGCTTATACATATGCTCAGAAGACAGTAAGCTATTGCACAAATTCTTGTTCCATTACTAGATCCCTGTCCATTTGGACATAATGATGTAAATCAAAGCAAAAGACAGTGATTGTGCGAGTCATTCCTTGAGATTCCAGGATTTTCTGTGGAATTTAAACTATTAGCAATTTTAACTTGTTCAAACAAAGCAGGAACACAGTCCATTTTGAAATTGAAAAGGCAAAATCCTTCCTCTGGTTAAACAGAGTGCTTTACTGAATGTGGTTTTCCTTTGTGAACTCAGTTCCTCAGAACATAAAAGAAGGAAGACATTGTTTACATGTTTATTTTACATAGTTTACAAGTTGCAGTTTGTGGAATTTTTCCAGTGATCTGCCTGGAGACTAGACTGTAACCTAAGAAAAACTAAGCACTAAGCATTTTTTTTTTTTTTTTTAAAAATGAAAAGGCTGGTTAATATGTCAGTTTGGGGACAGACAGGTTTGAGTAGTGTCATTCACTTCTGAATTATTCTTGGTTTACCTTGGAGATGAATTTTAATTGTTCTCTTGACACAATTATTTTAATGTGTGGCAGATGTAAATTTAATTTATGCTGACCCATAAAACCACCACTGATAATTCAGTCTGAAATGTCTAGCTCTTTTGGATCTCCATGAGATTTCTGTATCTTGAATTAGCTAATACATAATTCATGTGAAGGAATTATTTGTATTTTCTGTTTCCTGCTGTAGCGACATGGGAAAATTGAAAATGAAAATCAAAAACTTGGAGTGTTGCTCAAGGCCATTGCGATGACACCCAGAATTACACCTGTGCTAAGTGTTATACATTGCACTCCAAATCCACTTATTTGAAGTCGTGCTCTGAAAGAAGAAATGATAAGGCAAATACCAAAAATAAATTATTTTTAGATGTCTTGTGAGGAGGAAATATTGAAAGGAATTGCCGAGGGAGGTGGTGGAGTCACCATCCCTGGATGTGTTTAAAAAACGGCTGAATGTGGCCCTTCAGACATGGTTTAGTGTTAGGGCGGTGTAGGGCTGTGGGTTGGACTTGATGATCTTAAGGTCCTTTCAAACCTTGATGTTTCTATGATTCTATGAATCTCTTGTGTGCTTCCCGGGGGTTTTGAGGCTTAAGTCTAATCATTCTAGGAATACTTAAAAGCCTATCAAATATCTTTTCAAGTCTTAGAAATTCACAACTCTAGTTTCATGTGGAAAATTTGAAGTGTCTAGGATGGTGCAGTGTATTTCATCATGTCTGCATACTGAGCAGACTAGTCCCCTTTAATCACTTTTAGCCTTCTTCTTTGTGGACTGAGATTCACAGGATATGTAATGGCAGTAGATGTTTGCAAATCTGTTTTCTCTCTGGCGTGCAGCAGAACTTAGGCTGGAGACAACTTTCTGAATTCCTGAGCAGTTTTTGCCCTTTACTTGGGGTCACACAGGAAGGTTCCATGCCCAGCCTGGAGCTAACTTCTTTTCTGCACTTAAGTCCCATGTTAATAGCTAGCGTGAGGAAATCTGGATACCAACCAATACCCCCAGCCCTCCACATACTACCAAAGTGCTGTGGCACTGCTTCCAACTTCACTTTAATGCGTCCAAACTGAGGTCATTTCAGACTGCCTGTCTAATTGATTTGCAGACTACAGGCCACAGACCGTGATGTGAAAGTCTTTCTTTAAGTATGTTTTCCGTCAAAAACTTCCCCTAAAAGCTGACATCATGTATCTGATAAATGACCTTTCTTTGATGACATTTCCAGGATTACCCATAAATGACAGGGTTACCCATAAATGCAGCTGCGTAGCGTCATGTCTGTTCTGTTTTCTGCATCATGCTTTGGGTTAAAAGATGTGACACGTAACACAAATGGTCCATATCTCATGTCAATATTGATGACATGATTTTATCAGCTATTTAACAACTATTTCGAGTTCTACAATAACCTCTCCCTCATTCCTTATCTTTTTCTCCCTGACAAAACATTAACAAAGCTTTCCTTCATGTTTCTGATCTTCCTTGCAATTCCAGCATTCACAGGCAGCTCCAGAGAGGCTCAAACAGATGCACTGGAGTTTCCAGGCTCATGAATTTGTCAGAGTTGGCTGCAGGGAACGCCAGCATTTCTTAAAGCACACCTCAGGAACAGTGAAGAAAACACAGTATCCGTTGCCTCTCTGAGGCTAGCAATATAGGAGCTGTAAATACAATATCTGCTTTGCTGTGGGTGTGATAATGCTCCAGCTACTAGGTTTCCATGACTATAGAAATAAACTGTTCCTTTACGCTGGGGCCTGCTTTGATCACTGCTTCAGTACTGTCTGAAACATCGTCTCAGTTCCACCTTTCCCAGTACAAACTGTACACTCTTTTATTTGCACTTACTGCTTGTAACACAAAGGTAACGGATTCCACAACAAATCTTGCTTAGTCTAGCTAACAATGGACTGTTACAACTGCGTGCGAGAGAAGAATGTCCCCATGAAGTACTCAGGTCATGTGGCTTTTCCCGTTGGCAGAGACAATTGAGATATATATATATATATATATGTATAAATATATGTATTATCTGATGCTCGAAATTAAAGTGTCGGGTTCTAACTTTGGATCTATGTTTGAGAAGTTACTGATTTGCTTTATGACAATGTGACTGAGTTTGGTGAATAAACACAAAATGTACAAAATGGAGACAAAATTGCCGGAATACAATGAGAAAAAGAAAAATCAAAGTGGAGTATTAACTGATTGTTCTTACTTCTCATATTTCTTTTTCAAAGTTAGAACAGTTCAGACTTAAACAAACTTTGGGTTTTTTTGTCCACTATATTAGTAACTAAAGTTAGAACACACTAAGGCTGTGCCTATGCTTAGGAATAGATCTGCCAGTTCCATTAGATATAAAACCGCCACAGATTTAAAGTGCTGTAAAGGAGCATAGACAAGGAAATGATGGGAGGACAAATCTGTTTTGTTTCCTGTAATGCAGGGCTTCCAGATCAATTTTCCTTTGCTATCACCATTCCTGAGTATCACCTGCCTCAGCAGTTCCCATTTCTGCAAGTCTGAGAAATGTGGCTGTTGAGAGATGCTATGTGCATTGCCATCAGACACAGTAGTTTCTAGTCCTCAGGGAGTCCCTGATCTAGCTTAACATAATCCGTGACTGTCTCTTGAGAACCTGCACGTTCATCACTTGCTTTTCTATGTTTCTGAAGCCAAAAGAACCTCCAAGAAAGCTGGTCCATTGTGTATTATTAGTAAACTGGTTATCTCTGTTAGGACAGGAAGCTCACCTTGTCCCTTTATGTCATGTACATTGTGCAAAGGACAGAAGATGTTACACTACTGTTAATGAGTTTTGCCTTCATTTGTTCTGAGGGTTTTTGGAGGTCCTGTCCATGTGTAGTCAATGAGGCAGGGAGGACTGCAGAGTCGTGGGCTATTAAGGGACACGGCTTTGTGCCCAGATTACTTCTGTCACAGTCATCTACTCCTTTCCTATCAATATCAGTTAACCTTATGCAACTGAGACAACCCCTACATTATTTAAGGTTTTAAATTATAATGATGAAACTTCAAAATGCACTTCTGGTTCATGGAGCATGATTACCACCAGTTCTCAAGGGCAGAGAGCCTCAGCACAGCCATTGTTCCACAGCATCGGCGGTCACTGCCTCCCGTCCCGCACGTATCACCAGGGGGCTGGAGTGGTTCTGAGGTGCATTACTGTCTTCCACTCATCTGTTCTGGAGCTGGGGACATAAACAATTCCACTGTATAAAACAGATTGCATTCACCTGTTTACTCCATTTCACTGTCTGTGGACATCATGATTGATTAAAAAATGTAGTGACATATTAAAGTGTTCTTTTAAGAGTCTGAAAGCTAAAAGTTGTCCACCTTTATATTTTACCACCAATGACTTTGAGGTGATTCAAGTACTTTCAGTACTCCAGGTTTTCTGTATTCACCCCATACATATTTCACTGGTAGCAGTACAGAGGCTGTATTTCTCTACATCCATGGACTGAATCTGGTTTCTTTTATGAGTCTCACTAGCCTGTCCATCTTAGCAGATTGATGTGTCATCTTCTCTACTTCTAAGCTCTTATTACATTCTACCCAAGTAACATCACATCTCTTGAAAAGGCATTAGCTTGAGATAATATGACCTCTAAGAGCTTGCTAGATCATGTAAGTAGGAATTGAGGATTTTCTGATTTAATTTTTGTAGCATTTAAATAGCACTAACTATGCTTATTCATTATCTGCATGCATCTCCCCCTACCACAATTTCTTAGGTTTTTATCGATCCATTTGTAAGACGTTCTTCTGTTGCACTTACACAACAGTACTAGTGGAATGACAATAATTTGCCCCAAAGAAGAGATATTTATTAAATTTCTATCAAGTCTGTTGAAAAAGTAATTGCTACGAGTTGTCATAGAAGTCCTTTTCCTTTACAGTATCTAACAATGAAATCTGAGTAGACAGCATAACTGCTGCTATGGAAAGACTGACAGAATAGGAATGGAAGACTTCTAAGTAACAAACACTAAGGACAGAGGTAGTGGGTCATTAAAAATCTCATTTTTTAGACTGCATGCTGCAATGTCTTTGGGGCTTACATTTGCCATAGCTTGTTCATTACCTTATCTTCTTAGCCAACGTCTGACTCAGAACTGTTTTGCTAATGAGACTTAGCTATGTTTGTCATTCATTTAGCTAGTGGAAGACTAGATTAAAAAAAAAAATGTGGAGCCCCATGACACAGTAAACAGGAGGAAAAAAATAAAATTATATGAGATGCGTATCAAGTGAAAGATGGTTGAGAATGATATACAGGTAATAACAGATAGCAGCATCTGAGTCCTGTGTCTCAGATGAATAGTGAAGTTGTGCATAGAACCGTGCTGTCTGACATCCTGAATGTGGGTCGTATTTCAGTAGACAGCTGGGAATTATTTGTTTGGTCCTGACAGTCTTGTTCATATGCAAGGAATGCAAAGATTTAAAAAAAGAGCCTTGGGAGGAAACAGGCCTTGGGAGTAATTTCTGTTGAACCTGATTTGTGAACTTAGATTTCAGGAAGAATATGAAGAAAGGGAGCTTTCAGGAGATTAATCACAGTCAGGGTGGTCATATACTACAATATCATTCCAGCTAAAAGGACAGAAAGGAAGAGAAAAGGCTCAGAGTCTAGAATGGGAAAAGGGAATAAACATGGATGAGTCAAAGATGGCTTCAGTAAAGTATGGACTCTGAATTTACCAGTATTACGGTGATTCCCTCTGCAGCAGCTCAGTTTTCCCTTCAAAAAATGAGTGTAGCCCAAGAACAAAAGGACAGAGGACAGCCAGCTTTGGTACTCTGCCTTGTTTTTCACAAGCCCTGAGAGGAGTGTTCTTCACACAGGAAGTGAATAGGCAGTGGTAGGATTGCTTTACAAGAGCAGTGGGTATAACCACATCACCAAGAGACTGGATAGGTGAGAAAAGTTCAGATTAGCTGGCGAATTTAACATGCAGTCTATTCATGCCCTTTCTGAGTCTCAAGGAGTGTGACTCCAGCATGTGTCTCTGTTTAGGAAGAACTGCTGTAGACTGATGAGTTGCGAGGGAGGTTGCATCCATGATGTCAGACACTTTGAGCATAAAGATCTCTCCAAACCTGACTTCATTGAACAACAGAGATGACCACCTGTGAAGAGGAAGCTTCCTGCTTGTATCCATCATCCCAACTATCAAACAATGATAAAATTTACATGGAAAATAAGATGAATTCTAGTCTTACATCGTGTGAGATTGCTTCTTTTCCAGGAAGTAGCTGATTAGAGCTGACAGTAGCCTGTGGACCAAGAATACAAATTTGGTTACTTTTAAACACATAGAGGAATAAGAAAATAAGCAATAAGCTTGCTATACAATTCAGCATCTGAGCTAGAATTTGGTGTTCAGTTCCTCAAGCAAAAATTACGTGTCACATCTGAAGATACAGGCCAAATACTTAGTATTAGTAATATGTTCCATTGCAAGTAGAAGAAAAATATGGCAACAAATTCAAAATTGCCATTTGCTTCTAAGAAAGATTGCCGTTATGACTTGACCACCGGCTCTGTGATGATCAGAGGATAAGATGAGAATGGTCAGTACAGGTAAATACATTAAAAAAAAATTAAAACAAAGGGGTCATAACACATAATCAGAAGCAGTTTAAATTTTTATACTGCTTGTGTCTTAAATTAGAAGCATTCCCAGCTCCATCTTTTAAAGCTAAGAAACCTCATGTGTTTCAGACAGCTATGCATTTATTAAGGACATTGTGTCTGCAATGCTTCATTCTTTTTTTTCTTCTAATATTTTTCAAAGAGTAAATCCTATACTTCTGCAACAACACGTAACATAGTACAACCCTGGCAATAAAATGACACTATATTTTTGTATAAAATGTTGTGATCCCCTTAGAAGGTTTGCTAACTAAAATTATCTGTATGCATTTTAAGATTATCCTATGTTTTTCTATTTTGATATGCATGTTGCAACATTCTGTAAAACATTTCAATGGAACTGGTTATCCTGGATGTTCATTGTATCACTTCTGCACATTGCAGCCAGAATAGCTGTGATGGAAGGGAAGAATTAAAATGTCTACAGCTGGGAGGAGTTGAGAATTCTTTTGTGATTCTTCTGGCATCTGCAGAATTCCTCAGCTAAAGCAATGAGGCTGATGGCAGTTTGGAGCAGTTTTAGAATTGCATTTTGTCCTTGAATCAACATCCTAGTCATAGATGAGGTGTAAAAGCCATAGCATTCTACTCTTCATGAATGCTTCTTGCTGTGTTTTTGTTACAATACTGAATTAGGTAACAGAACTCAGAGAACTGTGTACAGTTTTGTGTCATACTTCAGTTATTTCTTCTCAGAAATGTGATTAGCTCCTAAAAGTGATTGAGAAAGCTACGATGTGGCTGGTGGTTGTGTAGACATGGAAGGTCCTTGAGCCAGACTATTCTCTCTGTCTCTGAGTCACACTTAAGAAGAGCCTACCACTAGTGCCAGGGGCTGGCCAAGGGGCAAAGAAAACTCACATCTGATCATCAAGCATTGGCAAAGGGAAGTGTGGGAATATAACGGAAGATTGGTGAGGACTGTAGGCACACTCAAGCGACTTGCAGCTGGGGTGCTGGAAAACACGCACGTCGTACCAGATCACTGCTTGGCCTTGTGCACTCGCCCAGCTGCACGGCCCTGCTGGGGTAACAGAGGCCTGGGATAGATGCGGTGGCATCTCTTGCATCCCTGCCCTGCTGCGGGAAGGAACAGAGCAAAGCTGTCGTGTGAGTCCTGGGAGCTCAGACGGAGCAACAGGTTAAACATAACAGAGCAGGGGGTTCAGTGCCCTGCGCTTTCCAGCAAGGGGAGATCTCCTTGGGCCTGCGCTGCTGCTTGTCCTGCTGCTCGTGTGGTGGCTGCCTGTGTGCCTCTGCCCGGGGGATGCTGCGGAGATTCTCCACATTCTCGGGTCGTGAGAATAAATTTACTAGTTGCATTTGAGCCGTAGTTTCTGTGTCCTGCTTGTTTCGGCTCGAACAGGAGGTAAGCAGCCCAGCCTTTTGCTGATTATACTGAGTGATCAATTTGATGTGCAGATCAAGTGAGATAGTAGAAGAAACAGATCTTGTCAGATTCCATTGATCCTCAGAATCTTTGAGAAAAGCTAAGAAGTGCTGCAGGAGATGCTCTTGATGACGACAGTGGAATTTGTAGAGCAACAAATAAAAGTGCCAAGGTGTCTACATATGATTGTTGCTGGTGAACAAAGTCAATCATAGCCCCAAATGGTAGATGTAGTCTCTCATAATATAATGAAAAAGAACAGCTGGAAGTGTAAATTCTTGTGCTCACTTGGGACATCTCTGTAGGACTGTATGACAAATTCTAAGGATGTATTATACCCTAGGGAACCAGTAAGATGATAATCACTGGAAGTCAGAAGAGCCCGATGATTGTTTCCAGTCCTCAGTGCAACCCTTTTCACTCTCAGATCTCAGAGGATTAATGAAGCACAGTGAATAACTCTAGAATTACAGTGTTGTGCCTTGTGCCAAAGCCATTTGGACGCATGTGCATTGGTACAAGCCTCCAGTGTGAACACTGACACAAGCCACACAACAATACAGTGCAGTATCATCTTATACAGAGCATTTTGTTTATTTGACTTTTAATCATATTGGGTATTGATTTGCTTGTTTCAGTTTAAAGTATTTATCCCAAATGTACACATCTCAGAGAAGAAAAAAAATTCTTTAGTTCACAGATCACACAGTTTCCATTTTTGACACGGGGTTGGTACCTATTCTACCCCAGACAGTAGATTACTCAAGTATTGGTAATTTTTCTGTTATGATAGCCACTTGGCTACCCACTCCGTGCTCTATGAAACTGAAGTTCTGTAGCTGATTTTATTATGAAATTCCCAAATGTTGAAACCAGCATAAAATTTCTATTTTCTCTGGGAAATATAGTTCATTGCAACAGGAAGGAACAAAACAGGAGAAGGAGTTAATGGGGTAGTAACCTTTCAACATCTTTAAGGGTTTTATTAATGTACTGTAAGTAGTTCCCTCTCCTATACATCATTAAGTAAAATTAAAGCATTAATGAGTACTTGATTTTTTTTGCCTAACTTCATAGGTTGCTTCTTGATAACTGCCATCAGCTTTTGGGTCTGTGTTAATGGCTGGCTTCAGAGAAAGATAAAAAGTTTTATAACATCCAGATGCAGAATAATTTCACAAATGGAGGTTTCAGTGTAGTAGCTTGTAGTCTAGTAGTCTGATATTGCTGTAAACTGAAACAAGTGGTTTCTTTATCTTTCATGTTGTATTAACTGCTGTGATTTTGAGTATTTATGCAGCCTCTGAATGGGTTCAGTACCTCTGTCTCTTACTTGGCTCTCAGCCTCAGCAACACTCAAAAGACAACACAGTCAGTGATCTAGTTACATGGGTGATGAAAGGTATTTACTCACAACTAGTGTGAAGTTGCTACATGGCAAAGTAGGTAGATCATGGCACTTTCCACTGCTCCTGTGTCAGAAGGGAACAGGAATTCCCTATTTTCTGAATAAATACCTCGGACATAGTGAATGTGAGACATGTGGCTCTAGGATTTGTTATGAAGCCCACAGTACTTTACTGGATTCAGAGTTATATAATTACATTGCTCCACAGCAGTTTTTGCTGACACACTAGTGCAGGATTTGAAAGACCTTGCTGCATATTTATTCAAGAAAAATCTGTGGGTATTTCAGATTTCAGGGGACATTTGGAAGTGGTGGTCTGGTCTGGCTTGTGGCGATGAATTTTTCTGAATGGTTTGCCCAGCTCCAATACCTGCAGATTTATTTTTTTTTTATTAGCTGCCTAATTTCTTTTACCTGAAATATTGTAGAATCATGGAATCATTATGCATTGTTTGTATTCCCAATGATCTGAGTAACTTTTTGAAAACTAAAAGGGAAGTACAGAAATAACTGAGAATCTTGTTGCATTTCCTAGGAAGCTATAAGAAAGCTGTAGGGAGACCTGGAGACAGTGAAAAGAGATTGTCATTGAATCATAGAATTATAGAATCACAGAATGTCAAGGGTTGGAAGGGACCTCGAAAGTTCATCTAGTCCAACCCCCCTGCAGGAGCAGGATCCTCTAGGGCAGCCACACAGGAATGTGTCCAGGTGGGTTTTGAAAGCCTCCAGAGAAGGAGACTCCACAACCTCTCTGGGCAGCCTGTGCCAGGGCTCTGTCACCGTCACAGTAAAGAAATTTTTCCTCATGTTGAGGTGGAACTTCCTATGTTCTCGCTTAAACCCATTATTCCTTGTTCTGTTACTGGGCACCAATGAGAAGAGATTGAAGAAGCCAGAGGGTTGTGGTCAATGGGGCTGAGTCTGGCTGGTTGCCTGTGTCTAGTGGGGTCCCTCAGGGGTCAGTGCTTGGGCCGGTGCTGTTTAATATATTCATCAATGATCTGGATGAGGGATTAGAGAATGTTGTCAGCAAGTTTGCTGATGATACGAAGTTGGGGGGAGTGGTTGACACACCAGAAGGCTGTGCAGCCATTCAGAGAGACCTAGACAGGCTGGAGGGCTGGGCGGGGAGAAATCTTATGAAGTTTAATAAGGGCAAGTGTAGAGTTTTGCACTTGGGAAAAAATAACCCCATGTACCAATATAGGTTGGGGACTACCCTGCTGGAGAGCAGTGCAGGGGAAAGGGACCTGGGGGTTCTAGTGGACAGCAGGATGACCATGAACCAGCAATGTGCCCTCGTGGCCAAGAAGGCCAATGGCATCCTGGGGTGTATTAGAAGGGGAGTAGCAAGTAGGTCAAGAGAGGTCCTCCTGCCCCTCTGCTCTGCCCTGGTGAGGCCACATCTGGAATATTGTGTCCAGTTCTGGGCCCCTCAGTTCAAGAAGGACAGGGAGCTGCTTGAGAGAGTCCAGCGTAGAGCCACAAAGATGGTGAAGGGAGTGGAGCATCTCCCTTATGAGGAAAGGCTGAAGGAGCTGGATCTCTTTAGCTTGGAGAAGAGGAGGCTGAGGGGTGACCTCATCAATGTTTATAAATATGTCAAGGGGGAATGTCAGGAGGATGGAGCCAGGCTCTTTTCAGCGGCGTCCACTGACAGGACAAGGGGCAATGGGTGGAAGCTGGAACACAGGAGGTTCCAGAAAAATATGAGGAAAAACTTTTTTACTGTAAGGGTGACCGAGCACTGGAACAGGCTGCCCAGGGAGGTTGTGGAATCTCCTTCTCTTGAGACATTCAAAACCCGCCTGGACGCGTTCCTGTGCGCTCTAGTGTAGGTGGTCCTGCTCTGGTAGGGGGGTTGGACTAGATGATCTTTAAGGTCCCTTCCAACCTCTAACATTCTGTGATTCTGTGATTCTGTGATTGTTTCCTTCCCCTTGACACCTACCCTTCAGATATTTGTATATGGTAATAAGAGCCCCTCTCAGCTGTCTCCTTTCAAGGCTAAATAGCCCCAGTTTTCTCAGTTTCTCTTTGTAGGGGAGATATTCAAGTCCCATGATCATCCTCGTAGCTGTCCGTTGGACTCTCTTCATTAGATCTCTGTCTCTCCTGAATTGGGGAGCCCAAAACTGAACGCAGCATTCCAGGTGTGGTCTCACCAGGGCAGAGTACAGGGGGAGGAGAACCTCCCTAGACTTGCTGGACACACTTTTCTTAATGCACCCCAGGAGCCCATTGGCCCTCTTGGCCATAAGGGCACATTGCTGTCCCATGGACAACTTACTGACCACTAGAACTTCAGGGTCTTTCCCCATGGGGCTGCTTTCCACCAGGATGTCCCGTAATCTTGTACTGATGCCTGGTATTATTCCTCCCCATAGAATCATAGAATGTTGAGTTGGAAAGGACCCCTGAAGGTCATCTAGTCCAAGCCTCCTACAGTGAACAGGGACATCTGTAACTACATCAGGTTGCTCAGAGCCCCATCAAGCCTGACCTTCAATATTCCTAGGGATGGGACCTCCACCACCTCTCTGGACAACACGTTCCAGTGTTTCACCATCCTGGTAGTAAAGAACTTCTTTACATTGGAAGCTGAGCAAACATGCTCCTTTATTTAATGGAAGTGGGAGTGTCACTAGTATCAGAACAGAGAACAAAGAAAGAAAACTTAGAAACTGGTTGGTGTTCTGAATATTCCAAACAAACCTTTCTAAGCAGCAGCTCAATGAAAGACAAGTATTTGTCACAAAAGATTTAGAGTATCAGTTTCCTGGGTTTGCATGAAGCTTGAGCAGCATCAGTACCATTGAAACATACACTTCACTGATTTTTCAAGCCTTAATAGTAACTTTTCCAGGACTTTTAAAGTTATAGTTTTGTTCTCTGTTCCCCTGTGACACCAAAATGCGAAAAAACCCACACTCTTGTCAGAGAGAAAACAGACAAGTAAATGTTCGTCATTCATGAAGTTGCAACCATGTGTTATACTAAACTGTAATTTTTTAAGTCTGCAAGAACCTGAATGAGTGATTCATGCTTCGGTTAGTCGCTACTGGTAAAAGTTTCTGGAAGACTGTGTTTCATGTTTAGGATCTTTTTTTTTTTTTTTTTTTTTTTTAAATCAGACTATTGCCTTAGGTAAAGTAGCTTTATACAGTAGCATTTCAGAGAAGCAGCTCTGAATATATACAAAAAACAAGATTATGAAAGAAATTTCAGAGAGTCTTCAAAAGTTGATTGCACTATCATCGAGTCTTAACAGGACTCTTGGTGTGATGCACTTAACCAAGTAGACAGGATTCTGAAGTTAGAGTTGGAGGAACTATGTGTCTTTTAACTCTGGCAACACAATATATTCCACATGCATAAATCGGTAGTTGAACACCACACAGGATTAAATTGGCCAGCTGTAATCATTATGTTTTTCTACTTCTGGTATTTTATAAGTTTCACAATATTGCCGTCTTTTTTTGGTTATTTTTTAAAGAGGAAATTTCTAGGAATCCTCTAGAAATAGAGCAAAAGTAACTATAAAAATAAAAGAAAATTAAATTGGTAGGCTTCCTGGCAATACGAGCTGAAAGATTCAAGTGGAAAATAAGACCATACAGAGAATATAAAAATGCTGTTGCAATGTCAGGAACAGCTAGGTTACTTCTCCTCTGGCTTTTAAAATTGAATATGTATGTTTCTTATGCAAAAGTACGTGCCTCTTCTGTTCTCTTGATGGTCCTGTGCCATCCTCATCCGTGTTGTTCATAGATCATAGAATACTAGAACAATTCAGGTTGGAAAAGACCCTTGGGGTCATTGAGTCCAACCATTAACCCTACACTACAAGTTCACCCCTAAACCATATCACCCAACACCACATCTAAGCGACACTTAAACACATCCAGGGATGGCGACTCAACCACCTCCCTAGGCAGTGTGTTCCAGTGTCTGACCACTCCTTCCGTGAAGAATTTCTTCCTAATGTCCAGCCTAAACTTGCCCTGTTGCAACTTGAAACCATTCCCCCTGGTTCTGTCCCTAATGACCTGTGAGAAGAAACCAGCAACAACCTCTCTGCAATGTCCTTTCAAGTATTTGTAGAGCATGATGAGGTCCCCCCTCAGCCTCCTCTTACTCAAACTGAACAGTCCCAGCTCCCTCAATCGCTCCTCGTAAGATCTATTCTCCAGGCCCTTCACCAGCTTTGTTGCCCTTTTCTGCACTCGCTCCAACATGTCAAGAGGTGCCCAAAACTGAACACAATACTCAAGGTGCGGCCTCACCAGTGCTGAGTACAGGGGGACAATCACTTCCCTACTTCTGCTGGTCACACAATTTCTAATACAAGCCAGGATGCCGTTGGCCTTCTTGGCCACCTGGGCACACTGCTGGCTCATATTCAACCAGCTGTTGATTAGAACGCCCAGGTCCTTTTCCGCCAGACAGCCTTCCAGCCACCCTTCCCCAAGCCTGTGGCGTTGCATGGGGTTGCTGTGACCAAAATGCAGGACCCTACACTTGGCTCTCTTGAAATGCAGTTGGCCTGGGCCCATCGATCCAGTCTGTCCAGGTCCCTCTGTAGTGCCTTTCTACCCTCCAGCAGATGGACACTCCCTCCCAGCTTGGTGTCATCTGCAAACTTGCTGAGGGTGCACTCAATCCCCTCATCAAGATCATTGATGAAGATGTTAAACAGGAGTGGCCCCACCACCGAGCCCTGAGGGACACCCCTCGTGACTTGCTGCCAACTGAATTTAACTCCACTGACCACAACTCTTTGGGCCCGGCCATCCAGCCAGTGTTTCGCCCAGCAGAGTATGTGCCCGTCCAAGCCATGGGCAGCCAGTTTAGCCATAAGAATATTGTGGGGGACAGTGTCAAAGGCCTTACTGAAGTCCAGGTACACTACATCGACAGCCTTTCCCTCATCCACTAAGCAGGTCACCTTGTTATAGAATGAGGTTAGATTTGGCAGGCAGGATCTGCCCTTCATGAATCCATGCTGACTGGGCCTGATCTCCCTGTTGGCTTTTAATTGTTCTGTGATGGCTCTTGAGATTATTTGTTCCATCCCCTTTCCCGGCACTGAGGTAAGACTGACAGGTCTGTAGCTACCAGGGTCCTCCTTCCTGCCCTTCTTGAAGATGGGCGTTACATTTGCCAGCCTCCAGTCCACCGGGACATCCCCGGTTAACCAGGAGTGCTGAAAGATGATGGAGAGTGGCTTGGCAACCACATCCGCCAGCTCTCTCAGCATTCTAGGGTGTAATCCGTCAGACCCTATGGATTTATGAGGATTCAGCTTATGAAGCAGGTCCGTAACCATTTTCTTCTGGATTATGTAGGTCCTATTCTGTTCCTCGTCCCTTTCTTCCAGCTCAGGGGCCTGTGTGCCCAGGGAACAACTGGTCTTACTGTTAAAGGCTGAGGCAAAGAAGGCATTAAGCACCTCAGCTTTATCCATATCCGTGGTCACTGTGCTTCCCTCTGCATCCAACAAAGGATGGAGATTCTCCCTAGACCTCCTCTACTGTTATTGTATTTATAGAAACTTTTCTTGTCATTCTTCACCACAGTGGCCATGTTTAGCTCTAGGTGGGCTTTGGCGTTTCTAATTTTCTGCCTGCACAGCTTCACTTCTTTTTTGTAATCCTCAAAATTTGCCTGCCCCCTCTTCCATAGACCATAAACTCTCCTTTTGTTCCTAAGTTCCAGCCAAAGCTCTCTGTTTAGCCAGGCTGGTCTCCTTCCCCATCGGCTTGTCTTCCGTGACTTGGGTATAGTCAGTTCCTGCACCTTTAGTATTAATTCCTTAAAGTATGCCCACCTTTCCTGGGCTCCCATGCCTTCCAGGACAGCCTCCCAAGGAACTCTCTTAACCATGGACCAGAAGAGATCAAAGTCAGGAAGTCCAAGGTGGCAATTCTGCTGACCCCCCTCCGTACTTCACCAAAAATGGAGAACTCTAGCATTACATGATCACTTTGTCCAACACAGCCTCCAACAATTACATCCCCCACAAGACCTTCTCTATTAACAAGCAGCAAGTCCAGGAGTGCACTTCCCCTCCTTGGTTCCCTCACCATCTGTGTCAGGAAGTTGTCTCCCACACGCTTCAGGAACCTCCGGGACTGATCCCTCTCTGCTGTATTATATTTCCAGCAGATGTCTGGGAAGTTAAAATCCCCCATGAGAACAAGAGGTAGAGTCCGTGCAACTTCGCTCAATTGACTATAAAGTACCTTATCTATTTCTTCATCCTGGTTGGGTGGTCTGTAGCAGACTCCCACAATGATGTCAGTCTTACTGGCTTTTCCTTTGATTCTAACCCATCAGCTCTCAACCCTGTCATCACATTGATTAATTTATAAGAATTCGTATCCCTCCCTAACATAAAGGGCCACTGCACCACCTCTCCTACCTCATCTGTCTCTTCTGAGAAGCTGGTATCCATCAACGGCAGCACTCCAGTTGTGTGAGTCATCCCACCACGTTTCTGTTATGGCAACTGTATCATAGTTTTCCATCTGGACAATGGCCTCCAGTTCCTCCTGTTTGTTACCCATGCTGCATGCATTAGTGTAGATGCACCTCAGCCGGGTCACCTTTTGGGTGGGAGAAGCCCTAAAACCTTCCTGATGATACTCAGATGTTTCCATAGTAACCAACCTCTCAACAACCCTTGTGTTCTGCCTGCAACTTGGTATGACGTTTTTATCCGTTGCTGATTTACAAGATTGCATGGTCTTGCTAGTACATTCCTCCCCCACAAGCACTGGCACATTGCATTCTGGCTCCTTTTCAGTGATCTTGATTTCACCCCCACCCCCTTTCATACCTAGTTTAAAGCTCTGTCTATGAGCCCTACCAACTCCCTTCCCAAACCCCTTTTCGCTCTGTGGGATAGGCTGTTTCCACGCGTTTCTAACAGACCTGGCCTCTTGTAAATCCAGCCACTGTCAAAAAAAAACCAAAAAAAAACCCAAACCCCTGCCGGACACACTAGGCTCGGAGCCAGGTATTAATCTGCTGGTACATCCTGCCTAATCCTTCATCTTTCTCCACAACTGGAGGGATAGAGGAGAGCACGACCTGTGCTCCTGATCCCTTGACCAAGTGCCCCAAGGCTCTGAAGTCCTTCTTCATTGTCCTTGGAGTGGTTCTTCCTAATTCATCACTGCCTACCTGAAACAACAAAAAGAGATAATAGTCTGAGGGCCTTTTCTTTGATGTCTTCAAATATTCTGTCAAACAAAACTATTAACATCAGTCCTGTTATTTATCCTCCCATGCTTTCCTCAAAAAAGGTGTGTATACAGTAGAGCATTTCATTTTGGTGGGGTTTTGAGGTCCTTGGACAAGAAAGAGAAAATGCGAGAGGCTTGGTTTCACTGATTTTGTAATTTTTTAGTCTTTTGCAATTGTATGTGTTGCGAATCAGAGAAAATGAGGCAAAAAGAGAAAAAAAAAACCCAAAACAGTACAGAGCTTCAGGTTGGAAACTGGAACATAGAAAACATGGAAGTTGAATTGCAGAAGACTAGGCAGTAGATTCCAAAATTTGGCTTCAGATATTAAAACCTTAACTCTCTTCCACTAAAGTAATATGGGCAGAGAGATAGGTAGATTAACAGATTTTAACACCAGTTGGTGTCTTTTGTGATCATCTCCCCTAAGTCTTGAGTATCAGAGCCACAGAGTTACATTCAATGCTTCAGTGATGGTAGCTTAATTATAACATCTCCTGTAGGAAAAGTTAAGGAACTAGTCTGAAATACTACAATTTTGAAATGCCCAGGGATGGAGGAGAATCCATTGTGCTTATTGAAATTCTGTACATCAGACTAAGGTTAAAGTTTATCTGCTCAAGTGTGTTTAAAGAATTTAAAACCTGGGGATAGTAAAAGCAAAGGAAGTAAAAGCAAATAAAATAGTTATAAAAATTTAATGGTAATTCACAGTAGATAACCAAGTTTAGATACACTGTTCGTGTGATGTTATCTTTAATTACATCACTGTGAACTTTCTATTTTGAGTAGCATGTGTGCCATCTTAGTTTGAGAAATAAATTTTCTTATGAACTGAAATTAGTGCTACATGCTTTGTTTAGTGTATTTTCTATTAACTCAGTTATGTCCAGAGAAATTAGAAAGCCATGATGTTATTTCAAAGGATACTTGATTTTCAGTTGACTTGAAAAGAAGGACAGTACCTATCAATTACAATATATTGTCAATTGCTCAGTAATGATAGTAGGATGTTTGTGGAGAGAAATCTATTTCTAATATATTGTGTTTTCCTATGTGTAAGAAGCTAACATGAGAAGAAGGAGCTTAGCAGTATAAAGGACCCAGTGCAAAACTGGAATTGTGGCACATGAAGCGAATGCTACTTCATTCTCTGGATGAAAACATAATCCCAAATGCAGTTTTGTTTTAGAGTACATGAGTTTAAAAAACAAACAAACCAGATCTGTCATCCTCAGAGCATACTCGTCTGCCTAACTGATTTGCTTGTTTTTATAGCTACTAGCAAAGCAGCACCGATGTCATAGTGGAAGCACAAGCTGAATTCTAGCACAGCTCACTCACTAGTAGGACCAGTATCCAGCTTTAAAAGGCAAGGGCAAAGTTTTCCTGTAATTATACCTCTGTAACTCCAGTGAGAATACCAGTTTGCACAGGGATTTCATTTGGAGCCAGAATGGCTGCCACAGGGACTTCATGTCATACCAATTGTAGAATCATTATAACTGAGTACTCAGGGAGATAACCCTGCATGACTCTTAGGCTCTTGGCTGAGTCAGCAAGATTCTCACGAAAAAAAAATCTTCAGCCAGGCTTTCTGAAGCACTCCATTCCATGTCTGTCTGCCTAACTGCTACTGTCAGTCAATACAAGTTTTAGAGTAGAATTCCATGATTTCTAGGTTTTATGAATTTCTCATCAGAACGTACAAAACTATGGCTATAACAGTTTTCTCTCTTTTAAACACATGATGTAAAGTCTTCTAAGTTAATATATCAGTTGCAAAAGTTTTGACATAACAGCCTTAGAAACCAGCTCTTCTGTTATCCACAGGACACATTATTTATTACTACTTGTTCTCAAGAGTTCTCACTACAATACTTTCCACAGCTGAGCCCACAGCAGTGCAAAAGTCATCTTTTCTATCTGATCGTCACCGTTTTTTTCCACTACTAAAAATGATGGCCCAGATTCTCTGTCCATTTTGTTGTTTGTGCCTCAGGCAATATCCTTAGTACTGACAGCCTCCTGTAATAGCTGTGGCCTTGCTTTTTTCTGTGCACAGGTCTGTATTCCTTTGCTATATGGATATTTCTTTTATTATCCTTATTTGCTGTTCAGTGAGTTAGTCTCTACATCATGATTTATGCATGTGTGTGTAGTTCTTCTGTATTCAGTCTGATGGCAAGCTATCCCATGGAAGACCGCGAAAGAGTCAAATCCATGATGAAATAAAATAATCTTCATTCTCCCCTCCCAGTACTGTTTGCATTTTGAATAACAATTAACAGAAGAAGTAAGGCATTATATGAATGCACTGGGCACAAGTTGTTACTGCTGTTAATATACCTTCTGAAAAAGACATCAACATGTGGTTAAAGTATGCTTGCTAGGATCGTTTTTGAGCTCAAAGATGAATAAGTTCCATTTGTGTCAAAGATATTTTCACTTTTCTTCCTTAGTTTCTGAAATTTCATTTCTCTTCTGCAACATAATGCTACTCTGATTTTGAATATCCTCATGGTATTTTTGTTTTCCTATACAAGGGAATCTGGCCAGTCTGTGATGATCTGACTCAATAAACATGAAAATACAAATGGAACACAAATGTATAATAAAGAGGTAGCGGTGAATTATTAACTACTGTGTTTATAGACAGTCAAGTTTTACAGTCACAATGCTCATGTTACCCTGGTTACTTAATTGCATGTCTACAGTCATAACTGTAAATCTTTTAAACAATTAAAAAGTATTTATGAGCAGTTTCATATAATATTGTTGCCAGAAGTTAAATTGACCTCAGTATGACACCTGCCTCAGCACTTTCCGCATTTTCAGTTCCTGGCAATGACAAATACAGACAGAGTGGGAACAGTCCAGACTTCAGAAAAACTTTAGTCAAAATAAAGAAAGTAAACCTGTTGATGAAGGCAGAGCCCACCAAGAATGAGCCCTACTTGCCTTGAGCAACCTGAGGTAACAGCCCTGAGCAGCTCCTTCTCATGGCTTTTAGTTTTAAAGCGAAAATGTTAACAGATCTGAAGAAGGTGAAGCTATCATGTAAGTGAATATGGAAATAATTGCAACATACTTTCATAAATCAAAAAGTGTAATTCATCACTAAAACTAGGGAATCAGAAAATCTCAAGTCTCTTTGTCTTAGTAAAATCCAGGGAAACAGTATTTTTGTAAAGAAGCAGAAGCAGCAGATGCGCTGGTCTGCTACGGGTATGTTTTAGAAGTGCAACCGACTATTAGGTATTTAGAAATATCTTCAATAAGGAAAAATTTCCTGTGTAGAAATAAATGATAATAAATAATTATCTCTTCAAAATAGGAAATTTCTCTGAGACTGTTCTTTAGTGGTTTGGTTTTTTGGTTTTTTTGCAGGTGTTGCTGCTTTGGATTCCAGCGTTTCTGGGAAGATTGGTTTGCGAGCAGTCATATACTATTTCTGCACTACTGTCATTGCTGTAATACTAGGTACTCTGTGGTACTCTAACCTTTAAAAGCCTTTCCTAATTTTGAGTATTCATCACTGTGACAGTACTGATTTCCAAAGATGGAATGGGGAGACAGGAATCATGCCAAACACCTTGACATGCTTGTACACAGATACAGCAAGAAGTTAGTCCTGCTGTTCACAGCTGGCATGTATTCATACCCAGTATGAAGGCACAGGCAAATCCGCTGTGCATTTCAGATCAGAGATTAGGGACTCTCTGCCTAGGTAAACAGTGAAAGCTGAACGAACATCAAAGGCCAGCCTTAGTTACAAAGTGAATTTCCTTAATAGCAAAACCATAGATTGCCACTGATTCTCGGGTATGAGAATGTGTAATGTGTCCCACCTGCAAGAATGACAGAATCTATTGCTTGGTTGTCATCTCATTTCCTTCCTGAAAGGCTTTTGTCCCTCTGCCAAGCTCCACTCCTACCTCTCTGAAGTCCATGTCTCTTGCAGGAACTTCATTCCCTACAAGCAACCTTGAAATCTTCCACAGTTCCTTAAACAAACATCTTCAGCCAGCCGTCGTAAATGAGAAGTAAAACTAAACCCTGCTTGGCGAGATGTCATGTAGTTTGTGGCTCATCTTTCTATTTTGTTGGGCCTGAATGAATACTGTGCCTAGATATTACCCACCTAGAAGAAACATGTATTTATTGAAGGACAAAAAGTACATCCTATGTGGCCTACTTTTAAAGTAAAGCAGTATTTAATAATAGAAAAAGAATCACATATAGACATATAAGACTAGATTAATTTCTAGAGATTGTATCACTGAATAACATATGGCTGTGGATACACCATGTAGGCTGTCTCATCTGTCTGGCAATTTTCTGTGAACATGTGAGAAAGGCAAAGACTTACATTAGTATGTATGTAATTTTGAAATAGTTGCTATCCTGAGAGGGGGGTTAAATCATAAAATCTCCAGAACTCCCTGCTATTCTAAGTTATTCTATGATACTACATGTTTCATTTTTCAGAGTTACACAAATTCAGTTCTATTTTTATTCATACCTGTCATTAGAAGGCCTTGTTCCTGACTGACTGAAGGGTCATCCAAATGCCTCTTTCTCCCTATACTGAGAATTAGTTGTTTCATTTGGTTTAGGTTTGTTCGGATGTGGTGGAGAAAACAAAAAAAAAGTACAGTTGGAAAGGCCTAGTATTTAATGTAGAAGTGCATAAGACGAAGCCACTAAAGTAAACAGAAAGTTTGCCATTGATTTCAGTATTCACAAGGTCAAAGCTACTATTTGTTACCCATGATTTTTTATTTCAGTTTGTTTCTGAAGCCCTTCTCTTAAGTAACTTTATTGCTAACTAACTTTACCAAAACATCCTGTTGTACTTTGGGGTCACAGGACAACACACTTGTATTCATATCTGAAAGCTAGTTAGTAAAAAGAAGAGCTGCATGAGGGAAAAGGTAAATAGCAGTTCAAAATATCAACCATGCAAAAGTTGCAAAACACTTCAGCTGAAGCCCAGAAGTAATTTACCCTCTTGGTGAACAGTGGTGATGATTTAGTACCATACATGCAAAACCAAAGCCAGAGTGCCCAAGTCCAGTGGCAATGCAGCAAGTATCTTCTGTGTTGGAGGGACCCACACATTTAAAGGCACCACCTGTGGACTTCCCTTTTCTAAAGACCTTTGCATGAGCACCCAGGAAAAGCATAAGCTGAGTTTAACTCGCAAAGAATTTACCTCCACAGGGTACACTGAGGTAGAATGCACCAATGCCTCTGCTTGCACGGTGAGCTCTTCGTTCTCCTTCTGCAGGGATTGTCTTAGTTGTGACCATTAAACCCGGAGTGCCTCAAACAGCAAATGAGATTGACAGAGTGGGCAGTACCCCAGAAGTCAATACTGTTGATGCCATGCTGGATCTGATCAGGTGAGGTTTGCTTTTTTAGTTCCCATTCCCTTTTTGCAGTAGTCCAAACAAATACAGAGTTGTGATGTGTAATACAATAAAAATGCTTTCTGATGTTGTTTGGACAAATAAGGAGAGAATAACTTGCTTTCCAACCGGTTAGACATTTTAAAGTATATTCAAAGCAGTTTGTTTAAAAAAAATTCTCTTTACACCATAGACTTCGGTTAATAAACCCATGACAACAAAAATTCCCTCATTTACAGAAATTGGAATGCAAGATTTACCAATTATGAAGAAAATTTCCAGAAAGGATTGAATGGTTGGCAAGTTACTGACTGGCAGCTTCTGTGTTATCCAGCACAGAGAAACACCTAAAACTGCAGTGTTATGTTTGCCCCCGTCAAGGCAGGATGCAGAGCAACAGATGTAGTATGCAGAGCAACAGATGTAGTATGCAAAGGTTTCTAGGGTTGCACGGTCAACAAGTTTGCTGCATCACTAGTATCTTAGGCAGCCTTATAATGAGTCCTTCCCCATGAGCATCCTGGAAAATCATAGATGCTTAAAGTGGTTAGAAGAAGGAAACCCCTAGAAAACTCCACAAGAGACTTGAGTACATTTTCAGAACTAACGTGTTAAAGGAATTAGAAAAAAAAAAAAAAAACAACACAAAAAGGGCTGCATTTCCAATGGTAGCTAACTAGTTCCCTCAAAAATGTTGCTGTGAATCATTTTTTTCCTCCAAGTGCAATTTGCCTCTTCGTCTCTGTTCTGTATCATTATTCCTGCCCACTGTTTTCTTTTTGTAGAATTTTTATTTAATATATCATGTAAGAATCAACTGCTACATATTTAAAATTGGCTTTCTCAGCATTTTTTGTTTCAGGAAACGCGACTGGCATTTGAAGATGCTATTCCAGATACACAGTTTGACTTTTGTAAGATACACACACACTTATTTACTTAGGAGTATATATATTTGCCTTGAAAAAGTCACTGTTCTATTTAATAGCACATGTCTGCTGTTATCTGGGGTATCTGCCCCAGCGCAGATCAAGATAGACCTTTCTGAAAATAACTTAATTTCTCTGATGTTTGTATGAGAGATAGTTAAGAGTCCTCAACCTCAAACTCCTATATTCAACAATCCACAGCTCTTCCCAGCCTCTGTCCCCTCCTGCCTGTGCATGGCCAGAATGACATCTCCTTGGATGGCTCATCTCCTTCCTCACAGTCACTTGCCCGGGAGTCTATGAGGGGAACTCTTCCATCAGCTGCGTTCTAAAATCTAACGCAGTCTATTACTAGTAGCTTCCACATGAACATTTCCACACATATTCATGGGGCTGATGCATAAAAAAAGTCTTCTGTGGTAAGAAGTGGTGTGAACTGTAATTCAGAGTAATTTGGACTTTTGCTACAGTTTATAGGTCAACTTCTTGTAAGCAAATTTAAGACTCTGAATTAGGGGTATGAGGTATGAAATTCTAAAGGAATTATAGTTACAAAGATGATGGAGTGGAACATCTGCCTTCTGAGGAAAGGCTGAAGGAGCTGGGTCTCTTCAGCGTGGAGAAGGGGAGGCTGAGGGGTGACCTCATTAATGTTTATAAATACGTCAAGGGTGAGTGTCAGGAGGATGGAGCCAGGCTCTTCTCAGTGACATCCAATGACAGGACAAGGGGCAATGGGTACAAGCTGGAACATAGGAGGTTCCACAAAAATATTAGAAAAAACTTTTTCACAGTGAGAGTGACAGAGCCCTGGCACAGGCTGCCCAGGGAGGTTGTGGAGTCTCCTTCTTTGGAGACATTCAAAACCCGCCTGGACACGTTCCTGTGCGACCTACTGTAGGTGGTCCTGCTCTGGCAGGGGGGCTGGACTAGATGATCTTTTGGGGTCCCTTCCAGCCCCTAACATTCTGTGATTCTGTGTGATTACTTTTCCTAATTATTTATATTAATCAAATTTAAGATCCAAATCAAGACAGTCTTGTAAAGATTAAGGAAAATCCCAGACTTGTACAAACTACTCTTGCCTTTGTACAAACTTTGCTTTAAAAACCTGAAAGATAAAGGGTCGAGTACGTGAAAGATCTAGAAGGGATATAAAGATTTCTGCTTCAGTATATAAACTGCCTTGCTCTGGATTAGGTATTCAATAAATAACTAGTTAATGCTTTTTTTCTGCAATCATTTGAATCTGAAGTTGGCAGCTGGAAAGGAGGCAACAACTGGATTGCTACTGATGTAATTTCCTATTTTTCAGTGTTCAGAAGTGATTCTTGACCCTGGAATAACACATGTGAATCTTCCATCAGCCAAGATTAATTTCTGAATTCAAAACTACAATAGAGCACACCAAATATCTGGTTCTTCTGGCACAGTTTTTTTTTTCTGCCTGTATTTGACAAATCCTATAAAAATTGTGTGTCCTGTATTACTCATGCAAATGATGGAAATGGTACAGCAGGGAAAAAAAGGACTGGATAGCCAGAAGTGTCAAATACTGAAAAATAAGCCTGAAGATTCAGCAGTAGGAAACAGTCAGCCGATTGCTGGGACTCCTGAACCTTTAATTTCTTTGGATTTTATATCTGATGATGCTAAATATACTGCTTTCTGGATAAAGGAATACAACCTGATCTGGTTTTCAAGCAGCAGATTGTATAGTTTTGTTAATAACAACTTGCTCTTAGTATGCTATGACCTTGAAATACCTCTAATTTTTAACAGAAATATGTTCCCAGAAAACCTTGTCCAGGCCTGTTTCCAACAGGTAAGATTGAAAATTCATCTCTGCTACTGTAATCTTCACTGTGAACTACAAATTTGTCTTCTTTTGTGTCTCCAAAAAACTGTATCAGGTTAAGAATTATTCCTGAGAAGTCCAGGAGTATATTTATTTCCCATGAAAAGATTTTTTATAGTGCATCTTGGTTTCATTCATAATAAACACTCAGTTATCAGCTGTTAAGTCTCTGATCATCCCTTACAAAAAGACAATGTCTAGGAACTGGGTGCAGAATCCAAATGGTGCATGAGACAAGTTTTTTCCTGTTGGGGCAGGCAAAGTTAGAAGAACACGAGGCTTTCCTTGTTCTTAAAAACCCTCAGTGTCTTATAAAATCTGCACAACTTAGCCCTCACACTGATGATCTAATTGCCAGACCTGATGATCCAGGAAAAGCTCCCCATCAGTAGAGCCTGTTTGAGACAGCTTTCAGAGAAAGTGTGATTTGCAAGGTGGAAGAGGAAACTACTCTGTATATATCAGACTTACTTCAGATGCAGTCATCTTTGTCAGCAAATATATCAACTGTTTTTTCATTGTATTCTCTCTGTTTCCCTTTTTTGTCTTCCTCAGCAGCTGCCTGCTAGTTTATCTGAGACTTGCATGCAAGGTTGTTAACTTTTCTCAGGAAATATGTTAACTGTCCTGCTGTGCACAGCACTGAACGTATTTCCAGTTTATAAAACTTCTTCTTTCTCATACGTTAATTATGTATTCTCATATGTTAATTACATACCCAACACTATGGAGACAGAAAGGTTCTTTTAGGGATCCCTGGGAGAATCATGACAGCACTTGATCACAGTTAAAATTAAAGCTTTATTTTCTTAACAAGATATTGTTATTAGTGTAGCACAGAATTTATAATCAGAATAGCACAGGATTTCTGTAAGCAGAATCAGTGTAGTACAATTTTATAATAGCAATTTTAATAATAATTTTATTATATATAAGCTTAAGGTTTGTAACCATCTGGAATCACTGCGAATCACTTGTTTGATCTACAGCATCTAAAGTACAGAACCGTGATGGCTCACGTGATTTGGGAGATAACATGTTTGTCTGTGCTTGCTGCCTTCAAGTCACATTGGTTCATTTTCCCCTTATTTTTACTGGGCATAGGCTATGCCTTTCTCCATTCTTCAGTTACTTCATGTTTCTAAAGAAGTTCCTCTATTTTAAAAAAAACCCACTTTTCCAGTACAAAACCAAACGTGAAAAAGTTGAAGCTACAACCGGCGTGGATAAAAACAGCTCTGCATTTACCGAAGAACCTGTTACGACTGCTACAACAGCAGGAGCTTCAGAGGTGTGACCTTTATTGTTGTATTTCTTCATAATATAAGAAGTGGGGAAAACGAACATAGAATGAATTTGGTTAGTTGATGTGGTTAGTGATTGAGGAAAGAAAGGAAGTGGTACATAAATAGATTTTAGCAAGAACATCAAACAATAAATAAATGCTAGAGATGATGATGAGAATCTTCAGGTAGGTTGAAGAACATGAGAGGACTGCACTCGTAGTTAGGCAGTCCAAGGATAATAGACAATGTGAGAAAATAATCTATTAATATACGCATTAAATGTATATGCTGATGAAATGTCAATTTGCTGAGAAATCAAAGAAGACAGTCACTGTGGAAAAGCTAGATGTATATCAGCACGAGATGTTCAAACATCATTGAACTAAGTGCTGTAGAAAGAAAGGAATGGAAAATTGTATGGGGTTTTTTTTTAAATGGAAAGCATTTGTTAATTAATAGTTTGGCACTCTGCAAAAAAAAAAAAGAGAAGCGAAGAAGAGATTAACCAAGCCCCTGCCTAGAGGTATGGAGAGCTTAGTGGTGTTGATCGTTTATAAAGCCTCGACTTACACTGGAGGAGAGGGAGAACGGAATTGAGTAGAATGTGAACACAGAACTGTGGACAGTAGCAAATCAATATGCATTTTATTACACTCCTTCCAAGTTTCATCTCATAGTAATAAGAGCATGGGAACATGAGCCATATGAAAAAGCATTAATTAAATCCTGAAGCAGAATGTAGTAGAGAGAATTGCACCCTTTCTTTCATATGTTCATACTGCACAACCACAGAGGAATACTTATCTAATACATAATAACCTTACATTATGTGCATTCCGTTCTGTTATAAATTGTACAATTTCACTGTTTTCAGATGAACAATAGATTTTCAACTTGGGTCAGAATTGAACACCATTTCTTGGTTCTTAACGCAGTGGACTATTTATCTTGAACCCTCTAGTTGCTCAGAAATAACCACAGTGACTCTGCATCAGCTGTGTTTTGTTCTACACAGCAGGTAGTGAGTCTTGAGTATGCCGAAGGCAAGGCTGGATACCTACACCTTCATGTCAGAAGTCTGTAGAAAGGGAAACATAATTAAGGGTGCTTCATCCACTGCTAGTGTTTGATCAGACTGCTGCATAATGTTAAAATACAAAGCTTTCAAAGACCATGTAGTTCTACCCCCATTCCTGAACTTGCCCACTTGGCACTGCAAGAAAGGGAGGTGAGCTCCATGTCTTTTGAGAGAAAAATCTAAATGTGTTTTCATTTTAGAATTCTTTGAATTCAGTGTTTTCAGATAGTAACTTTTTTTCTCTTGAATTTAATCTGTAGAACAAAACCCAAGAATACAAAATTGTGGGCGTGTATTCCGATGGCATCAATGTTCTGGGGTTGATCGTCTTTTGTCTTGTTTTTGGAATGGTTATTGGGAAAATGGGAGAGAAAGGACAAGTGCTTGTGGATTTTTTCAATGCTCTGAACGAAGCTACAATGAGAATAGTTCAAATAATTATGTGGTAAGTCCAAGGACATAGTGGCATTTTCTAACAACTTCTTTAAGTGGTTTTCATTGTTGAAGGAGCAGACTCATACTTAGTGTTTGCTTTTCGATAGTGCTTTTCAGCAAAGAACTTTAAAAGAAAGGCTGATGAAAAACTTACTTCCTACAGAAGTTGATGCTTTTGAAGAAACTGGAGGCAGGGCTTTTGTTTAACACATACTGAAGAAACTGTTTTATTAGTACATAAGAAATCTGAGGTTTTTCTCAGAAATTCTTGCTAGAGTTTTATATCAAACCAGTACAATTGCACCAGTGATTTCAGGACTGTAGAAGCATTCCCACTCACGTGCCTTTCTCAGTCTTGAACACTACTCCTCGATAGCCAGAGCACAGGGCAAAATCTAAAATGGTATGCAAAATACAACTTCGCATCATTTAGCTTCTGGTAATAGGTTTGGTGAGACAACATTTTCTCAAAACACTTGCAGACAGGAAAAACAATTTTAATACGTAGCAACTTAACTAACAGTGTTTGGTTGAACTTCACAGCTATTCACAGAGCTTTTATCCATACAGGTCACAATTACAGGTTCTGAACTGTAAACACACATTGTCTTTTCGAGAGTTTGATCCTACTTGTGGAGTGCCTTGAGTTATTTACAATACTCTGCTCATATGCACATTTCACATGCTCATCAGATCTGGCCCTTCCATGGATTTTTTCTTATGTCCCTGCACACTGAGATGTCTGCAAAAGAGTAAATCTGTCCAGTGTTTAGCTGCACATTTCTTGCTGCCTTTAAAGAAATATGAATTAGTGTCTGCAGGTTGTCCTGTGCTGAGCAGCTGCTTCAGTCCCCAGGTGAGTTACATCCCCATGAAGCAGGCTCCCTCACTCTGCAGCAAATTACCACTAACAAGCCCCAAGACTTCGCACCTGCCACAGATAACAGGATCCTATCCAGAAGCTGACTGTCCGTTGTCTTGCATGTGCTTGAAGCTGTGGCTGAAGGCTCTTTGTCTTTCTACAGATGTGAAGCTATTGTCTTAAATAAGGTACAGTTTGGTGCTGGCAGCGTTAGGAATTAGTTCTGTTTTCACTGTTTAAGGTTCAGAATGAGGTACTGTGTTATTTGTGAGATAACACACACATATTTTATACATTTACATTTTAAAATGGATGCATATTATATATTCACAAATTAATTTAGGCTACTTAAAGCTCTGAAGTGGCAACTTGTCTCTGTAACAGACTGTTGTCTGGTACCATAAGGAATGTAGTGGAGCTGGTGCTAGCGTAAGTTCTGATTTTTGCCTTGAATTTTCTGTAGGCTATAGACCAGAGACCTGTTCATGTCTGTGAAGCATAGCCTTCTGTAAGTTTACCGTGGGATGGGAACCCCTCCATCAAACAACACACTGATGACTGTACTATCCCAGGATACTTACACTGTGTAGGTGACCCAAATATAGCCCCCAGGGCTTCACGGAAGCTGTTATAAGCACAGGAGACCTTTCCCATCTCTGTGTGATTGCAGAATGCAGAGACATTGCCCTCGGCTCTGCAGACTTCTGCCTCCGAGTAACCTTATGGCTGTGCATAAACATTTGCTGCAGTAGAGCAAAGCCCACACCCCTTCCGAGCTTCTGTGTGTTCTGTCACACCAGGTCATATGATACTTGTTAGACTGTGCCTAGGGTTACATTTACTTTGGTTTTCTAATCTTTTTGCATCACCACTATTGTAATCTTGCTGCAAGTGAACAAAGTCTTTTGTGCAGGAGAATATAAAAAAAAAATTCTTCCATCTATTGTAAAAGAGTTACCTGTACAACAAATTATTCCATGGTGAGCACACAGCATTTGTGAGGATGCATTTTTAATTGCTTTATTCTTGCTTTCTAGGTATATGCCAATTGGTATCGTGTTTTTAATTGCTGGGAAGATAATAGAAGTCGAGGACTGGGAGATCTTCCGTAAACTGGGTCTTTATATGGCTACAGTACTGAGTGGGTATGTTATTTTTTAAAGACTAAATTAAATATGTGCAGTTTTTAGAGTTTAGTTGATTATAACTCAGTTATCCATGACACAGCTGCTTCTAGGTCGGAGATGAAAATTCTTGTCAGTGAAAATTACGTGAAATAAATGAAAATTCATTGTTTCATTTTCTCAGCTTGGTGCTGAAGCAGATAACATCATTGTATTTTTGAGAGTAGTAATGCTTCTGTTGTATACTAGAAGTTGGAAAGGTGAAGTTGTGAATTATGGGTATTGCCAGCCTATTGAAAATACATGAACATCTAGATTAAATTGGGAACCTCCATGGGGCCAAGGTGTACCAGCATAGGCCCAGCTCCACTGCCCGTTACAAATGCGTATTAAGTGCAGTGCACAATAAACGATGCTGAAGAGGAAACTTAGTCCTTCCCATGTCAGTGCAGAGCAGTGAGCTCACATGGAGGGAAGCCCTGGGGACTGCACTATTAGCTACTCCTCCAAGGCAAAGGTAGCTGGCAAAGCTGCAAAAGCAGCAGTTACTAGCTGAATAACTTAGCCAGACATTAAAAGAGTTTTTTTTCTATTCTTTTTCTAGACCCTAGGCTTTGTAGAACAGTCTAGGGTGGAGGAGATAACACCTGCATAATGTGGAGCCTTGCAAATGTGAAGCCTTAGAAGGGGCAACCTAACTGCTCCAAGTGATACAGAATACTAGATCCATTAGATATCTCTGAAGACTATCCTACAAAGGACCCTTTTGATAGATAAATGTATATTGCAGTCCTAATAATTTAGCGCATTTAAATTTCTATTTCCAATTCACTGAAGCATAACTTCTAGGCTGTCTTGGTTCATTGCCTTAGCATCCATTTCAGTAATTCCTTCAGTATCTAAGGATTTATTCATGTTTTGTCTGAAGGCTAGGTCCAGAGTTGTTCAAGAGCTTCTTTTCTTCCCACTTTATACATATGCATTCTATTTTTCAAATGTCATTCACACGCTTGTTGACAAAAGAGCAGAGAGAAGGTTGATATATTAGTCTGAAATTCAAACTTCTCTATAAATAGTCAAGAAGAATCTTCTTTTTTTGCATTAATGGTTGCTCAATAATCATATTTATTTCGTAGTTGTTGTTTTGTTTTATGCATAAGCCAGTATGTTTGGACTAGCTGTTCAAAACTAATTGGAGGTATAATGACTTTCTGTAAAAATTGCAGCTCCAGAAATAGCACTGAATCATGACTTTTTGAAAATGTTACAGAGATGAGTGCAACTTACATTTGTCTAATGTATAATGGGGTTTTTTTTGTGAGTTTTCATTCAGACTTGAAAAAGAAATCAGATTTTTAAAGGATGCAAAAGTTGATGTTTACTGAGAGACTCCAAGTCAAGGGGCTGATATTTTCTTTATAGATTGTAAATGAGACTATGGCTACATGTTAGATAAGAGTCATTTGTAGAATGACTCTGTATCACTGCAGGTTTCCTATGTTATTGCCTCCAGTTAATTCAGAGTAGGAGTATGTTGGATAGATTATTACTGCCCTTTGACTTCAGTTTTAGATTAGATAACAAGTTTTACAGTTTTGGATCTGATAGCAAGTTTTATAACTGTTTACCCATTAATGGTTACAATTTTTACTATGACAGGGCATATCTTCCGTAAGACGTGTTAAGACACAGTGCTTTCTCCAGAGTACTTCGATTACAAAGTAAAATGTCATCATATGTAGTCTCCTGTTGAGATGGTAACCATGGTCTTGACAGGCACAACAATTTTAAGTATGTTCCCAGCTGCCATCACAAAGATCGTACATAGTACGTGAGCCCACCTTTACATCCCTGGGGAGAAAAAGTCTCTGTTCAGCCAAACTCCCTTGCACATGCCACAGTTTTCCCTGATGGTTGCTAGGGCAGATCTCTGCAGCATTTCTGTCTCATATGGGATGGCCTACAGTGAGTGATGCTCAAGGTGCTGTAGATAAGGGCTAACAGCAGCACATTCTCTGCCAAACTGACCATCAGGGAGAGCATGTTGTAATCAGATCATGGGAGCAAAGATGATGATGTATACACAAGGTTATAGGCTGCCTGGAAAAGGTGCTTGTTCTACATCTTTCAGCTTGTAAGAATCCTTTTTTCCTACCTCTCAACAAACAGGAGAAGATCTGTTCTTCCTTTATTTTGCTTTCTCAAACACTGCTGTTCTCTCCATCTTTTTTGTTTTCAATCTTATTTACTTGACGTTGTCTCTTTGCAGCATGTTTTGTTCATTGCAGCATGTTTTGTTCATCAGTGTCTTCTGTCTATCATCCTCCCTTTAAGCTTGATCCTGAGAATTACATATTTCTTGTATTCCCTATCAAGGAAAATGTACAAGAGCATATGATCTAGTGTGTCTTGTCCTCCCTTTCCTTTAGCTTTGTTCTCCAGCTCATCTTCTGTCTTGCCTTCTTCCCGGCTTTATTATTCATGACCTTTCTCATTCTCAGTCCTACCAGCTCTCACCCACCATTGTCTGCAACACATCTCAGTCTTTATGTCTTATTCATGTCACTGTGAGGGAACACTTCCCTCGGTGCCTCTGCTCCAGTTGGCCATCAGCCTCTCACTGTTAATGGTTGCAGTGTCAGGGTGAGGATGTGTTAGCAGTCACAGAGGAGGAAAATCAAAGTAGAACTCCAGAGGAGGACCACGAAGATAACTGGGGATTGGAACACCTCCCTGATGAGGACAGGTTGGAGTTGTTCAGCCTGAAGAAGGGAAGGCTCCAGGATGACCTTGTAGCAGCCTGCCAGTACTTAAAGGGGGCCTACAGGAAAGCTGAGGAGGGACTGTTTATGAGGGGCTGTAGTGATAGGACAAGAGGTGGCTGTTTCAAACTGCAAGAGGATAGATTTAGATTAGATATTCAGAAGAAATTACTTTCTGTAGAGGTGGTGAGACACTGGAACAAGTTGCCCAGAGAAGTTGTGGAAGTCCCCTCACTGGAAGTGTTCAAGGCCAGGCTGGATGGGGCTTTGAGCAACCTCGTCTTGTGGGAGGCGTTGGAATTAAATGATCTTTAAGATCCTTTCCAACCTAACCCATTCTATGATTCTGTGATAATAGAAGTGTCAGAGGACTCGCAGCCTGAAGTAGAAAAAAAGAAAAAGCAGCTCCAGCAAACAGACTCTCTCTTGCCTGTGCCTTTGTCTCTTCTGAAAGTGGCAAGGCAGCTGCATCTCTGGACACTATGAAGAATGCCAGGTTGGCATTCTGAAGGACAAGGTTCTTCCTATCTTAAAACTGAATGCTATTAGAATTTCACTTTTCAGTTGCTGATGATGGTTTTTGGTATAAAACATTTCTGCTGCTTGCTGTGAGTTCCATTTCATTCATGAAAATAAATGTTACTTCAAATTGGTTTGATGCAAATGTTATTCACATTCTACTAAACAAATCCTTTGTTCTCATACAGAATGAAATCTTTAATGCCTATTGCTTTTAAAAAGGTAACCTTTTTTAGGAAACAAATAGTTAGGTTTTGTCCGTGACTTCTGGTGCTGTTGTCGATTTCTGCCAAGGGCATCCTGGCCTGCGGCAGGAGTGGTGTGGCCAGCAGGACCAGGGCAGGGATTGTGCCCCTATGCTCAGCACTGGTGAGGCCGCACCTCGAGTACTGGGTGCAGTTCTGGGCTCCACAGTACAGGAAGGACATGGAGGTGCTGGAGAAGGTACAGATAAGGGCAACCAGAATGATGAGGGGACTAGAGGGTAAGTCTTATGAAGAGAGGCTTAGGAAGCTGGGCCTGTTCAGCCTGGAGAAGAGGAGGCTGAGGGGAGACCTTTTTGCTCTCCACAACTACCTGAAAGGCAGCTGTAGTGAGACGGGTGTTGGCCTCTTCTCCCTACTGAATAGTGACAGGACAAGAGGGAGCGGGTTCAGGTTGCGCCAGGGGAAATTTAGATTCGATATTAGGAGAAATATCGAGGTGGCAAAGCATTGGAATGGGTTGCTGAGGGAGGTGGTGGAGTCACGATCCCGTGTTTAAAACACGGCTGGATGTGGCACTTGAGGACATGGTTTAGTGTTAGGGCGGTGTAGGGCTGTGGGTTGGACTTGATGATCTTAAGGTCCTTTCCAACCTTGATGTTTCTGTGATTCTGTGATACTGTGATTCTGTACTTTGGCTACAGCTCTCTTAATTGCCTATTTTTGGCAGAACAAATGGTACCATGATTTATCTCTGTCTTTATCAGCTGCTCTGAAATGATAAAGCATTATTGCAACACAGTAACATTCACACAAACGTCTTGTGAGGACAGAATAAAAATCCCAGGGTTATACATGACATCAGTAACAGGCTTTATTTTTCCATGCTACGATAGTGTCCTTTAACAAGAAGCTGATGTTGCTAGAATTGCTTGCAACCTTGGAACATAGGAAATAGACCCCTTACATGTATTTATTTCATTTCAAGTATACTCACAGCAGGCTTTTTACCTCAAATCTTAATGCCTCCAAAGCTCTACATTCATATGCATTGAAGATTAATGCACAAGTTGAGAGATTAATTTGTCCCTGAGACCCTTCCAAATATCCAGGCAAATATAGCTAAAGCAGCTAAAGTCAAAAGGACAATCTGATCTTTTGTATGTCAACACATTAATTTTAAAAATAGTAGTTTCAGCTGACAATATTTCAGCATCTTACAACATTAAAGCTGGTGAGACTACGTATATCTCATTTGTACAATCCAAAATATCTCACTACATTTTAACTGTAGATATAAACTTAAGTAGTTTTCCACAAAGAAGTGTGGATTTTTTTACAGGATCGTGTCTGAAGTTTCTGCAAGAAAGGATTTAGTCTGTCCCTGACTGGGAACTGTACCTTTAAATTCAAAACACATTCTACAATCAAGGCAAATAAACTTAGAAAAAAACATTTGTTGGTTTTTCTGATTTGCCTCTAGTCTTCATTGTAAGCATTTAGCAGGAAAGTGGAGTGTTTTGGCATCAACTGCTTATCAGTTTAAGTATTATTTATGACTGTATTTTTGTCATCTTCAGCAGTTTAAAATTATTTCCAATGTATTAGTTAATTCTTGTTCTATACTGTAATATATCTCTATGTGTAAGATATTGTAATATATCTCTCTCTTCCAAAATAAAGTGCAGAACAGTGTTAGTTTGTATTTTTTAAGATTACATGCTTTCTAAATTTCAAACATAGGTGTCACTGAAGTTAGCTTTAGTATTTTGTAAGTATACCTAAGGATAGAACTAGATACCATTATCACTGCCTTATGAAAACAAGGCAATGAGATGGATCCATTTGTTTAACTAGTCCATTTTATTTTGCAGACTTGCAATCCATTCCATTGTAATTCTGCCACTGATCTACTTAATCATAGTAAGGAAAAATCCTTTTCGGTTTGCCATGGGGATGGCTCAGGCACTTCTGACAGCCCTTATGATTTCTTCCAGGTAAAGAAAAGAAACATTTATTTTCTGTAGTGTTCTTGGTAGTAATTGCATTGTTTGTACTCTGATTTTAGTGCTGCTTTGTTACATATCCTGATTTCACCTGGACAGTTCCCAAGCTTATGAAGGCTGAAATACTACTTTCATTATTACTTCTGTAATACCCAGAGGGGCACGGTCGATTGCGCTGGCCTTACACCAAACCAAAGTCTGCCCCTCTCAGGAGGACAGTTCTCCACCATCCAGTTCATTAGTCACAGACTTTCCAGAGTTTAAGCTGTTGCACTGCTTCTGTGACTACATACAACATGATGATTTTACCATGTAATTTTGAGGATAGCTAGGACTCTGTTGCAACAATCAGAAGATACAACAAAAGTTGCTTGAGTTTTTTTTTGGTGCAGCCTTCCTGCCTGCCTTAGATCTTCGTTTGACACTTAGAGTAGATCAGGCTCTGAGGAAAAGGAAAGATAAGGGAAATGGTATGCTATGCTGCTGCCTGTGCTTACTGTATTTATCTATGTTTATCTGTGTGCCAGCTCAGCAACTTTGCCTGTCACCTTCCGCTGTGCAGAAGAAAAAAACCTCATTGACAAAAGAATTACCAGGTTCGTTCTTCCAGTTGGAGCTACCATCAACATGGACGGCACAGCTCTTTACGAAGCAGTAGCAGCTGTATTTATTGCACAACTGAATGACTTAGAACTGGATATTGGCCAAATAGTTACCATCAGGTAAGACTAAAGCCTTCACATGCATTTTGTTGGAAGTGGGTTTTTTTTAAGGAATGGTACACTAACTTTGGGATACCCCATGGGAAAGTTGAAAAATATCATTCACAGCACAGGAAGTGAGAGAAACATTCTCACTCCTTGGTCTGAGGCCTTTCCTGTGCAGCCTCATGAGGAAGTGGGTTGGGCCAAGACACGCAGCTGGTATGCAGCAGCATCGTTCTGGAAAAGACCATTATTCTTCTGCTGCAAACACTTGCAAATCCAGCTCAGCCTCTACTTCTGATCTTGTCCAGTTTGCTTGTTAATCATGTGTTGTCTATTATTCTGCAGTGTAGCTGTAACGGTATCTGTCCATGACTTATCCTGTAAATTTGTCACCAGACTTTGAGTAGATACATTAAAGAGGAAAACTGGAACATTTGGGCTTCTTTCTTTAAGCAAAATAAGCCTATTTGTGCCAGTGAATAAGAGATTTGTGAGCAACATGTATTCTGAATGCCTTTTCTGGGCTTTGTTTGGGATTTAGTGTCACAGCTACAGCAGCCAGCATCGGGGCTGCAGGCGTCCCCCAAGCCGGACTTGTCACCATGGTCATTGTACTGAGCGCTGTTGGCCTGCCTGCTGAAGATGTTACTCTGATCATTGCAGTTGACTGGCTCCTGTAAGTTTAAGGCACTTGATATTAAATTCTTTTTAATTTTTTTTAATGTTTACATAAGTGATGTAGGAACATACAGATCTGATAAAGAAAGCAGCAGGAATTGGGCAAAGATTTTTCTTATGACCACGCTTGTTCAATATAGAGTTGAATGCAGCAGCGGCTTTAATTCTGGGAGGAGTCTTACTGCATGGAATAGCAGTGAATAACCACACATCCAGAGGTGCTAAAATAGTAGCCACACCATTAATAAATTATGAGCATAATACTCCGGAAAGTGAAGTTTAACAGTACCAAGGAATGCATCTGGAGTGTCAGCTGCCACCATATCACATCATGGGGTATGAATTTATACCCCATTCATAAAAATCAAGTGCAGTCACAAGCAGAACATCTCAGCTGGTTACCACAAAGCACATAAAACCCATACACTGGTGAAGGAGGTAGTGGAGCATAGCATGAGCTAAGCCAAGCCTGTCCTGGCATCCACATGCACACATGTGGTGAACTGTACATAGGTCTGTACTGCCAACGTTACTTTTCTAGGACTGTTCTTCACTGACAGTATCTTTAAGATCCAGCCCCTTGATCAGTGAGCACACACATGCAAACTCCGAAAACATTCCTTATGCCTGATCCCATCTCACCTCAGAGCGCATCAAAACCTCTGTTCCATTAAGCAGCTCTTTCTGGAGAGAAGCATTTTTATCAGAAGTCTTTTCTATTCATCTTACACCAGATGTTTCTCTGCTACTTTTGCAAAAGCCCAAAGAATCACAGAGTGTGTTCTTGAATTCAGAAGGACACCAGCATCCAGTATTGTCCCATGTCTCACTCAGAAAGAGTAACAGGAATCACAAGTTGAGTGTAACTTCATTTTGTAATACAGTTTTCTGTCTCCTAAACTGGTCAAGGTTTAGTGCTCAGACCAAAGTCTTGTTTGCCTGCGGTATTCAGCATACATGATATTTCATTAATATCAAGGCAGAGATCTTAACTATTTCATAATCTCTGAACGTTTTCTTCTTAGGCTTATATTTATAGTCAAGGTAAATAAATTCCCGTTCCTCCCTCACCCCTTCCAATCATCTTCTCGAAGGATTTCTGGCAGCAGCCTATGTATTTCACAGATATAGATATATATAACTTATTTGATTATATAACTCAATTTTGCAAGCTCTAGAGAGAAACGACAAGCTCCAGAAAACCAGGGCTGTTGAGTGGTTCCAGGAATCAATTCAATGTCTGTATAAGCGTAATTGCTCCCAAAAAATCAGCTCCAGTCACAAATACATTCTCCCATCGACTGTCTGCAACAGAGTCTAATAGGTTTGTTTGCTGTGCTCCACAATAATTTCATCTTCCTCCCAGTGGGCATTTAGATTTGCTAGTGTTGGTGAAGATCAGTACAAACCACTGGCTCAGAGAAGATATCTAAAGAACATAAGAACAGAACGAGGATATACTGGTTCTTTTCCCAAAGTACTCTCCTAGCCTCCTGCAAATTGTAGCTCACAGAGTTCCTGAGCTAGAGGTGGCTTTTGTTTTAACAGTTCTTAATAAGTTTCTTCTTCCGTGAATGCGTGATTGCTTTTAGATTTGCTTAAGTCCTATGGAGAGGAATTCCGCAACGTAGCGTGTTCCACAGACACATAATTAATTTTGTTTGGCTTTTTTGCATCTGATCTCCTCTCCGCTTTGAAAGTCTACAGTTTGTATGATTCTTAGGCAGAGTACGAATACAGGGAAGCTACCTGTTCCACCATGAAACAGACAAAAGATTCAAGCTGTTTCTGATTCTAATTGAGATATTTTTTCAGATTAAGGGGTGTTGCTGTGTAAAGCAAATTAAAGATTAATTTCATGTACCAGGGATCATTGCCAATGCATTTGCAGCTCAGCAGATGGAATGCACATCATGATGCCACGTAGATTGTTAACATTTTCACCTTTTGTACTTACTGCCTAAAATGTATTATTTTGCAACCTACTAGTAGTGGCTCATTAACAATCCTCTAGTTAATTCTGTACTAACCAAGGTTTTATTACATAGACTTGAGGAGTACTTCCATATTTTTAATGAAGAGTAGAAAAATCTCGAGAATGGAAGTATTGTGAAATATGAGTTTCCAGTGCTGTTGACCTCCTCACTTGCACACTGATCTGACCAGAATTTTATTTTCCTCACCATATATTTCCTTTCCACATGCAGGACACATGGGCACTTACTAGCACTGGAGTTCAGCAGTTGTAGTAGAAGAATATGTGCATGAGACATGCCGGTTCATTTCACTATTGTTTTTGCAGTCCCATCTGGTTTTTTCAACAGCTCTGCACAGAGCAACTCGTCTACCACAAAGCCCTTGCAGTGCTGTGTAGCTAAAAAGTAAAACAGGAAGGCATGACCTTCCACTGTCCCTGGCTTACTTTCATGCCAATTTGCAAACTTCGCTATATTGCACGGTTTTGTTGTTCCTCTGCCAAGTAGTTGCAGATTTTGAAGGCCTGCAAGTCACGTTTCTTTTGGGAAAAAAAATCAACAGTACAGAAGTATCATATTCCTTTAAGTGACTTTTTTAAACAACTTTGTACTTCAACCCTTTAACAACAAGAAGCTAACAGAAGGTAGCATTTAACGTTTCCAAGATCTGAGCCAAAATACCGAAGATACTGGGCTAGGCAGTCCTCTGGCTGAGGAAGTGGCTGTTAGAAAGGCAAAATGCACAATGCAGACTCTTCTTCTGCACCCCACAGTCTGTCCTCCCAACAAAGGCAGTCTCATCACAAAGAGAACCAGCTGTGTAGCATACTTCAGGGCCTGAGAAGCAATCCCCACAACATTTCGTAACGCTGTGTACAGCAGTGTGATTACTGCTCTAACAGACTAGTGACGTGACTTGTGGTTTTGCACACCCAGTACAAAGTAATTTGTCATGAAAGTGACTCCGGGTTTCTTCAAATACATACGCGGAAAATTCTGTTCCTTGTTTTACAAGATTTTTTTCTTGTAATTGGAGGATTATCCTGAATCTGCCTGGAAAAAGAAAACACAAACAGACAAACAAAACTTCACATTTTTCTAGAGTAGCTTAATTTTACTTAAAAGCTTTCCTAAGTAACATACAGAATGGTTTGCCTGACAATTTTTTTATTCCATAGGGATCGATTCAGAACAATGGTGAATGTCTTGGGAGATGCCTTTGGTACGGGGATAGTGGAGAAGCTCTCTAAAAAGGAGCTGGCGCAGATGGATGTCACCTCTGAAGTCAACATAGTCAATCCTTTTGCAATGGAAACAATACTTGATAATGATGAAACGGAGACCAAGAAATCATATGTCAACGGAGGTTTTGCTGTAGATAAGTCTGACACCATATCCTTCACGCAGACATCTCAGTTCTGAAGACAGTACCTTTCAGGTTAAACAGGAGCACCGAAGGACATGGCCATATGCAATATCTCAAAAAGCGTAAAGGATAATTGAGAATCAGTTACATCTCCCATGCATTTGATTTAGTGCACAAACTCTGATTGTCCTTACCAGTCCTACCCCCTTCTCATCACCTCTCCCAACAGTCTGAACTCACCACTTTTAGTCCTTGCTGATAGATTGAAGAAAAAGTTGTAAAATACTTTTTTTATTGGTGAGGCTATGAAATGCCTCTTCAGATTCAGCATGCTCATAAATGGGTATCTTAGCTGGGACAGCCAAGTGTGTTTTACTCAGGAGTAGCACAGCATTTCACATCTTACCCACACTACAAAGCACCTGTATGAAACCCTTTTTAACATCCTTGCCTTCTGAACAGATTGCACTGTACTTGACACCTACTGTAACTTGATCACGTGCCAAAATACTCATTTCTGCAGCTGAGGGGATAACACTTGATTGATTCAGGAAGTAATAGACCAGAAAGGCCTTGTAATAAGTATTTTACTGTGAACAGGGTTTCATTTTTATTTACTTGTATAATAATTCAGCGTGGAAGAATTTCCAGTGTTTATGTAGCTAGGTTTCCCCATGTCTTTTATGTGAATACCGACTGCTGAAATTGGCCTTCAGATGTGAAACAAACTGCAGTGGGTTTGCTCTTCTGGCATTTTAAGAGTTCTTATGAAGCAGTACTTTGCTGATTTTTGGTCCACTTTGATGGCCTCGTAATACATTTCCATCAGAAGAGTAAATAAGTCCATTTACTGTTGTTCACTTTTGATTATAACCAAATATTAATCAGCCCAAAGGTAAGCACAGGTCATAAGATGAAGATAGACTATATAGCAACACGTAGTGCAATTTCTAAACCTTTCCTCCTTGGAGTAAAAACAGGTATAATACCAAGAATATAGAAGGCATATCTTTTTCTAGAAAGAAACCACTGTCACTAAGCTTTTTACACAGACTGGTTGGTTTTTTGCTCCTGGTTTAGTTTGCCAGTTGAACATGCAATTTTGTAACTGCAACACTACTACAGTGCCAACATGTCACCTAAACTGTATCTTATGAAGCATTTCTGGACCCAGAAAGTCATGCCTTCAGGTGGCTTGCTATAGGATAAGAAGGACCAAGAACTTTCTCATAAGAAATCTCCATTTTCTAAAACATTTTATAGAAGATTTCCATGGTGCAAAAATCACTCTCTCAAGGGAGGAGTTGTAACAAATTTTTTTGCCTTGCACATTGAAGTCATTAATTATTTTATATGTAAAGTAAATTGAAATTCATATACAGTTCTTTGTTTGTAAATAAGCTTGTGGTAAACCTAAAATTGCACTCATATGCTAACAAAAAACTCTTCCAGTTCCTGCAGTGTTACATATTCGATTAAACTTTTGTATTTAAATAAACCAGAAGTGTGCCAAAGAGAACTAATTAAGGAAAGAAGAAAATATTTGCTGTAGGTTTTGATAAGTTGCACCTTAAATCCACAAGTCAGTAAGACATAATACTGTATTTAAATTAAACATTGTAAACAATATAGAAGTGTTGATGTAAGTATTGGTATGTTTATACAAAATAAAATTTACAGATTGAGTAAATCAATCTTTTACTTGTGCAGAAGTAGTATGAAACAATTTGTATTTGTTCAGCTTTGCTTATGGGAGGAAAAAACGCACCAGTTTCCAAAACTAGCCTATAATCTATGCTTTGTCTTTGCTTTTTTAAGTAACCCTTTTATGGTCACCCCATTATGTAGCCACCCTGTTATGATGTACTGTGAACAGTGTTCCTAATGTGTTCTAAATAAATAATTTCTCTCTTTACACTTGTTTTAGCCTACCGTCCTCTTCTCAATGTAGAGTATTTAGTTCATCTAGCTATAGCAAGAAAAATAAACCCAGTTGAATATAGGATTTATGTTTTCTTCACTAGTGACTCAGCTGTAACTTTGGAAAGAATTACTCTCTTTTTCAGTAAAATAAATGCTTAAGAGCACAGTGCTGAGATTGCAAGAAAGCTCTTGAACTACAGATGAGGGGTATGTGAAAGGCAGATCTTACTTGGCTAATCTGGTCTCCTCCTATGACAAGGTGACCTGGTCAGTGAATGAGAGAAAGGCTCTGGATGTGTCTACCTGGACGTAGTAAAGCTTTCGACACCATTGCCCACAGCATTTTCCTGGAGAAACTAGCCGCTCATGGCTTGGACAGGTGGACCCTTTGCTGGGTGAAAAACTGGCTGTCTGGCCATCCCAAAGTGTGTTGGTTAATAGAGTTGAATCCAGCTGGTGGCTGGTCACCAGTGGCGCTCCCCAGGGCTCAGTGTTGGGGCCAGTTCTGTTTAACATCTCTATCGATGACCTGGACAAGGGGATCAAGTGCACCCTCACTAAGTTTGCAGTGACACAAAGCTGGGTGGAAGCGCGGGTGTGCTGGAGGGTGGGAAGGCTCTGCAGAGGGGGCTGGGCTGAGGGGCTGAGGCCAGTGCTACGAGGGGCAACTCGGCCCAGGGCCGAGTCCTGCCCTTGGCTCCCAGGGGCCCCCAGCAGCACCAGAGGTGAAGGGCAGAGCAACTGGAAAGGGCCCAGTGGGAAAGGCCCCAGGGGTGCTGTTGGGCAGCCGGCTGGACATGAGCCAGCAGTGTGCCCAGTGGCCAAGGAGGCCAACGGCATCCTGGCCTGCATCTGCAGTGGCGTGGCCAGCAGGGCCGGGGCAGGGATTGTTCCCCTGCACTCGGCACTGGTGAGGCCGCACCTCAAACCCTGTGTTCAGTTCTCCCTCCAAGAACAACACTGAGGTGCTGGAGCGTGTCCAGAGAAGGGCAGTGAAGCTGGTGAAGGGTCTAGAGCACAAGTCCTGTGAGGAGCAGCTGAGGGCACTGGGGTTGTTCAGCCTGGAGAGAAGGATGAGGGGAGACCTTACTGCTCTCTCCAGTTGCCTGACAGGAGGTTGTAGAGAAGTAGGGGTTGGTCTCTTCTCCTGTGTAACAAATGACAGAATGAGAGGAAATGACCTCAAATTGTGCCAATGGAGATTTAAACTGGACCTTAGGAAAAATTTCTTCATGGAAAAGATTGGTAAGAACTGGCACAGTCGACCCAGGGCAGTGGTGGAGTCACCATCCATGTGGTGTAGATGTGGTGTTTAGCAGTGGACCTGGCATTGCTACATTAACAGTTGGACTGAATTAGCTTAAAGGTCTTTTCCAGCCTAAATGTTTCTATGATTCTGTGATCTGGGTTGGGAGTATACTGTTAAACACAAGCTAAGCAGAGGATTATTTACTTATTATTTATTTACATAACTCAGATTCAGTTAAGTAGGGGTTGACAGTGCTGTTTTGCCATCTATTCACCACAAAGAACCAAACCATATAACAAAGATAGTGCTATCTCCAAAGATGCTCTTCCTGACACAATGTTCTGAGTGTGTACCTTACATATATATATATATATATATATATATATATATATATATATATGTGGAAATATCCCGCATAGGAAATGCACCCTCTTCTCCATAGTCCCAGGCTGGAGGCTTTGGAGTGTGGTGGAGAGCCTCCCATCAAAAAAACATCTGCAGGTTTTGGCCCTTTACACCATGTTGTCATGTTCCTCCAGGGTCTTTGGGGCTGCAGAAGCTGTCACAGGATAAGATCCTACATTTTGAATAGCTTGTGTGGCTTGAGGTCACAGAACACAAGGTTACCCATTCATGCATTCCTGCTGAAACACTCAGGGACTTGTAGTTGACTCCTAAGACTGAGAAAAAAAAAAGCACCTGAACATAAAGGTACACAGGTCCGTCAACATGCACAGATCAGCTCCATAAGTGTTTAAACTGCAAAGAAACAGTCATGACACCTGCAGCTCACTGATAGAAACTGCCCAATTTGAGGTCTTCAAAAACACAACCAACCACTTCCCCAAACTCATCGTTCGGTCCCTCTTCTAAGTTATGATTTCAGGCCTCCCATGTACAATGTATCCTGGAGCATCTCCTGTCACCCAGCAAGTGAGATGACAAACACTGGAACGTGCACAGCTGTGCAGAGCTACAGGTGGGCAGAGTTTTCCTGACTTTCCTTCTTCCATGTCTTCTGCCTGCAGCTTTTCCTCACCCAACACGTGGCAGACTGCAGAGCACAAGGAAGGCAGGATTGCCAGGGCGTAGGAGGCAGGTGAGGCAAGAAACAGCAACCAAGACACAGCACCTTGACCACCAGACCAGTATTGCATGCTGGAAGTGTGGAAAGGGTAATGGGCAAAAGTCATGATCTGTTCATAAATACTCTTTGTGGAAGCCTGTGTCTCCACTGACTGTTTGCAAAGGCAAAATCTTGAGTAGGTGAGAATTTTTTCTGGCTCACTGCTCCTCGTAGGGTTTGAGGAATGTTGCGCTGTTCTTGGCAACCTCAGGCCCCCAAAAAACTACATTGTCAACACTACTCATAAAAATGTGTGAGGAAGAAGGAGCAGCAGTGAGGACATGTTATGGACTGACCCTAATCCCATTCCACATCCTGCTGTGCTGCTAAGAGTGGGGTGGGCGTAGAGGACACAGCAATGAAGACTTGAAGTTAAACCTGGGAAGAAGGGAGCTTGGGTGGAAAAGTGACATAGGTTTTGTGTCTCACCATCTAATTCTATTTTTAGTTTGTAATAAATTGAATTCATTATCCCCAAGCTAAGTCTGGTTTGCCTGTGACAGTAATTGGTCAATGATCTCCCTGTCCTTATCTCAACCTATGAACTTCCCTGTTTTATTTTTCTCCCCCATCCTATTGAAGAGGCATGGCTGGGTAGGCCACTGACAGCTTGCCAAGGCTAACTCAACACAGTGAAATATACAGTATATAGATATATAGAATTATAAATAGAAATGGATGCATAAATGTTTATAAATATGCATCTTATTTCTTTATACATAGGTACACTATACACTGTACTACTGGGTGATACAGGTATGATATAAGTGCTACACTACATAATAGATAATACACTGCGAGGAGTACTCCCGTTCTCAGTTAATCTGCAAATGCAACTAAATTGAATTTATTAAAAAAGGGAAGCTCCCACAAATTTACAAGTTCTGGTGTTGGCTGAGAAGAGCAATTACTATGCTACACCCAACTCTTAATCATAGAATCACAGAATGTTAGAGGTTGGAAGGGATGTCGAAAGATCATCTAGTCCAATCCCCCGTTAAGATTAGAATAATGATCTGGCTTACACGCACACACACTAATAAAAAGATGAAGACTTCCAACCTCAAGGAGTTCCCCTGGCCAGTGTCTCAGCCCAACCGGGGGGCTCTGCCCCAGCTGTAGGACAAGCTTAGACAAGGCAACAAGAAAACACTTTAAAAGAAACAAGTGGTTCTAACAGAAATGTGTGCACCATTGGAAGCTGACTTGGTGGGTATGTGACACTTGTCCATCATAATGGTGGTGTTTAGTACAGCTTCTCAGTGATAGACATCTTATCCAAGCTGAGGGATCCAAAAGACACAACGTGCTCTGGGGTAGCTGGGGCTTTAAAAATGATTTCAGAAGACAGTGCAAGCCTAAGAAATTACAGATGAACCAGGGAAAAGAATTTTTCAACCAGCTTTTAAACAAGCTGTTAAGGCAGATAATTTTCACTGTGTTAATAGTATAATGAAATAAAAACCTATGTCACAGGGCATTTTACAAGATGCTCAAAACCAATGTTTGGAGGTATTTTACAACATGCAACACTTTCTGCTATGTTGATGCATTGTTAACTTTTATAAAGAGCTATAACCATAGCTCCCACCAAGCTATCAGAGCCAGATCTGTGGACACAAGCACTTTAAACTCTGCAAGGGGTGGTGTTTAAAATTGCAGAATCTGTACCTGCCCTCAAAAAGGGAGACAGCATCAGGAGCATGGAACAAAAGGGAAATTTGAGAAAGGTTGTGGGCAGATGTTTGTAGATAAAATTTTCATAGCAGCTGAAATTGTGAGAAGGGGACAGCTGCCTGTGTATTCCTTAATAGATTGTTATGACAAAGCAGTTTAGGGGACATTTTACTCTGGAGATCTTCAAGAAATGAATCCTCATGAGGACAGAATCTACAGAATCAGGAAGAACATAGCTGCAGAAGGCAAAGGAAGAAAGCAAACAGCTGCTGGAGAAATGGTGGGGATGCTCATAAAAATTTAATAGTTGGACAGGACATCTAGTGACTGGCAGCAGAGCAAGGGAAGAGGGAAGGGTAGCAGGCGGGCATCACAGAACGTCATGCTGCCCAGCAGTGCCACCACCGGCATCTTTCCACAGGACACCAACATGAACTTCACTGCAGAACTGGTGAAGTGCCTTGAGTCCTCAGGCAAGTAGGAGACGGGGCTGGTAGAAACAAGAGTTCTTACACAGCTGGGATAATACTAGTAAAGAAAAAGCCTTTCAAATACAACTGCAGTGTAGGATATGGCAGTATGATTTGCAGAAAAGCTATCATCCGTCCTTTTCCATGTTGATAGAATATGTGAACTAGCATATTACCTCCACAAGAGTACTACCAACTCTCCAGCAGCGGATCTGGTTGTTGACCCCATCCTAGTGACCACAAAGCTTAAACTGCGTAAAGTCCTCACATTTGCTCTACAAACAGAAATCTAGCACATATTTTGGGTACTTTTCAGCACAGTGCTGCTAATAAATTTCCCTATCTGATAGACATCCCTGGGGGGGGTTAACTCACTCCATCACCACGTACATCTTGCAGAGCACCAACTTGTAGGGAACTTGTCATTTCATCATTGCTCTGCGTTCAACTTGCTGTAAAAACAAGAAGATCATTACATTGGTGCGTGATAAGCTGCACTACGTGCTGGTAAACCACATCAACACAGTTGGTATTGAAATAAAGACTGACCAGCACAAGCTTGTCTAATTTTGCTTTCGGTTATGTGATCGTGAACTGCATCTTCAGCCCTGGAAGTATCATACATATTGAGAAACCAAGCCAAAATGGCAGTGGTAATAAATTATGAGAACCCATCCTTGCATGTTAATTATTCCAGAGCCCGGACTGGCAATGGCCTCCCTGGTTTTCAATCTGTTTTGTGTGAAGCAGTGTGTGGACATGCAATTAGAGAACAGAATATTACACTGTGAGGAATCTTGTCATTGTCGTCTTTCTCACAGAATGTGATGGGTTACTGTCATAATGTCATTCCTGTATGATTGCAAAAGTTTTTACCTCTCGCTAGCAACAGTGACTCACTTGTTTTTGCAAATCAAAAATCTCCTGACTAGCTGTGTGTTAGAACTGTTTTTTTCTTCAAGACAAGAACTGACAAGAACTGTTTTTTCCTTCAAGCATCATGCTGTTCACCTCATAATATTCCAGTGATAGAAGAGGCCCCATATAAATTTTGTTTTCAATAGTGTTGAAAATATCGGGAAAATAACCTTTGCAGCCCTCAATACCCAAAGCTTGGGCTGGGCTGCTTAGTTTAATGGGTAGAAAGTTTAAGGAGTCAATGACAGCTACACTCAGCCTGGGTACTTCTATGCACAGGAGTTCACTGCCTTGAGTGATGAACAGCACATCCAATCCTACCTTCAGAAGCCAACCATCAACAACATCCCATCCCAGCCTTTGGCATTATTGTGTCCAGACAAGGACAACAAAGCTGGTGAAGGGCCTAGAGCACAAGGGGCAGCTGAGGGCACTGGGGTTGTTCAGCCTGGAGAGAAGGAGGCTGCGGGGCGACCTTATCGCTCTCTACAGCTGCCTGACAGGAGGTTGTAGTTAGATGGGAGTTGGTTTCTTCTCCCAAGTAACAAGTGATAGGGCAAGAGGAAATGATCTCAAGTTGTGCCAGGAAAGGTTTAGATTGGATTTTGGGAAACATTTCTTCACAAAAAGAGTTGTGAAGCACTGGCACAGGCTGCCCAGGGCAGTGGTGGAACCACCATCCCTTAAAGTATTTAGAAGATGTATAGATGTGGTGCTCAGGGACTTGGTCTAGTAGTGGATTTGACAGTGCTAGGTTAATAGTTGAATTCAATGATCTTAAAGATCTTTTCCAACCTGAACAATTCTGTGACTCTATTATTATGTACTAGGAAGGTATAGCCCTGAAACTCTGTGTCCACAAACAAATGGATGAAGTCCACAAGACATGTCTTCTCATTCTTGTTCAGTTTTCCTTTCTGTTACTTCTTCTTCAAGGGACATATGGTGCTAACTCCATGGCAAAAACGTAGTTTGGATTATGGGACCCACCTTTCTGCATAAGGCCGATGTCACAGATAATACAGCCCTGCCTTGCCTCTGGATTTTTTGTCATGGACATCAAACACCGGTGCAGTCTTATGTTACAAATCTGTTGACAGCACAGCTCTCATTTCCAAACTTTACATTTGTGATGTCCTTCTACATAGTTTTTACACTTTGCACAGAAAGCTTAGCCAAACAATCAAGTTGGTTTTTTTAACAGCCAGGGCCTTGTGCCTTTGCAAACGTTTCCCGAACCTGTTTAGCAGCCTCCAGCTGGGACACCTTATCTGTCCCCAAGTTATCTGCACAGCACTGAGAAAAGCAGAGCCAGCAATAATATTTACACTTGTGTTCATGGTTATACAGTGTAAGACAAAGCTCACCAAAGTTTCTTACCTCAAATACCTTCCTAACATCCTTAACAATATAATAATGTTAATTGTGCAAAAGGAGGAAGTAGATATTGCAGTATTGAAAACCACCACTTGGCTTAAAATTCCTCCAGATCTTTTTCCCCTCTGACAACGGGATGATGAGTATATTTACATGTTGCAGATTCTCCAAGATGTCACTCAGCACGACCTTCCTGTGTGCAGCTCAACCCAGTTTGTTGTGTGGATCTTTTGCTCTGCTTAACAATTCTGCATCTGTTAGATCTCTCAAAACTATAAGCTTGGTGTAAAGTTTCCAGACTGTTATTTAGATTAATTAAGTAACAACACATTTTGTCCATAGTTTTGGAATAGAAGATAGACTGTAGTGTTCTGCATATCCCATTCCTAATGGCTTTTACAATGATGGTAGCTAGGTGGAAAGACTAATCCAAACACAGTTCTCTTCTACTTTGCAAAACAGTACTGAACAAGTCTAAATATTTCTCAGCTTTCATATAGCATAAATTAACAGTGTGAGGTTACAAATATTTATGCACTCTGTCAGTTTCAGAACAGAGATGTGCATACTCACTAGGTTCAAACAGATGGTGTATGTGATAAAAAACCTGCTCTACACCTCAAATGGGGCACCTGCCCTTTCTGCGTGTGGCAGAAGTGTGTGTCCCAAAGTCTGTGTCTTGATGCTTTTACAGTGACCATTGTCTAACATGCATGCTTGTTCTTCTGCTTCTTCCTTGCAGCATTGTCGTAAGGATGAAGAGACATACATGGCAGCACAGGTTCATAGTTCAACACACCAAAAGAATGCAGATTTGTGACAGAATCCTTGAAATACTATTATTTAATTTGCTAATACAGTCTGGGAAAGAGTGGGAAACTCTCTTACCCAGCCAAGAACAAGAGCAAGGCTACAAGACTGGCAACTCATGACATTCCAGTCATCTCTGTAGATGGATGTGACCAGCCTCAAAACAGGCTTTAAAATGCATTTTACAACAAACATCTCTGAGGGCCTACAGAGCTACAAACAGCCTGAGATGGTCAAGCTCTGCTGTGGGAAGGGATTTAGACTTTTGGCACAAATCAAGAGTTCACTAGATATCCTTAGAGAAATCCGATTATTTTGCCATTACTTTGTTTTATCAGAGGGCTCCAAGGCAGACTTAACACTAGAAGAGCTGGCAGGCCAATACCAGCTGGGGACTAATCAATTTTTATAGTCTCCATCTGGAGGCTACACAAAATCCGAATTCAGCTACAGAGTCTGTATTAGGAAACTACCCTAAAACTTTGCCCTCATTACTTCTGTTGAAAGCCCTGCCTGCAAAGGCTAGTAGCTGGAGAACAGTATGTTACCCACTGTTTTATTTACTGTCATTTAATATTCCCTAGACCACATCTAGCTGAAACTTTGAGTAGCTCCCACTGACCAAACTGTACTGATAATGGCAACAATATAATTTTTTAAGAGGAAGGTTAGAGGGTACCTAGGATGAATGTTACAAAAAAAATCTGGCCTATGATATTTGTGAATAGAATAGAAGAAATTTTGGACAGAGCTAAACAAATTACCTTTAAGAGAGAAAACTGATGGTGAGTCTTGGTGTGGACTCTGCTGAACTGTATCTGGGTGTTGTGGTTTAAGCCGAGTGACCGGCTGGGAGAGACAAAGAACCACGCGGTCGCTCTCTCACTCCATCACCCCTGCCGGGAGTGCGGGGAAGAGCCCGGAGAGAGCACAAGGCGAAGGCTCGTAGGGTTGAGATAAAAACAGTTTGTTTTAATGGTGAACATAAATGGTAACAGCAACAGTGAAATAACAGTAACGTTTAACCAGATATAACGCGAGTAACATGTAACGCGGATCTCACCACCCGGAACCCAGCGCCGCACCGCCCTGACCCAGCACCGGGAAGAGAGAGCGCCCCCCACGGGGACCAGCCCCCCTCTATATACCTCGAGCATGACGAGCATGACGTCAGGATGGTATCGAATATCCATTCAGCTATTTTTCCCGACTAGCCCTTTTACTGAGAATTAACCCTATCCTTGAACCCAGTACATTATCCACCCCTTATTCTATACCATCTACGTCATGCTCAGATCTTACACTTCACAATTATCATTAGCTTTGTTGTTATATATATACATGCACATACACACAGATATCATTCTCTTAATGTATACACTCCTTCCAGTACATCCCTTGAGTTCATGGCTTCAAAGTTCCATTCATTGTAACAGTTCTTTAGGGCTGGCAGGAGAGATACTGTTGTGGGTGTCTATTACAGGCCACCAGATCAGGGTGAGGAAGTTGATGAGGCCTTCTACAGGCAGCTGAGAGCGGTCTCACAACCACAGGCCCTGGTTGTCGTGGGGGATTTTAACTTCCCTGATATTTGCTGGAAGGACAACTCAGCCAGCCAGCCACAGTCCAGGAGGTTCCTCCAGTGCATCGATGATAATTTTCTGATGCAAATGGTGGAGGAGCCGACTAGGAGAGGAGCACTGCTGGACCTCATCCTCGCTAACAAGGAGGATCTGGTTGAAGCAGTAAAGGTTGAGGGCTGCCTTGGCTGCAGTGACCATGAAATGGTGGAGTTCAGGATCTCATGTAGCAGAAACAAAATAGCAAGCAGAATTGCAACCCTGGACTTTGCCAAGGCAGACTTTGGATTTTTCAAACAATTACTAGAGAAAATCCCATGGGCAAGGCTGTTTGAAGGTAAAGGGGCCCAAGATAGTTGGTTAGCGTTCAGGGACTGCTTCTACCGTGCTCAAGATCAGAGCATCCCGACACGTAGGAAGTCAAGGAAGGGAGCCAGGAGACCTGTGTGGCTAAACAGGGATCTGCTGGGTAAGCTCAAGGGCAAGAGGAGAATTTACAGATCTTGGAAGGCGGGGCTGGCCACTTGGGAAGAATATAAGGCTGTTGTCCGAGGATGTAGGGAGGCAACTAGGAAAGCAAAGGCCTCCCTAGAATTGAACCTGGCGAGAGGGGTCAAGGACAACAGGAAGAGCTTTTTCAAATACGTGGCAGATAAAACTAACACCAGAGGCAATGTAGGCCCACTGATGAATGAGGTGGGTGCCTTGGTGACAGAAGATACAGAGAAGGCAGAGTTACTGAATGCCTTCTTTGCCTCTGCCTACTCTGCCAGAGGCTGTCCTGAGGAGCCCCGTTCCCCTGAGGCCCCAGAGGAAGTCAGGGCAGTGGAGGAGTTTGCTTTAGTCGATGAAGACTGGGTTAGGGACCAATTAAGCAATCTGGATATCCATAAATCCATGGGTCCAGACGGGATGCATCCACGGGTGCTGAGGGAGCTGGCTGATGTCATCATCATATCCATCATCTTTGCCAAGTCTTGGGAGACGGGAGAGGTGCCTGAGGACTGGAGGGAAGCAAATGTCACTCCAGTCTTCAAAAAGGGCAAGAAGGAGGACCCGGGTAACTATAGACCGGTCAGCCTCACCTCCATCCCTGGGAAAGTGATGGAACAACTTATCCTTGGTGCCATCTCAAGGCATATCAGGGATAAGAGGGTCATTAGAGACAGTCAACATGGCTTCACCAAAGGGAAGTCGTGCTTGACTAACCTCATAGCCATTTATGAGGATATAACAAGGTGGATAGATGATGGCCGAGCGGTGGATGTGGTCTACCTTGACTTCAGTAAAGCATTTGACACAGTCTCCCACAGCATCCTTGCTGCTAAACTGAGGAAGTGTGGTCTAGACTCTCGGGTAGTGAGGTGGACTGAGAACTGGCTAAGGGGAAGAAGCCAAAGAGTTGTGGTCAATGGGGCGGAGTCTGGTTGGAGACCTGTATCCAGTGGAGTCCCTCAAGGGTCGGTACTGGGACCAGTATTATTCAATATATTCATCAATGACTTGGATGAGGGACTAGAGAGTACTATCAGCAAGTTTGCTGATGACACCAAGCTGGGAGGAGTGGCTGACACACCAGAAGGCTGTGCTGCCATCCAGCGAGACCTGGACAGGCTGGAGGGTTGGGCAGGGAAAAATTTAATGAAATACAACAAGGGTAAATGTAGAGTCTTGCATCTGGGTAGGAACAACCCCAGGTTCCAGTATAAGTTGGGGAATGTCTTATTAGAGAGTAGTGTAGGGGAAAGGGACCTGGGAGTCTTGGTGGACAGCAGGATGACCATGAGCCAGCACTGTGCCCTTGTGGCCAGGAAGGCCAATGGCATCCTGGGGTGTATTAGAAGGGGGGTGGTTAGTAGGTCGAGAGAGGTTCTCCTTCCCCTCTACTCTGCCCTGGTGAGACCCCATCTGGAATATTGTGTCCAGTTCTGGGCCCCTCAGTTCAAGAAAGACAGGGAACTGCTGGAGAGAGTCCAGCACAGGGCAACTAGGATGATTAAGGGAGTGGAGCATCTCCCTTATGAGAAAAGACTGAGGGAGCTGGGTGTCTTTAGTTTGGAGAAGAGGAGACTGAGGGGTGACCTCATTAATGTTTACAAATATTTAAAGGGTGAGTGTCATGAGGATGGAGCCAGGCTCTTCTCGGTGACAACCACTGATAGGACAAGGGGTAATGGGCTGAAACTGGAACATAAGAGGTTCCACTTAAACTCAAGAAGAAACTTCTTCTCAGTGAGGGTGACGGAACACTGGAACAGGCTGCCCAGAGAGGTTGTGGAGTCTCCTTCTCTGGAGACATTCCAGACCTGCCTGGACACATTCCTGTGTAGCGTAATCTAGGCATTCCTGCTCTGGCAGGGGGATTGGACTTGATGATCTTTCGAGGTCCCTTCCAGTCCCTAACATTCTATGATTCTATGATTCTATGATTCTATGATTCTAGGAGAGAATGGTGCTTGACTGTGGTACACTTGGTCCAAAACTCATGCTGTATTTGGCACGGTCTGTGCCCATGGTCTGAAGCTTGAAAAGAAACCACATCATCTTAGGAAAGTCACTGGGCACCACCTCAGGTTTCTTTATCGCTGTCCTTCCCTCGTTTTCATCATAGTCTATCCTTTGCTGGTCTGGGTCTTTCTTACTGTAATATTAATCGACATGACACATAACAACAGCAGCAGTGATGACATACATTGGCAGGGTAATTTATCAGTTAACATCACATAATTTAGTCCACTGGTTATTCTCTCCCAAAGTTAAATCCCCTTGGGGTACACACCGAACATCCCCATCCTTCTGCATCACCCACCAAGTACACCCAGGTCCCTGAGCAAAAGCAACCCCACGGATGGGTTTGCCTTTGCCTGAGGCAGGGCTAGCCCATACTGTCTTCCCCAACATGTTCCTCATACGCACAACAGGGACTTTATCTCCATCCACAGTAGGTGGGAGTTTTGACTGAGCAGGCCCGGTTAGCTCAGTCGGTAGAGCATGAGACTCTTAATCTCAGGGTCGTGGGTTCGTGCCCCACGTTGGGCGCCAAAGATGTTGTGGTTTAAGCCGAGTGACCGGCTGGGAGAGACAAAGAACCACGCGGTCGCTCTCTCACTCCATCACCCCTGCCGGGAGTGAGGGGAAGAGCCCGGAGAGAGCACAAGGCGAAGGCTCGTAGGGTTGAGATAAAAACAGTTTGTTTTAATGGTGAACATAAATGGTAACAGCAACAGTGAAATAACAGTAACATTTAACCAGATATAACGCGAGTAACATGTAACGCGGATCTCACCACCCGGAACCCAGCGCCGCGCCACCCTGACCCGAAGAGAGAGCACCCCCCCACCGCAACCACCCCCCCCTCTATATACCGCGAGCATGACGTCAGGATGGTATCGAATATCCATTCAGCTATTTTTCCCAACTAGCCCTTTTACTGAGAATTAACCCTATCCTTGAACCCAGTACACTGGGGATGGGCAAACAGTTGCAACAACTGAAAAGCAGCCTTCTCTGAATTAACGGCAAACGAGGGAGCCCTGAAAACAGTGGAAGCTCTTACTCACAGTGTAGATCTATAAAGGGAGAACACTGTGTTCTAGGTGGAAAGAGGAAATCGATACAGTCCATTGTGAAGATGTAGTGGAGGACTATAGAGTGGAAAACACGTAGGTTCCAAGCTGGTGAAGAAACCACACCACAGTAGTGGGGCAAACACAGTCTGCAAGCACAGTCAAAGAGAACATGCAAAGCAAACTGATTGTCATGGATCATTTTTGGAGGACTACCCATCCTGCAGCAGGAGCATCAGTCCTACAGACCTTGGTCCCAAGTAACCAAGATTGAAGTTTGGTACGCTGACTGCATGACCCATTGGCAGGAGACAGAGGAAAGGAAAAGAAAACATTGTATTTCACATTTACTCCCGTTTCAAGAGTGTCTGTTGGGAATTGTTACTCTAAATAACACATACACTTTCTGGGACTCCTGCAGACCCAGAAGAACCTCTACTCACAATCTTCTTCCAGCTTATACTTGTTAAATGAAAGATGTATCTGCACAAAGCCTGACCCCTTGATTGACCCCTCTGCCTTTTCACATATTATTGCTTTTAGGTGTCAAGATAAATGTCACTAATCCTTTTTTATAACCCTCACCTTTTTCTCCACCTTTTTCTCTTAGACAAAGACACAAGTTAGTTCTGCTGACACTCTCCTGCCTGAAGTTCCTTGTAGGATGACATATCCTTTCCCTGTTCTCAGAGGTCCTGCTCAGGCTGTTTGTTTTATGGGCATGTGTACAAACAGTCCACTTTTGAATTGCGATGCTTTTCCTGCTTACTAAAGCAAAGCACCAAGCAAGTAGCAAGATAAGTTTCTTCTTCATTGCCAAAGTTGTAGGCAGTGTATACCAGACAATTTACAGTATTGGGCAAAAATACAGCTCTTCTCACCTTCAGCAAGCTCAAGATTAGAACTGCACTGCATATCAGCAGGAAGGGCACTGATCAGAAATCCTTTAATTTAAAATGCAGTGACTGTATGTTTCTAGGGGGAATAGTAACTTCAGTATAACGGAATGTCACAAGAACATTATGACATTCTGTTATCTTCTGTAAAAAAGGCAGATATGTGATTAATATTTTCTATTTCTCCCCTACCATTACCATTAGGAATCAAAAAGCTATGAGATCATGTCATTAATCAAATTGTTCAAAGGCAAATCAAGAAATCAAGTCATGAATCCAGTGCAGATAAGGACAAATGCCACTGTACCTCAGCAATAGGAGTTTAAATCATAAAAGCAATTGAGTGCTCCATGGGTTTCCATGATCACTGTACCCTGGTAATTTGTTATTACACGAGAAAAAATTACATGGTAGTGCCACTTCCCAAATTTTCAGAAAAACCTAAATTTAAAACTACAAGGATTAGTTTCCCATGAAGACCTTGTTTCTTCCCTTAAATTGATAGAGAAACCCTATTAATAACCAAAATTTTTGTTTACATCCAGAAATGTTGTCATATTCAGCTCCAGGTCAGCCTTGGGTTTCCTGGTGCTATCGCTGCAAAATCAGACAGAAACTCTTTACTCCTTCTGGGTCACCTATCTCAGCTTCCACTTCTTAAACACTTCCTTTTTATGTTTGAGTTCAGTTTGGAGCTCCTTACTCACTCATGCCAGTCTCCTGCTGCATTCGATTTCCCACTCGTTACGATGAAGATGTTCTGATCCGGAAATGATCCTTGAATAACGCCTCTCATGGAACCTCTTTCCTTCCTGAATCATATTCCATGGAATTTTTCAGAGCAGATTCCTGAAGAGGCTAAAGTCTGCTCTGCTGAAATCCAGGGGTTTGTTCCTGGTTTTTGCTATGATATTGCCTCTCGGGGTCCTGAACTCCAGTGTCACATCATCACTGCAGACAAGGTGCCCCCTGACTACGAACAGTCCTTCCTAGTGTGAATTAACCAGTAATGTAGAATCCCATGACCATATGGAAACATCCACGCAATATTTAGCAACAGAAACAGACTCATAGTCTCACGGACTCAAGTTTTGTCTTCACACTCTTTGCCACCTTATGGCCAAACGTTGACGTTGGGAGGGACTCACAAGGACCATTGAGGCCAGCTCCTCGCAGGACTACCTAAAACCAAGCCAGAGGTCTACGGGTATGGTCCAGATGCTCTTTGAACTTCAACAGGCTTGGTGCTATGACTACCTTCCCTGAGGACACTGTGCCAGTGGCCAACCACACTCTCAGTGAAGAACCTTTTCCTAATACCCACTCGGCATTTCCCCTGATGCAGCCTCTTTCCTTTTCCTCATTTCTTATCGCTGGTAACCAGAGAGAGGAGATCAGCAGTTCCCCCTCCACTGCCCTCTGTGAGGAAGTGGGCAGTGGGGCTGGCAGAGATCACACAGAAGCTCCAGCCTGCATACGGCCTTGGGGAGCACTGCCAGTCCTTTGAGGGAATTTACAGCTTAGTGTGAAAAGCCGAGCAGTGGAGTGATCAGCTGCTGGGACTGTTGGTCTGGTGCTAAGCAGCTGTCTCCTGGTGCAACCAGTGCTTGGGAGAGGGAAAAATGAGTCTTTGTCCTACTTGGGAGCAAAGGTTGAATCAACAGGAACTGGGAGCTGAGGATGTCTTTCTTTGAGGAAGAAAGAACCTGCCTCTCCTGGTGACAACTCTGATGGCTTCTTTTGGTAACAACAGCAGCATTTCTTAACTTTGAAAAGCAGACGTATTGCTTTAGAATGGTTTTCAGTGCAGAGAGTTGAGGACCAGTGCAGGAAACTGAGAGTAGAAAAGTTGTTCTCACTTCCAGAAATGAAATGTCACTTTATATTCTGAAAAATCAAGTCTGTTTCCTGCTGTACATTTTGTCCTGAAACTTTACATTGCGTGGGAAGACTCTAGTTCTGAAATTAAATGTAAAAAGCAGAGCAGACTGTGTTTTTAGAGGAGGTGATTTTACAAAAAAATGTTTGCATTATGCCGTGCACTTCTGAGTGCATGAATAGAGTAAGAATAAGAAAGGGAGGACAAATGAGTTTATTATTTTCTGTGAAGGCTCTAGATGCTTTGCATTAGAGCAAGAAATGTACCTTCCTGTTGTTTCTTCCTTTTTAGGTGGATAGTTCTAAATTATTTGATAGAGACACCTCACCATTACCTTATAGTAGGGCAAAGAAAAGTGTGAGATCAGCAGGAGATTTGCTTTGATCCCATGTGAAACAAGGTACTTCTGACTTGCTGCCAGCAACAACAGAATAGGGCTAATACCAATCGCTGTTGGTATTGGCACCTATCTCACACAAATCTGCCTGAAACTATAGTCAGGCCTGTGCTGTTCTTCAGTTTCGGTGACCTGTTCACAAAAGGAAAGAGTTTGAGAGGGACAGGTAGCAATCCCTGGCTGGATGGGGCAGAATGTGAATATGTAGGTGGGAGTTCCAGGACGTGATTTCCCCCATGTTAAGCAGGATATGTATTTCCTCTGAGGAAAACTGATCCTAAAGTCATTTCATAGAATCATAGAATCATAGAATCACTTGGGTTGGAAAAGACCTCGGAGATCATCAAGTCCAACCCTTGGTCCAACTCCAGTCCGTTTACTAGATCATGGCACTAAGCGCCATGTCCAATCTCAGTTAAAAAAGCTCCAGGGATGGTGACTCCACCACCTCCCCGGGCAGGCCATTCCAATGCCTGACCACTCTCTCTGTAAAGAATTTCTTTCTAATATCCAGCCTAAATTTCCCCTGGCAGAGCTTAAGCCCATGCCCCCTTGTCCTGTTGCTAATTGCCTGGGAGAAGACCAGTCCCCACTTGGCTATAACTTCCCTTCAGGTAGTTATAGAGAGTGATGAGGTCATCTCTAAGCCTCCTCTTCTCCAGACTAAACAACCCCAGCTCCCTCAGCCTCTCCCCATAGGTCTTGTGTTCCAGTCCCTTAACCAGCCTTGTTGCTCTTCTCTCTCAGGAAAAGAGGATCCTGATCCCTTTCTTCTTCACTGACTAAGGCTGTCTGCCTTGCTGCAGTTGTTTGTTGTTTCCATGCAAAACTCTGAAGGTCCTCATCCAAAGTCCATTCACAAGGACAGAAATCCTTACGGAGCATAGCTGAGTCCCTGCGTCACTGTGATGTTGGGCCAATTTTCCTGTGTCATCTGTTCTGCCCCTTGTCGTATGCAAACTATTCATAATCCAATCAGCCTATTGGGAAATGTCAAAGAAATCCTACAGTGCAGGAGGATCTTTGCACTTCTGTTCTCAGAAACAGCTTGGTACAAATCAGTCCTTGTTATTCAGGCATATTTCTTTCGAGTACCCGCGTATTTAAAAGGCATTACCTAATGGAGGCAATTTCACACTAGGAGTTTCTCCAGATGGAAAGCCTGGAGCACAGGTACATAACATAACTGAGAATACAAAGAGCATTTCCTGTAAGAAACATTTGCTGTGATAGCTTTTTTACTTTAGTGCTAATGTATTGAAAGTGCCATTGTAAGATTAATTGCAAATAACAGTTGCTGAAACAATACTTTCTCTTTTTTTTTTCTTTTTTAGCTCCTTATTACTTTTTGTAGCTTTGTCTTTTGGTAACTGTGAAGTGTCAAATACCTCAGTTAAAGCAATTAAATAGCAACAGGTGGAAAATTGTGCCTCTGCTGTTATCATGCATTCTAGTAGAACAGTTCCACGAGGAGGGCTGATGGTCCGGAAAACAGTAATGGTTAATTTTAGTTAAGCTGCCTTGGAGAGAATGGGCGGGACACGGTACTTTGGCACAGGCAAGATGAAAGGCCCACAGAAGTAAGCAAAGGTATACAAATAAACAAATGAATCAAAAAATTCACCCCAAATCCTTAATTTTGCAAAAAACAGCAATAGACTACACAGAGGTTTCCCTGCCCCATTTTGCCATTTGCAACTGTTTACAACATTACAGACACCATATTAATAAAAATCATAGAGCAGTCTAGCTTGTGAGTGGCCTACAGGTAGGTCAAAATGCAGACAACCAAGCGGCCTTTGCCAATCCCTGCATTTCACTTGGAAGTGTAGCAAGTAAAAACATACTTGTGTCAGCACTAGCCTAACTTGCTTCGCTGTTAGCAGCAGCACAACCAGTGCAATATGATCTCGACTGGGAGTCTCCTGTGCAAATATAACCTTTGGTCTAGGATTCCTCGGACAGTTGCTAAAGAAAGCCACTGACAGCACACTGAAAGACCTGAACTGACTTGAGGCCAGGTCAGCGTCTTTTTGTATGCTGCATTGCTGCATTGGGCTACATGGCAGTTGTGCCCCAGAAGTTGTAGCTGTGTCAAATGTGCAAAAGTCTTCCACATAAAAGCTGCAGCTGGGACACATCATTCTGGCAATGTGATAGAGAGTGGCTTCACTTTTGGTCATAAATTCAACCTGCATTAGACTAGCCGCAGTAGAAAGGAAGTAGTGTTGATAAGCAAAGGTTGTACAGCCATTGCTCTGCGCCTGCAGGTACAGCCCACGTAACATGAAAGTTTTGGTGTCCTGACCATCTCTGTCACACACTGGCCGACTAAAACACCAGCCTTGTAGCCGAAAAGCAGACTTGCTCTTCACATTAATTTTTCTTGGTCATTCTCTGTGTGCCATTCATTGCCTGTCCTCTAGGTTCAGTCAGACTCTAGCCTTCATAGCAGGGGGCTGGTAGGAGCAAATATAGTGGTATTTCATCTGGTTTTGATGACTATTCATTAACAAGGCAACAGAAGAATCAGAGTGGTTGAGGTTGGACAAGGCCTCTGAGAGTCACCTGGTCCAACCCTTCTGTTTTTAACTTGCGTCTCTATGTTTACTTTTTGCTTGGGCTTTCCTTTTGGTTAAACCACATGCCATTTCTGTGAGGTAGTTAAGAGAGCCATTAAAAATAAATTGCTGAACCAGAGGAAAATGCTTTAACTTCACCCCAGATGGATATGAAGGTAACAGCAGAACAGGCAGCAAACCCGCTGAGGGCTTCAGGCACTGAACACAGGAGCTTGATACTGGTTGGAATGCCCTGGGTTATCCTGTGTAGGCTGCTGCTGTCACCTCAGAAGGACATGGGTCTCCTGGCAGCCTTCCCTCATAGCTCTCTGCTTTGCATGGCGGTTTGGGTTCTCCTTCTTGCCTAAGAGGCCAGTAAATCTGCCTGTGCTGAGGCCCTAGAACTTAACCTGTCAGCAGGAAGGTACCATAATTCAATCTTGCCCTGTGCCTTCCCTGCTTTCCTGTTTCCACTTCCGTACTGGTTCTCACAGCAGTGGAAGTCTTACACAGCCTATACTCCCTGACTGCACAGGGATCTGGCAACACCCTTAACTTTGCTTTGAGGTGCCCAACAGACCTGTCTGTGTCCTTTCAAAAGTGCAGACCCTGCAGTTTGCACAGGAGCACACAGTTGAAAAGTGTGTACAGGGGAAGGGTCAGATGCTTCAGCTGGAGAAGGTTACATCACCAAATCCCAGACCCTCAGATGAGGAGTTGGAAAACTGCACAACTGACAGATGCTTCAGGAAAAGCAGCATAAAAGCGTACAGAGTGCTTACTGTCTTAGATACCTAGCTCCTTCTCTCCTAGTTTTTACCCGAGCAGTGTTTTATCCAATGTTACTAATCCCCTTCGCATGGAAGAGTTTATTTTCACTCTCAACTCCAACACGGTAGAGAGAGAACAATAAAATCGGGGAACCTTCAACTGGAAAGTGCTAGAGATAAAAGACAGTCAGCGGAGGTAATGGTTTATTCACGAGCATGATGGCAGCTACTGTTGTCCTGTATCTGTCTTGAAACACAGAAAAACAAAATTCTCAACAGCATTGATGTTTTCTCATGAGGGTTCTGCCGTTGGCCTAAGTACACTCATGCTCTGTGTAGTTATGTCTACTTTGGTAGAGTTTATGCAGGGATGACTTTGAGATTGAGAATTGACACCACAGCGAATGAGAAATCTACAGGAAAGAAACCTAGGAGGTTGTCTTCTTTAGAATCTTGACCACTATTTGCCTCACTACATAAAACTCTTCTCTGGTGGAAAGGAGTTTGCGATGCCCAAGAATCCGGTTACATTCAGGCCGGCTGTTCTGCCAGTCAGAGACTGCTTTTGTCGCAGCCTCTAGATGGCGACAGAGGAGCAGTGAATGCCTTTCGGCGCCTCTTTCGGCCCCGTCTCGCGGAAACAGCGTTTCCTAATGGGGCATCCATCTCTTGAGAAAGCTGCAAGGCAGTGCGTGCTGCCCTGAACTGCTTCAGCTCTTTTGGAAACAAGGGGCAGGTTTACTTTGGACAAGAAGCTTTTGTCAGTTCTCTTGCAGAGAAGCAGTGAATTAACTTGAGGTGGCTTTGCTAGGGAGCTTCCTAAGAATGGAACTGATGATGTCCTTAGGAGAAAGTCTGTCTCTCAGGGGCCTTCCCTGTTCGATGACTCACAGGAGCAAAGTGCTTGTTACGGAGAGGTAAGGAGCTTAAGCCTTAGCCTCTTGACATCCCGAATTTATTCCAAATCCAGAAAGATCAGAAGGGAGCTACAGGATCAGCAAAAGAAACTGGAGTGCAAAGAGTCCAAGAAATCCTCCGTCCTCATTTGGGAACTGCAGGAGATGATGACCGCCATCCATCGCTTTTATGTTTTCAGCTCTCCAGGCACTTTAAACTCAGGGTACTGAAAAGGACATAGGAAATCCACCGGTTTCTATGAGTTTTGCTTTTGTGCACGGAAACGGTTTTAAAAGTCTGCCAACAACTGCTGTTCACAGGGTGTGTGTCTCTCTCCTTTGCGTATCTTTGTCAGCACAAAAGATAGGTTCTGCATTGAGAATTTTGTGGAGTATTTCTGATTAGAAGTCCAAAGAGGGCAGGTGTTGAATGATTAAACTTCAGTGCATCATCACAGAACTGGAGCACCTGGCTCTCTTAGACTTTCGGAGTGTTCAGCTCATCTTCAGCTCCATCACCGAAATGGAGCAAGGAAAACTGGTAAGATGCTGTAAAAATCACAGCTGTCCATTTTTCTGGCAATATGGCTGAAAAGCCTACAATTAAGACTTGCTGAAGAGCAAGGTGCCATACTTGCAGTGTCCCCTTTATCACTGGGGTCACATTTCCACACATTTTTTATTTGCTTGGGTCCCAGTATTGAGGCATTACCGTTTCATGCAGCCATCAAACCAAATGGCAGATGCTCTCCTTCTTCAACTCAGTGAAAGTCCCTTGAAGCAGTCTATGTAAATCAAGTGCAATTAACAACTGCAGCATCCGTGTGCGTCTTCTGATTTTGTATTAGCACACTTCATTGAGAATTTAAAGACCAAATGCAGTGACTAAGCACATCTTTCCCAAATGCCAGCAGATGCATACTAAGGGGATTTGCATCGGAGTTCTTCACCATCCTTGATTTTAATCTTCTTGTTATTCAAAATTTGTGAGTGAAGAATGACCAAATTCTGGCCCTGTGCAGTGGTCTTTCTTTAGGTTATCTGCCTGCCTGTAGCTGAAAGTGGTCCTGAGCATGTCCTTACACAACCCCTGAAACTGTCCTGAACTATGTGATGCTACGTATAACATGCCTGTCATGTGGCCCATTCCTCACATGGCTCCTCTTGGAAGCAAAGAGCAAAGAGTCCAAATAATTTGGACTGTCCTCTCAACCCCTGCACCCTTTCTGCATGGCCAAGTTGAGGTGGCTGACACAGAGAATATGAAATATGAAGAGCCAGTGGGCCACACCTTGGAGTCTTCACTTGTGCAAAACTCTACATCAAATTCAGCAGGACTTGCATTTTACTAGGGGCACAGGATCAGTTCCTTCATCTTTGTGGTGCTGACACATTAGAATGGTACATGCTGGAGTCGGAAACCTGTTATTAGAAGTCTGAGTCTGTCTCTCAAAGCTTATTCTTAAGCCCAGTTTTCTGAGACGTCATTGTTTAGAAGTTTTTTTGGGTCAAGCACTCTTGCAGGTACTCCAGCAAGTTCTTGGGCAGTAAACTTATTCTTGTTTCTGGAGGAGGAACAGCTCAGTGACTGCTTGACTCTGGGTTGAAGAACTTGCTGAGACTTATGCCTCTATTCCAGCTGAGTGCTGTTTTGTTTCACACAGCATTTTACTCATTCCAAGGTTAAGTAACAGTGCTGATCGAAATAAACCTAAAGCCACCATTACGGTAGCTGAATGCTGTAGAGTACTGGAGTGGAAATAAAGAGCTCTGCTCATTTATCTGAATCACTTTGCCCGAGGTGCTGAGTGTGGACAATTCCTTATAATAGCATTTTTTCAAGACAATTACTTTATTCAAATGTAACTTTCTCAAAAGAATGTATTAGGATATTGCAAGGTGATTGCAAACATTCTAAAAGGCCATGACCAGGGATAATTTGATTCTGTAATTTAAATTAGTTCTGCCCTCTCCCTTTATGAAACTGGCAATTAACTATGTGAGCCTTAGCAACCTCCAGCAAGGTGCGGTCCCTGTTGTTTTCTTACAGGTGTGTTAGATTTGAAAGAACAGACACATAGCAAGAAAGAGAAGACTCTCATAAATAAGGCTCCCATACAATGATGCATTCAAAGGGGACCAAAAGACAGAGTTTTAGACTCAAATGACAAACAGAAGACTGTTAACACTATACAATGTGAAAGTAATTTCAATGAGTATCATAGCATAAAGGCAATAAAATTGCCCCTGAGTTATTATATTACCCTGAAGATTCATCCAATTCCCATATTTGTCCTCAAAAGGTTCAACAGTAATTAAGCAAATATTGGTAATTAAGCCCATGTTTAACTCTCTCCTGGATTTCTGGAGGAAGTATTCAGTGCCTTTTATTTGAAAGTGCATTTTTTGTGACAGATACAATTTGCTTTCTCCCTCTGAGGATGCAAAATCCTGGCCTGCAGAGGAGGGAATGATCCAGATTTTGTTCAGGCAAGACTCTCTCAAGCTAATGTGGCAAAAAAAGGAACTTGCTGCCTCCATCTTCTTTGAACAGGGATAACTGGGGGCCTGAAAGTTCAAAATAACTGCTTAAGGTTGGTGCAAAGCTCAAAGAATGTGATGTTTCCAAATGGAAGATGTGATACATATATTCCACCTTGAGAGTAAAACAAATTACAATCTTTTAGCCAAATATAATCTGAAATCAATGAAAAGGTTTCTAGATATTAAAATGAAATTCTGATATTAAACTTTATAGATCTACTACCTCTGCAATTCAAACATGGCTATTTATCCTTCTGTGTATAAGATTTTCATTCATTATTGTTTGCATAACATAGGCTGGAGTGACTACACCAAGAAAACTCTTCCCATATAGCAGACTGCTTTAGAATGATCAGAGTGCTTGAGTGTACTTCAGCCGGCACTCGTTGATACCTGAACCACCACGAGCGGGCTCATAAAAGCAGATATATCAGCTTTCAGAAGTACCTATCTTTTCTTATTCACTCCTCCACATCTTTTGATAGCAAACTAGAATTCTCAGCCGGAGAAGACCTTATGATCATGCAGAAGAGCAGAGTTCAGATTTCTTTTTCAGCGCCTGTCTTTGGTGAGAGCTATGTTATGGCTGCATTTTAACTTTTAATCCAAATGGTTCATTTCTACACTAAGTAAAATTTTGCACTGTAAAGACAAAAATAATCTAAGAGCAATGAAGTTTCATGTTAGTTTTCAAGTTAGTTTTTCTGGTTCCCAAACACTGAAAATAAAGTGGAAGCATGTGATCTTACAGTTTGTTTCTGTGAGGAGAAATGAAAATGTCTTCCAGAGAGGAGAAAAAGATCTAAGTGGTGTGGCTTCTCTTTAAAGCGATGCATATTCAAGATCTAAGCTTCACAAGACATATGGAAGCAATGTGCTGTAACTCTCCTAAATGGATCTAATAACAAATTAGGAGTCTGTATCCCTCTGAAAAACTATGCAGAAAATCTGACCATTTTGAGTTTCCCATAATTGAAATCTGAGGAGTGAATGAGTGACTGCATATTACCTTCGGGCATGTGCTGAACCCAGGGGGCTGGGTACCTGGAGACCAACTAGTCTTACTATCGAAGACTGAGGTAAAGAGAACATTAAGTAATTCAGCCTTTTCCTTGTCTTTTGTCATTATGTTTCCCCCCACATCTAATAAATCATGGAGATTGTTCTTAGCCCTCCTTTTGTTGCTAATATATTTACAGAAATATTTTTTATTCTCTTGGAGCAGTGGCCAAATTAAGTTCTAGCTGGGCTTTGGCCCTTCTAATTTTCTCCCTGTGTCACCTCACGACATCTTTGTAGTCCCCCTGAGTTACCTGCTCCTTCCTCCAAAGGTCATAAACCCTTTTTTTTTTTTTTTTCCCTGAGTTCTAGCCAAAGCTTTCTGTTCCGCTAGGCCAGTCTTTGTCCCGCCCAGTTCATCTTTTTGGCATATGGGAATAGCCTCGTCCTGTACCTCTAATATTGCCTTCTTGAGGAGTGCCCAACATCTCTGGGCTCCTTTGCCCTTCAGGACTGCCTCCCAAGGGACTCTGTCAACCAGTCTTGTAAAGAGGCCAAAGTCTGCCCTCAGGAATTCCAAAGTGGAAGTTCTGCTGACACTCTTCCTTACTTTTCTGACAGTTGAAAATCCCATCATTTCATGATCATTCTGCCCAAGACAGACTCCAAACATCACATTACCAACAAGTTCTTCTCCGTTCACAACAGGTCGAGCAGACGCCTTCCCTAGTTGGCTCACTCAGCAGCTGTGTCAGGAAGCATCTTCTACATACTCCAGAAACCTCCTGGACTGCTTTCTCTGTGCTGTGTTGTATTTCCAGCAGACATGTGGTAAGTTGAAGTCCCACACAGAAACAAGGGCTGTCAATCTTGAAACTCCTCCCAGCTGCTTATAGAATACGTTGTCTGCCTCTTCATCCTGGTTGGGTGGTCTGTAACAGACTCCCACCACAGTCTTGCCCTTCATTCCTATGCGTAAACACTCAACCTTGTTGTCCCCATCATTAAGCCTTAGACAATCAAAACACTCCCTAACATACAGGGCTACCCCACTGCCTCTCCTTCCTTGCCTGTCCCTTGTGAGAGTTTAGAGCCATCCAGTGCAGCACCCCAGTTGTGTGAGTCATCCCACCATGTTTCTGTGACGACAACTATGACATAGTTTTCCTGCTGCACAGCGGCTTCCAGCTCCTCCTGCATGTTGCCCATGCTGTGTGTGCTGGTGTAAATGTGCTTCAGATGGGTTATTGACCCTGCCACCTTTTTGAAGGGAGAAGTCCTAATTCCCTCATGACTATTCACAGACACCTCCATGGTTTTTAACATATCAACAACCCTTATGTCTTTGCTGCTGCACAGATCTCCATTCCCTCTCTCTGAGATTGCAGACTGAAGGACCTCACTAGCACACTGTCCCTGAAACACTGACATGCTGCCCCAGGCTTATCTCCAGTAAACTTGGTTTTATTCCTTCCCACCTTCAAATCTAGTTTAAAGCTCTTTCAGTGAGCCCTGCTAACTCTGGCGCAAAGGTCCCTCGTGGCAGACATGCCCTGTCTGTTGCCAACAGCCCTGATGTCATGTTAACTGACCCGTGACCAAAAACCCCAAAGTTATGTCAGTGACACCAGGTTAGAAGCCAGGTATTGATCTGCTGCCTCTTCCTGTTTCTTCCCTCATCGTTCCCTGGAACTAGAAGGATAGAAGAGAACACTACTTGTGCTCTTGGTTCTTTAACCAGCCATCCCAAGACTCCAGAGTCCCACTTAATTGTCCTCAGTCTTCTTGTTGTGACTTCACTGCTGCCTACCTGAAAAATCAATCACAGATGGTAATCCAAGGCCCTACAAGGGTAGTGAGCTTTCTCTTCATGTCTTTATCTCAGGCCCCGGGGAGGCAGAAGACTTCCCTAAAAAGTGGGTCTAGTCTGCATATTGTGCCTTCTGTTCCCTTAGAAGGGAGTCTCCTATGACAATGACCCACATTCTTGTCTTTGCGGAAGCAGTTTTGATGGAAGGCACAGGCCTCGGCAACACCTCCAAGCTGGATGGAACATTCTCCTTGTCATTGCTTGGTTCCACTTGCGGAGCAAGGACACCTGGGAAGGTGGGGTAGTTGCAGAGGAGACACATCTGCTGTGCTGGGTGGGAACTTGTTGCCATTGCCCCGTGTTCCGGAGCCACTGAACTCAGCCAGGTGGAGAGAGGACAGAGCATCCCCTGTGTCATGTATCCCTTCTGCCTGCCCCAGGGGAAGTAGGGTGGCAATCCCATAAATCACTCCCTGATACTCCTCAAGCCATTCACCTCCTCCTGGAGCTCTGTCCTTAAGAGCAGTTCCTTTCCCTGGGCACATCCGCCACAGCTGTGCTCACTGCTGCCAGTTGGTGCTGGCATGAGAGCAGGGCACACCTCGACACCAGGGGGGGCTGAGTGTTCCCCCCTGAGCTCTGTCTAGGCAGCTGCCTCAGCCATGCTGGGCACAGAGCTTAGAGACGTCATGGCTCTCTGCTACGTGGAGACCTGTGGGCTCCTGGCGTCTCTCTCTGCTCCCTCTGAGGCTCCTCCAGTTTGGGAAACCCCCCTGTGCACCATGCTGGAGTGCTCTGCTGTGGGTCCTGCTGGCACAGGAGCTGTTCACCTCAACAACCAAGTGAATTAACCTTATCACAGAATCACAGAATCACGGAATGTCAGGGTTGGAAGGGACCTCAAAAGATCATCTAGTCCAGCCCCCCTGCCAGAGCAGGATCACCTACAGTAGGTCACACAGGAACGCGTCCAGGCAGGTTTTGAATGTCTCCAGACAAGGAGACTCCACAACCTCCCTGGGCAGCCTGTGCCAGTGCTCTGTCACCCTCACAGTGGAAAAGTTTTTCCCAATGTTTTTGTGGAACCTCCTATGTTCCACCTTGTACCCATTGCCCCTTGTCCTGTCATTGAACATCACTGAAAAGAGCCTGGCTCCGTCCTCCTGACTCTCCCCCTTGACATATTTATAAACATTAATGAGGTCACCCCTCAGCCTCCTCCAAGCTAAAGAGACCCAGCTCCTTCAGCCTTTCCTCATAAGGGAGATGTTCCACTCCACCATCTTTGTGGCTCTGCGCTGGACTCTCTCCAGCAGTTTCCTGTCTCTCTTGAGATGAGGAGCCCAGAATTGGACACAATATTCCAAACGTGGTCTCACCAGTGCAGAGTAGAGAGGGAAGAGAACATCTCTCGACCTACTTGCTACTGCCCTTCTAATACACCCCAGGATGCCATTGGCCTTCTTGGCCACGAGGGCACACTGCTGGCTCATGGCCATCCTGCTGTCCACCAGGACCCCCAGGTCCCTTTCTCCTACACTTCTCTCCAGTAGGTCAGTCCCCAACCTATCCTGGCACATGGGGTTATTCTTTCCCAGGTGCAAAACTCTACACTTGCCCTTATTCAACTTCATTAGATTTCTCCCTGCCCAGCCCTCCAGCCTGTCTAAGTCTGAATGGCAGCACAGCCTTCTAGTGTGTCAACCACTCTCCCAGTTTTGTGTCATCAGCAAACTTGTTGACAACGCTCTCTAATCCCACATCCAGGTCATTGATGAATATGTTGAAAAGCATTGGTCCCAGCACTGACCCCCGAGGGACCCCACTAGACACAGGCCATCAACTGGACTCTGCCCCATTGACTACAACCCTCTGGCTTCTTCCCTTCAATCAGTTAGCTACCCACCTCACTACCTGGTCATCCAGACCACACTTCCTCAGTTTACCTATGAGGATGCTGTGGGAGACGGTGTCAAATGCCTTGCTGATATCCAGGTAGAGAACATCCACTGCACGGCCACCATCCATCCACCTGGTTATGACTTCATAAAAGGCTATCAGGATGGTCAAACATGACTTCCCCTTGGCAAAGCCATGCTGACTGCTCCTAATAACCTTCTTATCCTTGATATGCCTAGAGACAGAGTCAAGGATAAGATGTTCCATCACCTTTCCAGGGATGGAAGTGAGGCTGACCGGTCTGTAGTTACCCGGGTCATCCTTCCTGACCTTCTTATAGACTGGAGTGGCACAGATTAATTTAAAATTTCCTAAGTGACCTGCTTGCTTAAATGTGTATCTTAAAGCAATTTTGTATAAACACCATTAAGAAGATTCCAAATTCAGGAAGGTGGTCATATCGCTCTTCTCACAGTCCCTCTCAGTGTTACCTGTGACAAACCAGTCGAACTTCAGGAGCACACAGGTTATTTATCTGCGACATTGCCTGGAGAGGCCTCTGTATCATCCAGTCTAGTTCGTGCTCTGTTACATATCTGAAGAACCACTCCTTGCAGAGAGATGGAAGACCCTTCCATTGACTGCTGTGAATGACCAGGACAAGCCCTTACTTGCTGGCTTGATTTCAGTCAACTGAACGACAGCACTGCAGCAATCTCAGGTCCATGGGAGTTTCCTTCTATCACTACAGACCTGTCTGTTCATCTGCTTTCTACCTCCTTGTGCTGTAGGCTTCCAGCTCCTTGCTGTGATGCTGTTCCTTCATTTTAAAGTAATGTAGACAAGAAGAGTGACTTAATGAAGCAACTTGGAGGATTCACTCTAAAAAGCTTCTTTTTTTTTTTTTTCCCAGTACAGCACTGTGGAGAAAGATGGATTTGAGCTGAGGTCTGAAGACACTGTAGCCTTGCCAGCTAAGCTCATCAGCTGTACTGCATCTGTGCAGGGTGTCAGTCTGCAGCGGAGCACCCCGAGTGCTTCTCAGCTGTCCTGTCTGCTGAATCTCCAGATCAGGATGGGGCCAGCTTTTGCAGGACACGTTGTTATGCCCAGATCAACCAGTACTGCTCACTTGTCAGAGCCAGTACTGATCGCCATAGTTTTGGCACTGGTTTCCCTTTCGAAGTCTAAGCGTTTATTTCTGCTGTCTGTATATGGTGTATGGTTGCGGTTTGGGGTTTGTGTTTGTCTTGCAAGCCTCTGCTATTCTGAAAAAAACATTCCTACATAAAAGCATAACAGTGCTTGGCCAGAAAATTTAACATTTAGTTAAGCTGATGTCACAGTTTGGACCCACCCAGCCAGCAACAAAGAACCATGCAGCTGCTTGCTCACTCTCAACCTCCTTGTTTTTGGGATAGGGAGTAGAAAATTCAACAAAAGGCTTGAGGATCAAGATTAAGGAGTGGGAGGGCTCGTTCACCACTTACAGTCATGGGCAAAAACCAGAGCAGACTTGAGGAGAAAACATCATTTTAATTCAGACAACAAAACCACCACCAATTTACCAACGAATTAGACCAGAGTAAGACAGTGAGAAAATAAATACAACCAGATCTTAAATACATCAGTATACATCAGTAATAAACTAGTAACTTCAAAACTTTGTGAAAATTCTAGCTGAAACTATAGTGTAATAATTTAATTAGCCACTCTTATCCAGCATCAGAAAAAAAAAAAGATAAATATTAGAGACAGCAAATATAAATTCATATTTAAACTTTGAAATTTAAATATTTTGTCTTTGAGTAAAACACACGACACAGTGTAACAGCCTCTACTCAGCTAGAATGGAGGCATAAGTCTCAGCAAGTTCTTCAGCTCAGAGTCAAGCAGTCACTGAGCTGTTCCACCTCCAGAGAAACAAGAATAAGTTTACTGCCCAAGAACCGGAGTACCTGCAAGAGCGCTCAACCCAAAGAACTTCTAAACGATGACCTCTCAGAAAACTGGGCTTAAGAATAAGCTTTGAGAGACAGACTCAGACTTCTTGTAACAGGTTTCTGACTCCACCATATACCATTCTGATATGTCAGCACCACAAAGATGAAGGGACTGATCCTGTGCCCCTAGTAAAATGCAAGTCCTGCTGAATTTGACTGTAACATCTCACACATTTCCAGCTGCTGACCAGTGCCAAGAGTTTCCCTATACTTTCTCCAAGACACAGGGAGAAGGGCTGAGCTCTCCCTGTATCCGTATCTCTTATCAGCCACCCTGAGCAATAGGATGAGATAGGGAGAGGAAACCTGTCCCCCTCCCCACCTCCACACTAGGTCCTCTCCTGTCCCAAGCTCTGTAACAGCCAGGTGTCACTTGGCTGCTTCTTAGTGTGCCCACAGCATGACTGTTGTTTTCCAAGAGGAGCAGGACCTAAATCAAAGAGCTCAAGGCCAGAGCTGAATCCCACAGAGACCACGAAGCACGCTGGTCTGGAGGCTTTCTCCCATGGTGCCAGTAAGGCTGTTGGCAAGGGCCATCCTGCTTCTGAGATCAGCCAGCTTCTCCTCCTTGACTGGAGAAACTAAGCAGACGATGCAACTTTTAAAAAGAGAGAGAGCAAGAGAGCGAGAGAGTGAGAGAGCAAGTGAGTTAATTTCAGTGCCCCAGGCAGCAGAGCCAAAGGAGATGGTGAGATCTGCTGGAAGGTGGGAGAGGAAGATAACCACAAGGATTATAAAAACAAACCATGAGCTCTGATTAATATAGCCTAGCTCCTGGCTATCCAGTAGAGCTGCACTCTGTCATCCCGCCCAGGCCGGACAGAGACTTCCCTGGCAGACCAGTCCTGTTGCAGCCTCATTCTGCAGCCAGGAGTGCCTGTACGAGGAGGAGCAGCTGCAGGGAGGGAAGGAGAACCCTGGTGTTCAGCCTTGGTGGTGGTGCTCAGCACCTCCTCTGCAGGAGGCATGTATCAGGATACAGCTGCATCCCCAAATCGTCCCAGGCGGTTCCTGAGAAGGGATGCTTTATCTGCCTCTGCTTCCAAAGGAGCACTCTGCTTGGGTGGAGATCACAAAGATGAAAATTCTACGGCATCACACAGAGGCAGACCCCCCCATCACACAGAGGCAGTCTCAGGGGATAGCTACAAGCATTCACCCCCTCTCTTTGCCACAAACAGTTCTTCTTAAAATCTGTCTTTCCCTGGTGCCCCCAAGGGCCAGATGTATGCTATGAGCCTGGGCTGGGAGCAAGGACCTTGAGGCACTTGCCTAAGGTGTTTCTCATATATGAGTTCTCCTCTCCCACACTCTTTCAGTACTCTTGGAGTAGCAATAACGGCTTGAGAAGCCTTAAGTGCAGAAGGCACCTTTTTCGTTAACTGCAAGATTGATGGGGCTGGTGTGGAAAAATACAGGTTAGACAGAAGTTTCCTAGCCCTGATGGAGGAAGGTGAGCTTGGACTTGTGGAGTCCCATGGCGGAAAGGGAAAACACACTGGGAATTCAGTGCTGAAAGGAGCCATTAGATGGGGAATCTGGGGGTGTCTGGCCTGAGGAACAAGGAGAAATCAGACAGGGTTTTATGGCCCAAACCAAAGGCCTACATCATAGAATCATAGAATCGTATCAGCTGGAAGAGACCTAGAAGATCATCAAGTCCAGCCTTTGTCCTAGCCCTATCAACCTACTGAATGATTCCCCCCAAAGTAATATCTCTTAAACACCTCCAGGGACGGTGACTCAACCATCTCCCTGGGTAGCCTGTTCCAATGGCTGACAATTCTTTCAGTACAGAAATTCTTCCTAGTATCTAACCTGAACCTCCCCTGGTGCAATTTGGATCCATTTTGGCTCATCCTATCACTCTCCACTAGGGAGAACAGACCAACGCCCACCTCTCTGCAACCTCCCTTCAGGTAATTGTAGAGAGCGATGAGGTCTCCCCTCAATCTCCTCTAGGCTAAACAGCCCCAAAACGCTCAGCCTTCCCTCATAAGACTTATGTTCTAAGCCCTTCACCAGCCTGACTCTGTACCCTCTGCAGCACCTCGATGTCCCTCTTGTGCTGAGGGACCTGAAACTGGACACAGTGCTCAATGTACTTGTCAATGTGGAAGGGAACAGCTCTGCCAATTTGTTCAGCATTCCGCATTTCAGGAACGGCCTTTTCTGAGCTTGCCAGGAAACCGTGTCTTTCGAAGTCTTTTGCAAGTTGCATGCTTCTCAGGTGGTGGGCCTACAGCCTTGGAGTTTAGCTATGCGAAATTTTTGTGGCTTAGTACAACTCGTGATTTTTTGCTCCAGACAGCTCCGAAGTGCTGGTCTTTCACTGACCCCTGGGGACGTAAGGCAGAATTGCAAACAATCTCTCGTACTCTCCAAGTCGGGAATTTCAGCTGCCAGACGTACTGGATGAGCATGTCCTGCCTCTCAAAGACTTGAGCCTGAGGAGGACTCAGTTCTGCCCAAGGTTCATGACGCTGCAGCGGTGGGGGCGAAGTGGCACATATAAGATGGTTTGTCAGTCTTTCACTCTTGCTCCACAAAATAATTTAGAGGGTTTGCTTTTCCCGAGTGCACACCCAGCCATGGGCTTTGCAAGAGCAAAGCCAGGGCAAAGCAGTGCGCCTGGTAGTTGGGGCAGAAAGGCATGAGGCATTGCTGCCCATAAACAAGCTGTCTTTGGCTCTTTGGCTTACCTAAGGCTTTGCCTGAAGAGCAGGACAAAGGGATGGGAACAGGGTACAGCACCTGGGTCCCATCCCGCACTGACGTTCCAGTTACAAGTGCTGCTGAAGTAGCTGTAACACTGCCAGCGCCCTGCCCTGGACCTCTGTAGGCTGACGCAGGCTCAGACATACTGTTTGTATGAAAACTTTGGTACAGAACTAGGATAAAGTGACTTGAAGTTAGGATGGTTTCTGCACCAAATACACATACTTCAATAAGGCCGATCATACTTCTTCGTGGTAACTCTTTTTGCCTGCAATTCTTGTTATAGACCCTGATCTCACACTGTTGATTTTTTTTCTCCAGAACTTCTTCAAGACTCTAAGATAGATACAGACCTCTCTTCAGGAATTCTGACTGTTCGGCAGTGTCAGCACCTTTTTCTGCACGCTCTTCAAGTGTTATATCAGTAACACCCACTGAAGGGCAGCAATAGCCTGCTCGTATAATTCTGCCAAGACGACTTAAAATGCCAGGTATTAAGTTTAGTGTTCAGAATAAAGCCATTCAAATGTTGCACTGCTCTCGGTTAATTTGGATACCTGCCCAGACCTTTATAAATACATGCTGTAACTTTTGTGGTTATGCTGAAGTAACCTATTAGTATAATGACAGTAATCACCCTGACTACAGAATATGTTAGAAACAATAGAAGGCACAGTTAACGCAAAAAAAATGACATCTTTCTTCTTAAATACGGGCTCTTACTTGTGGCTTTACAAGCTTATGCTGCGGAGGCCAGCATTAAGCTTTTTCCAGTGCCTGTGGTTTATACACAACATTTTTGTATTTTGTACAGTTCTCTTCTGGAGTGAGACAACTAGTCAGAGGTGCAGCCAGTGCAGTAGTAATACTTGTTGATTAAGGTTTCAAAAGAATGTCAACAGACATATGGGTCTATGCATGTAGCAGTGTCTCAGTGATGAGGCCCATGGTAGGGTCATGGAGGAGGTGAAAGGGGGGAGTCACGGAGGAGGGGGTTATTGAGGAAGGGCTTGGAAGAGGCAAAGGTAGAGGTGATTTGGCAGGAAGGGCATGTTTTGGGGCAACAGTTTCAGACACATCTTTGCAAGAGAGGCTGAAGCTGAACATGGGTGAAAGAAGGAGGAGTACAGCCAGAGAGCTGTGGAGATGATGGATGTCGCTGCCCTTAGCCCCGATCTGAGTTCTGACTGCAGTGAGAGCAGGAAGTACATTTGGTTCTGGGGTTGTTTCAGCCTGAAGATGGTATTTTTCTCCCTTGAAATCTGGCAGCTGTCAAATTCAGCCAGCAAGACAGCTTTTTTTTCCCTAAAACAACAAACAATCCCTCCCATTAGAAAAACAATAAACTCTACATGTTGCCTTACCTCTGCCCACCAGCCCTGCAGTTTTTGTGGCTGTTGACTGAAGAGCTGGCAACAGAGAGATTGAGCCCTGCCTTCTCCGGATGATGTCAATGTGCCTTTGCCACAAAGACGTTGAGCACGTGCTGATTGCACCAAAGCACAAGTGACACTCATTTCAGTGCATGGTCAGAATATTGCCTGGGAATCAAGTCAGAAAAATTCCATGGGCCAATGTGGGGAACCAGGAGGTGTTGGAACCACAGTAGACTGCTGGCTGGAGAACACCAGTGATCTGTGGTTCTTGTGTCCTACTATTTGGATACGCTAGTAAAGAACTGAACAAGTCAGTGAGTGGGACAGGAGGCAGGAGTCACGCAAAGGACAAAGCGTTGATACAGCAAGACCCTGAAACTACAAAATTATCAACTTTAGGGATATACAAAACATAGAACTTGGCTAGTAAGACAGGATATGCATGCTTGTTAGGCAGTTACCAATCAACGGAGTCAGAGTGGCATGTGAACAGCTTGTGCTGTTTCAGCTCCTGCAGAGTTTAGGTTGGAGATCAGTCTCAAGTGCAAACTGAGACCAAATCCCAAAGTGACCTAACTCTGTGGGTTTCTGAGACCAGCATTTTGAATTTGGCCTTGTTCTTGTTGTGACTTTTCTCAAGATCTCTGCATGCCTTAAGAAAAATACTGACCCACTGGCACTTCTGTGTGTCCTGTGGGAACTTGCACCACAAAGCAGGAGTAGATGGCAATATTGGAAAGCAAATGATTTTGAAAGTTGGAAGTTTTTTCAATATGTGTTTTTCTCATATGCATCTAGTCATGCAACTACCTCCTAATGAATCCCTTGTTTAAGATCTGACACGCTGTTTGCTACTATATGGAAAGAGTAAGAAAGTCAGTCCATTCTCTAGAAGGTTTATAAATTAAGTGCCATGGGGTTTTCCTCTGTGTGTTCTCCCACTGAGGCATGCAAAAGCTGGACTAGGTAAGTGCTGGTGAAGGAAAAGCACAGACTGTGCTGAAAAACCTCAAAGCATTGAAGAGTCCTATTTTTCCATCCACAACCACATCTCCTTGACCTGGCAGTCTCATGACGTGGTCCCATCCTCAGAGAAGCTCACTATTTCCTGGGTTTGGCTGACTGGAAGCAACAAAATCATGGTGTTTTGTGCTCCGCCTGTTTTGATGCTCCTAATGCAGGGCCAGAATAGGAATCATGACTATAGAGGAAAAGAGCTGACATTTAAAATCAAACTGCCTGAAAGTCAGCAGTAATTAGAAGTTGCGGTTGAAAATACAGGTTAGTATGAATGAAAGTGTATTTCCTCCCACCTCACCTCACCTCTCCTAAGTGAGCCTTCTGCAAGAGGCCAGGGTTGACAACCGGTTGAACATGAGCCAGCAGTGTGCCCAGGTGGCCCAGAAGGCAAATGGCATCCTAGCTTGTGTCAGGAACAGTGTGGCCAGCAGGAACAGGGATGTAATTCTGCCCCTGTGCTCAGCACTGGGGAGGTCTCACCTCAAGCCCTGTGTGCAGGTCTGGGCCCCTCACTGCAAGGAAGACATTGAGGGGCTGGAGCGGGTCCAGAGGAGAGCAACGAGGCTGGGGAAGGGACTGGAGGGAAAGTCCTGTGAGGAGAGGCTGAGAGAGCTGGAGGTGTTCAGCTTCGGGAAGAGGAGACTCAGGGGGAACCTCATCACTCTCTACAACTGCCTGAAGGGAGAGTGCAGTCAGGTGGGGGTCGGGTTCTTCTCCCCAGCAACCAGTGACAGGATGAGAGGGCAGGGCCTGAAACAGCATCAAGGAAGGTTTAGGTTGGATCTCAGGAAGCCCTTCCTCATGGAGAGGGTGCTCAGGCATTAGGATGCACTGCCCAGGGAAGTGGTGGAGTCACCGTCCCTGGAGGTGTTTAAGGAGAGGCTGGATGTGGCACTTAGTGCCATGGTCTGGCCGATGTGGTGGTGTTGGGTCATAGGCTGGACTTGATGGTCTCAGAGGTCTTTCCCAGCCTCAACAATTCTGTGATTCTGTGATCACAGTATAGACTTTCGCCTGTAAGGTGGTTATCTGTCACAACCATGTACAGATGGTTCCTAAGGGTGGGGAGGTGGTATTTGTTTTCCCTTTGGGTTACAGTAAATCTGCAGGAATACGACCTGAGCCTGGCAACTCCGTGTCCACATTAGTCATGCCTGGTGCTTCTTGTCTGAGCAAGGTGAGCAGGACTTGCCCCGAGGCTGTGTAGCAGCAGCCTCTGCCATCTCAGGACAAGGCAGGTAAGAAGTGAAAGAAGCGAAGAGACACCCTATGTGGTCATCAGATGACCAATACTATTTTGCTGTGGAGAACTAGTGAGGCTTGGGAAAGCCAGTGTTGCTGCGTGGCAGACGGCTGTGACATATGCTGGGCACAGGCAGCAATGCAAATGAGGGGCAGGCTACATGTATCCACTCAGAGTCTTAACTTCAACATTTAATTAAGTTTTTCAAAGTTTCTTGGATCCTTACAAGACTGCCCCTTTACTGCTGAGCATGAGCCATGGCTGATTGCTGGGAAGGGTGGTTTACAGCTTCAGTAAGTGTGACAAATGGGACAAAGAAAATGGCGGTGTCAAGGTAAGTAAAATAATGAAGTGGTCAGACTTTAGATGTGCTTGGGGTGAATGCCACAAGAAATCTCCTTAAGGAACACAGCACCCCGATCTGGATAGAAAAGGCTACAGGGCAGAAAGTCAAAAGGAGTGTTTGGAGCACTGCCCTGCTGGTATAATGGTACATCTGACATCAGGTAAATCAGAGCCTTCCACTAGTGGTTAGAGGAGTGAAAATCACCGGGGAGAGAGAACATGCTTACTGAGAGATCCTTGCTCTAAGAACACTACTTAAGGGAAACATCTTGTGTATTCTACATTGCCATATTGGCATAGTCTATATGACAGATCTGGCATATTTCATCCGGTAGACAAGTATGGTTTCGTTGCCTCCTCTCACTCATTTTGAGAGAAAATACTTGTCAGAAGCATGATCTGGAAAAGACAAATGTCTGAAGGAACAATGAGGAAATCCAGATACTTGGTGAAGTTTTAATTTATTGTATAAATTAAATTTGTTGCTACTCTTCTCATTCCTGCCCTGTTTTTTAATTCAGACACTGAAGTCCTGCAAATGGAGCAACTTGCACTGACGGTAAGTCCTGCTTGCTTAAGCCCTCTCTTGTCTTATCTCAGGCGTGTGAACACCAGGAGGAGGTGGACACATGGCCCTGCTCTTCTCATGATCATCCCAGAGGGGAAATTCATAAGTAGTGACCAGGAAAACTTTTTTTCAGGTTAGTGCATTCCTACCCAGTTCTTGTCCGGAGATGTCAGTTATGGAGTTACTTGAAAGGTATCATGAAAAACTAAACCAACCAACCAAACCAAACCCTTTCCTAAATAAGAACGTGACTTACTAAAGCAGTTGTGCTTCTAGCCGCGTCATCTCAGTGAACTATTTTACCTGCATCAACTCTGTCAGTATGTCACTTGATTTGAGACTGATCCTTCCACTTCAGTAGTTATCTGATATTAATCAGAGCTCATGAGTTTTTTTATAATCCTTGTGGCTACCTTCCCCTCCCACCCCCCAGCACTCTCGAGCCTCCAGACCAGCGTGCTTCGTGGTCTCTGTGGGATTCAGCCCTGGGCTTGGGCTCTTTGATTTAGGTCCTTCTCCCTCGGAAAACAACAGTCGTGCTGTGGGCATACCAAGAAGCACCCGAGTGACACCTCGCTGTTACGGAGCTTGGGACAGGCAAGGACCTAGTGCGGAGGTGAGGAGGGGGGCAAGTCTCTTCTTCCTATCTCATCCTATTGCTCAGGGTGGCTGATAAGAGAGATGGATACAGGGAGAGCTCAGCCCTGCTCCCTGTGTCTTGGAGAAGGTACAGGGAAACTCTTGGCACTGGTCAGCAGCTGGAAATGTGTGAGATGCTACAGTAAATGTGTCATTGCCTGCACCAGCTTCTGGCCAGGAGTATGCTTCATAAGAGGACAGCAGCAGTGAAGTTCTTTTTAACACTTCTGAGCACGAACCAAGTGAATGCGGCAGATCTGTGTATGGGCAGTAGCAAAGCATGGCAGGCTGGCAGACTCTGAAGAGCAGTTATCCAAAGAGACTCAGCTGGGTAATAGGGACTGGAGCTCAGCCATGGCCTTCAGTGATTGCTGTTGGCTTGGCCATCTGGCTGTTGCCACTGGTAATGCAAAGTGGAGGTCCATGAAAGATATGTGTGATCAAGACATGGAGTGGCAGACTTCTGAGGTTTCTCATTCTGAATAAGTACTTCTAAAAATAAAGGACATTCCTTAAATGCTTTCTTCATGCTTTTGATTTCTTTTGCTCTCTTCTGCTCTTTCTGAATAAAGCAGGTGGTTTGTCTCAGTGTTCACTACTCAAAAGTAAATTTAAAAATAATAGCTGAAAAGACAGTGAACAAAAGCCATAGTCGTGTGCCTAGTGTTACAGCCAGCTCTATAGTTGGTTGGGAAACAACTGTGTCTCACAGCGGGTTACCAGTTCCTGATTTGGGTACTGCTGAAATAGAAATACCCTAAAACGTTTAGACATTGAAGCGCTTAGTGTTTTCAACCTTGCTCTAAGTTTCCATCCATCCCTTACACTACAGCTCTCCTTGAACAGGTAGCTGTGATGGAGGAAGACACACTAGGATCCAATTAACGTTCCCTTGAGAGCTTTTAGAGGGCAGAGGCTCAGTTCATGTAGGTCAGCGTGATTTGCAGGAGCCGACATTTTGAGATTCACTCTCCACTGAACCTAATTAGATGGGAGTAAGTTTGCATTTTTGCTGTGTGGAGTGAGGTCTGTGCTACTTTCATTAAGAGTAAGCTGGTGAAAAGGCCAATGGCTGGGAACACTGGGCCAGTCTGGCCAGGCACTTCCCTGGTGTACATGGAAACCCTTTTGGCTTCTGCAGCGTCCTCAAAAATTAAGCTCCACAAATAATGCAACTACGAATGTTTCACTTTCATTCCTCCAGGGCTTTCTATGGGCTCAGAGGTTCCTTAACCAACCTATGGGAGGAAGGATAAACTACACGCTTTGCGCAAGTCCCCTCTCTCTTCAGTCTCTCCTGCTTTGCTAAGGTGGCCAGATAAGGGGAAGGTTAAAACTCTCTCGCTACCTGGAAGCCTACTGAAAGCACAGGACAAAGCTTCCAACTGAAAATTTCAAGGGATAGCTGACAGGCTGACCAAAGCCAGGCTCAACTGAAGTCTGCACATTAAGGAGGTTTTAGAGAAAGAAATCTTGGGCTGGCACAAAGAATACATTTTAAAAATCAAACTCTAACACAGTTATCTATTTTAAGCTTGCTGTGCATGTAGGAAGAAAGGAAGAAGCAGTAGCATCTGAGATACTGATGTGTTTGTAGCTGTTTCTATTTTAACTGCTGTAACAGCTGTTGATGGATGATGCCATTTTAATGAAGAATATAATTCTGTAGAAAATTGGTGGGTTTCTTTGATGTTTATCATAGAATTGTAGAATGTGTTATTGTCCTTTGGGCTTGAGTTACTTGAGATTTACTCTTTTCTGTTTTGATTGGCATTTTGCTGAGTCACAGTTTTGTTTTTAATTTTCCAGTGACTCAGGCGCTGGCAGCAGTTGTGTGGGCATGTGCACTGCAGTGTCAGGCAGTAGCGTAGCTCAAAATACACAGGGCACAGCGGCAACAAAAGAACAGCTTGTGCTTGACTATAGTGTTTGGATTTGGCTACCGTAAGCTCCTCATTACTGGGCTGCAGGGAATAACAACAGAGGAGTAAAGTCCCCAACATCAAAGGCTCTCTTCTGTATGCTGCAGAAAGATATTTTATCTGTAAAAATACAATTTTCAATTAGGTGTAACAGAAACCTGATCCACTGCTATATTGTGCTTCTGCCAGGGAAGGAACACCTTTTTACAAGAGCCATTATATCTACAGCAGAAAAGGAAGCCCTGCTTGAACTTTAGAAAAGGAAAACAAGGCAACTGCTGCATCAGCTTTGGTCTTTGCCAAGCTGTTTGCTGATAAATAAGGGGAAGTGTTCTAATGTCATGATTAAGTAGCTCTCTCAAACATCATACTGCCCATTACTTATTCTTTAAGTGAAGAAATCTGAAGGAACATGGTCACTGCAGACCTGCTGACTCAAGTTCTCTATATAACAGGGTCAAAAGTGAGTTTTTTAGTTTAGTTCTGACTAAGCTATTCAAAGACATTCCCTTCGAGGACATATTTTGAAAACTGAGTCTGTGAAAACTGACCTGATACTCAGAAGTAAAATGTAATAGCTGATAAGTATGCTTAGCCTTCCAGCAGCAGGATGTAGACACAATTGTCTTGTGGGAGGATGCTTTGGTATTTTTCATGTTCACATTTGACAAAATTCATTTTTTATAATTCTGAAACTCTTTTGGCAGACAGAGAAAAGTGATTCAGAATTTGTTAGCGTCTTTAGGAACAAATTACGACTGTCTGTGGTGTGTTTTGCTCCACAGTTTCGTATCTAAACTGAACAATTATCTAGAAGCAAATTTGACCCCACTTTGTTATTAATATCTAGATGAAAAGTGTTTCTTCGTGCTGTGTTCCAAAATTATCTGCAAAAGAAATATGCTGTGAAGGTTCAAACTGTTTGGCTGCAGCATGCTTTTTGCAGATATTCGTAATGCAGTTCTTCTGTCTCCAAAAAACTCATTGGATTATTTATTTTTTAATTCTGTAATAAGAAACAGGTAGGAAAAAAAAATCTTGTTTACCTTCAAGGTTTCAGACAACTGTGTCCACAGACACAGTTATGTGCACCTGAACCAAGGCTTCAGTTTTAGCCTCAGCTGAAAAAGGGAGTACTATATTAGAGCCAATATGTGAAAGTTTTGTATTACCAAAATGTATCATGCAGCTATGTGCAAATACTGAAAAAAAAATAATTCATCACCAAGGGAATGACTACGAGTAGCATTATAATCTGCTTCTTCTGCTTTAGTCACTTCACCATCTTCTGCATTTTCACATTTCTTAGCAAGAACACATTCACAAGCTTTGCTAGAAGCTCAAATGTCTTTTATGATCTGCTCCATTTGCATGGTGCCTTATAGCTGACAAGCTACAGAAAAGCCTTATGGCAGTCACTGTTATCTTCATGGATCTGCGCAGAATCAGCTCCCCGCTCTTTACCGAAAATGGAGTATCTCCTTTAAAGCGGTTGGTTTGAACCACTGTGGCATATTTGTGACTGTCACACTCAAGATGCACTTGCAGACTAATTTGATCACTTGAAAATATATAAATAGAATTTATGTGTAACGTTGGGCCATTCTCACCCTCTCTGCTCTCTGCATCCAGGATACTGGACTAATACTGGCTTAATGCAAGCAGTATTTAGTTCAGGATAAAGATATGGGATATAACTAGCGTGAGATGCAAAAAAAAGATGGGCTTATATAGGTTAGTTCTCAGGGATTTATTTTAGGCAGGCAAGAACTATTTGGAAAATACTCATCAGATGCTGGGGTTTTTTTGGAGATCGAAGTTATTTCTGTACAAAGTATGTCCTCAGTTGATTGTGACTCCAGCATCATCCTCAGCTGAACCTCACCAGAGCCATCCTCTCTGCTCCCAGTTTGTCTTTGCAGCCCAGCAGTACAGCAGCGGTGTGACGGGACAGCCGTGCTCTACTCCACCCTCCTCTGCTCTCTGGCTGCTGCACCTGGGCAAGCGTTTGCAGAGGCACAATTCTCGAATATGAAGTATTCACTTCAGATGTGCAGTTTAGCTCTGCTCTGGGGATCAATTTCCTAGGAGTGAAGATTTTTCATCCTAAGAAATAAATCAAAGAAATAGGAGAAAATCACTCAACATAAGGAGCAACTCATTTGACAGTTGAAGCTTAGGGCTTGCCATGAGCATGCTTCAAACTGACTCTTCGTCAGCTGATGGCAAATATATCCCTGTTTCCAAACTTAACTCTTGCCAGTGTTGCTGTAGAAAACAATCTGCCTTTCAGGGTCCTCGACATAGAGGTTACACAAAATGAACTTGCAATGAAGGCACAACTTCACACCAGCAGAACAAAGATGATGACCCTTGCTGACCAGGTTGTAAAGGCAGTTATAACAGATATGTGGCAAATAATAAAATGGTGTGCAGATACTTCATTAATTTCCTCAAAGAATTTCCCTTCTTTCCCTCCCTCCTCCCTCTCTATTGGTTTTGGGGGTCTCAACCCAGCAACCTCTGTTGCTGTGTTTTCTCTGCTCTTGCAGCATGCTGGAGTTTGGACCCTCCTTGATAAAAGCAAAGAGAATTTTGTAAATCCCAGCACCAGGAGGACAAGCACTGCAGCTAGATAGTGCTCAGTATCATAAGGGTATGAGGCTTGTTGTCCAAATCAGCACACTTCTGCACCACAGTACTAATGGGGAAAAAAAATACAGCTTTGAAGGAGTAGCCTTCAGGAATAAAGAGATGCTGAATGGCTTGAAACACGTGAAATCTGTGTACCATCAGTTCCAGAACGGGAACTGAAAATAAAGGTTCATTTTTCAGCTGTATACACTTCAGGCCAAGAAACACATGAACTGAAAGAATTTTAGTGTTGTAGATGCTTCAAATGGACTTTCGGATGTTTTATTTTCCAAAAATCAAAACTAGCTATGCTAAACATGTAGTATAATACGTAAGCAATAGTTTTTGTGATAATTATGCCTGTACAGAAACAGTATTCTGCAAAAGTTAAAAGGTCTTCTAATTATTTGACATACGCAAGAACACTAATTACAGAATTAATGCTTTGTATGGTAGAATTATTGAATGAAGCACTGAGAATTGTTTATGAAGGCTTTATACAGAGGACTACATATTCAGAAGCTTGAGTTTTTCCATGTGAATGGGTACATTAATAAAGTCATTCTGTTCTGAGTCATCTAATCTGATCATTACCCTTTTTTGCCAGTAGGATTTCATAAGTTGTGTGTTGAACTCTCAAGTATCAAAGAAAGTATGGTTTTTGTAACTGCACATTTTTCAGATTTCTGCAGAACTGGAGACTGAAGCACAACAAATGCTCACACATTCCCTACCATTTGCATGGCCAGAGCAAGCATCTTGTGACATCCTGTATGCACCAAAACAGGCAGAACACAGAGACAATGACAAACCACAGCTCAAATGCAAAGAGTCAACTCATTCTCATTACCTCAGACCCTGGAGGATCTTTGTAGCAGCCCCCGGGATTGGAGGCACACAGGCAGCCACTAGATAAGCAGCACAGGGGTCGAACATACAAGGCCAAGCAGTGATCTAGTACAACGTATGTGTTTTCCAACACCCCAGCTGCAACAAGTCTCTTGAGCATACCTACAGTCCTCCTCACAAATCTTTGTTATATTCCCATATTCTGCCTTGTTGCTCCAGACACCACACCTGCTGGCAAAGTTGGAGGTGTCTATTTAGGCTTGTGAGGTGTATCTGTGTTGCATTTACCTGGCCAGATTTCAGTGGCAGGGAGGTTGTAGGGGTGGCTTCTCCAAGAGGTTGCTAGAAGCTTCCCCTAAGTCTGATAGAGCCAGTGCCAGCCAGCTCCAAAGACAGACCCGATGCTGGCCAAGGCTGAGTCTGTTGGTAACAACAGGATAGGAACACCTCTGTGAAAACACATTTAAGAAGTAGAGAAGAAAGAACTGTGCCACACAACAACTGACAGAGAGAGAGAGAGGAGTGAGAATATGTGAAGACACCATGGTCAGGTTCTCGAACAGAGATTCCCGTGGGTCGTGGTGAAGACCATGGAGAGGCAGGCTGTCCCCCTGCAGCCCATGTAGGTGACGGGGTGTAATGTCCACCTGTGGCCCATGGAGGACCCCACACCAGAGCAGGTGGATGCCTGAAGGAGGCTGTGACCCCGTGGGAAGCCCACGCTGGAGCAGGTTGCTTGCTAGAACCTGTAGCCCGTGGAGAGAGAGAGAGGCCCACACCAGAGCAGGTTGGCTGGCAGGACTTCTGTGACGCCATGGGGGACTGGCGCTGGAGCAGCTTCCCCTGAAGGACAGCACCCCGTGGAGTGAGGCTCACATTGGGGCAATTTGTCAAGAACTGTCTTTTGGAAAGGACTCATGTTGGAGAAAGTGTGTGAAGATTATCTCCCATGACAGGGACCCCACAATGGCCCATGGGAAGAGTGAGGAGTCCTCCGCTGGAGAAAGATGGAGCAGTGGAGACAACGTCTGATGAACTGACCACAACGCCCATCACTCGTTCCCCTGAGCCGCTTGGGGGGAAAGAGGTGGATAAATTGGGAATGATGTTAAGCCAGGGAAGAAGTGAGGGGTGGGGGGAAGGTGTTATTTTTAAGATCTGGGTTTTTTCCTCATTACTCTTTTCTGATTTGTTCTTTAATAAATTTAACTAATTTCCCCCAAATCAAGTCTGTTTTGCCTGGTACAGTAGATGCAGGTGACCTCCCCATCCTTATCTTAAACCATGGGCCCTTCGTTATATTTTCTCCCCCATCTAGCTGAGAAGAGGGAGTGGTAGAGCAGCTGTGGTGGACACCTGGTCACCAGCCAGGGTCAAACTACTATAATATCTGAAAGTAATTTACAAAGGCATGCAAGAAAAACATATAGAGAAAGGAATAAACACATTTCTACAACAGTAATTTAAATTAGGTGTCATATGAATCCTCTGAGGGCATGCAGCCACAATGTTAGCCAGGCATCATCAGTAGATTTTTTCATTAGATGCATTAAGTCCTGAAGATACTGAACACCACTCTTCAAGCAGATCAGTTCATCCATTCTGTGGAGACAATACATGCCTTAAAAGTCGAAGCAGCATTTATGGTGTCAAAGGAGGAAATAGTCCACCATCAATCAATTTTATAATATTCATTGGTGTACAACTGTTATTTACTCACAGAAAATAGCAATAAGAAACACTAGTATGAAAATCACTTAGCATAGCATAATTCTGTGACATGGCTACTGGAGTTAACCCTCTAACTAAGCATATTTTCGAAAGATCTGCAGCTGCTAATTTTTAATAAAGGGCCATGTTGATTTTGCAGAAATGCATCCAGGGCATGTGCTTGTAACAGAAGACTATAAAGCACGACGAGCCAAGCTGTGGTAGGGTAGGAAAGCAGGAGTGTCATCTCCTTCAACCAATATATACGCTGTTGCTCGCACCACCCCTTCAGCTAGTATTGCTCCAAGTTCAATAGCTGGTGGGGGATATCACCCACACAGATTGCAGAGGTGTAGCTTGTGCTTTTTCAGATTGCACTTCAATTTCATGTTGCATTTGTGACACCAGTAACACTGTTACAACACTATCTCCTCTGGGTAAAGCATAGGTATGTGTTGAAGAAATCTGGAATACAAGAACTTAGGAATTTGGTATTAACAGAGGGTGTAAAATGAGTGGAGAAGTTGGGGTACAGAACCATGAGGCATTCTCAGGGGTTTCAAGTGAGTCATCTTTTTGACAAGCTGAGATGTACTTTACTTTAAAGGGATACTTTTGTACAAATTACCAAATTCCTTGCCATATTTCTGCGCTGCATACAGGATATCTTTGTATGCGTCAAATCATTGCCAAGAATTTTACAGTAGTCCTAGGGCCCTGTGTTTTCTTTGGATTAATTGCCCAACTTCAATCTCTTAAATGCTGTTTCAGTGATTCAGCATCTTCTTCAATTTCTTGCTGTGACTCTGCCATAATCAATAAGTCATCAATATAATGGTAAACAGTAAGGGTACCCAACCAGAGTGCTACACCAGCCAATATCCTTTGATGGCAGATGGAGGGACTGCATTTGTATCCCTGAGGCAACACTTGGAAGGTATATTGTTTTTGTTGCCAGATAAAAAAAGAACTGATTCTGGCTTTCTGAAGCAATGGCTATCAAAAATAAAGTGTTGGCAAGGTCTACCACTACCTTACAAGGTTGTAAAATTTTGCTGATTTTTTTTCTATAAGGGTAATGCTGTCTGGTACTGTAACTGCAAGCAGGGGGGGTCATTTTATTTCAGATTTCTCCCTAATCCACAGACCTGTGACATAGTTTCTTTATTATTAATATTACACAGTAACCTCATCTCTAGTATGCACCAGAGCTAACATATGTGAAGCTCCTCCAGATCACCACTGCATAGTTAAAGGAACGTATCAGTCTCTCTCAAGATAGGAGGCAGCAGCTGGTGGTGAGGTCAGTGGTGGCTGGCTTTTTTGTGTGAATGCTGGTTTTTGCCATAGGCAAAACATTTCTGATGTTATAACTGCATGTTTATATTCGTGAAGCACCAGCTTGTGCAAGGTCATTCCACATATGTTTTCTTGTTGCCCATCCTGTAGCCTTTTTTGATTTTTTTGGCTTTCCTTTACTCACCACCTGAACAGATAATCCTGACACTGCAGCCCCCACTTCCCCCATGGAACTTGATAAGGTGCCTGTATCACCTGTAGCATCTGTCATTGTTGGTATAATCAAAGATTTTAGTGAAGCAGGTGCCCCTCTTATAACGTGCATCTTGATACTTTTTGTAATTGTCACATTGTCTGGATTAGATCCCGTGCCCAATGCACAAGCCATCCGCATCTGCTGCAACACAGTAATACCTTCTAGTTTCCTGGGGCTGATACTAAATCATTCGGTTCTGCATATGCTGTTAAAACTGCTGCACATAACCACGGATACAGCGTGGGTGCAATAATATCCTGCCCATTGGGATCTCTGACATTTTGCAGCTGAGCATATCCCCATTGTACTTGGGCACCAGGGCCTATAGGACACAATAAATCTTTTTCACTTACAAATGGATAGATGCAGCTCCATGACCTCAAGCTTGCAAAATCCATGCTAGTATTTCTTCCTCACTCCTTTGCTGACAGATAGATAAAGGTTCTCTTAGCTCTTTTCAAGTCTAAGTACGAGTAATCTGCACTGCTCCATCTGCTTGTTGCTGCTGTTCTGTCATTTGTATGAGGGGTTGTGCTTCCACCACCTCCTCCCCTGTTATGACTGGATCAAATATTTCCATCTCATTCCTCAGGGTCCCATGACATTTTGTTACAGGAGTACAAACATGGGAAGTCGAAACCTTATCCTTCTCACGGTTGTTCCTTTACTTGTTAGCAATATGCACTACGAACTGCTCTACCTTCCCTTGCAGCTCGGAACACCACTCCGCTTGAACATTAGTCATTTCTCATGAAATCACTTTTACGTCTTGTAAAGCCCCAACCTCTTTTTCAATTATGTCACTTTAGTCTGTAATGCAACAACTTTATGATCCAGAACTCTAATAACATTAACAAATAGCCATGCTATTCTGCATGTCTAATTTCTGAGAAGAACCTGAGGCTGCTTTCCATGACAATCTGCACAATACTGTTTCAGTCGTTTGGAGGATAATTCTTCTCTCGTCCTCTAGATCAGACCAGACTTCTGGCAGAGTCCATGTGGCCGAGAAACTGGCTATGGGGACCCAGTGTTGCATACTAGGCCACCCACGGGGAGTGATCGTCCTCATTGCCTTAGGCCTCGATTTCTTTTCAGCCATGGCTGTTCTAAGCTGAAACAGGCAGGACACAAGAGCAACCACAAACCATGGCTCAAATGCAAGGAGTAAATTTACTCTCACGACCCGAGAATGTGGAGAATCTCCGCAGCATCCCCCGGGCAGAGGCACACAGGCAGCCGCCAGACGAGCAGCAGGACAAGCAGCAGCGCAGGCCCAAGGAGATCTCCCCTTGCTGGAAAGCGCAGGGCACTGAACCCCCTGCTCTGTTATGTTTAACCTGTTGCTCCGTCTGAGCTCCCAGGACTCACACGACAGCTTTGCTCTGTTCCTTCCCGCAGCAGGGCAGGGATGCAAGAGATGCCACCGCATCTATCCCAGGCCTCTGTTACCCCAGCAGGGCCGTGCAGCTGGGCGAGTGCACAAGGCCAAGCAGTGATCTGGTACGACGTGCGTGTTTTCCAGCACCCCAGCTGCAAGTCGCTTGAGTGTGCCTACAGTCCTCCTCACTAATCCGCTGTTATATTCCCACACACAACTCACCATATGATTACCTATTAAAGCTACTAAAGTAGCTTCAGTTGAAACAGATATTTCAATGTTGACTAAAATCTTGAAAATAACATCCTTGTTAGGGAAACAAATGTTGAGATAAACAAATTTTCAGGACAAAGGAAGGAGAATTCATTGGCTGAGTGAATAGTTACTAATATTACCTGGTTAACTATATGTAAAAAATTAGTTTCTTTAAGCAGAATCTAAGTTGCGGAATCTAATTTTGCATTCCTTTTTAACATACTTGCTTGGAATAGGAGCTTGGGAATTGCCATGGTGGATGAGTTGGTGATCTAATCCAGTGATGGCTGAAGAAGCAATGGTTGAAGAAGCTTTGAAGCACAGATGAAAAGATTCTGAAATGGGCAATCATAAATTAACCAGTACAGTAAATAAATCTGTTTATAATCTCATATGATAGGATGTTGATGTGCACCCTGAACAATAAAAGCTTATAACACTACCAAAACTCATGGCCTCTAAATTAAATGTTTTATTGTAACTACAGTTTTTATCTTTGTTCACAATGGGGTTCACTACATGTGGTTTTTGGTACTGTAAAGCTCTTTTCTTTAGTGGTGGAGGAACCTCTAACTCCTGGATAATGCCTTATTCCAGTAATTTTCAAAGGAGTTCTAATGAAGGTCTCTGTAGCAAAAATATTCTCCTTTTAAAACTTAAGCTGTGTAGTGAGTCTCACGAGCTAACCTGTGCCTAAGAAATGGTTTCACAACTGAAAAGTTATGAGTCTCCTTCTGTGGAGACATTCAAAACCCATCTGGATGCATTCTTGTGTGACCTACTCTAGGTGATCCTGCTTTGGCAGGGGTGTTGGACTAGATCATCTGTCACGGTACCCTCCAGCCTCTAACATTGAGTGATTCTGTGAAAAGTATGCCATTCTTCATATAAACATCCCCCCTATGCTGCGACCATCTGATAAGTTTTGGGGTCTCTGCTCAGGGGGCCAGCTGGGCAACTCACAAACCCTCAAGCATTGCACCAGCAACATCATTTTTTCCTCTGCCCTGCTCCAGCACACCCGCTGATCCATCGAGCAGAGGTCTGCAGGGTGGGGGCAGCAACAGCCTGTCTGTGGGGCTTTGAGATGGGCTGCCATGACTTGAACGGCACTGTTTGGTTCTGAAAACAGAGGTTATGCTCTGCACTGCAGATCTGCAGCGATTATGCCAATGTACCGTGATAGCGTTGGGAAACTGTTTCTGAAATTATTTTATGCGTGAATTTGCTCGAGCAATCTGAGTCTAAACCTCGCCATGACCAAAGCAATGATTTGGGCTCATCAACCAGACGACACAGAACAAAACAGTTTTGAATGCCAAACAGTTGTTACAAACTCTTCGTGAGAGCAAAGATCATTTGCAGAAATTGAATTATTTCTGAATAACACATATTTTAAAGGAGTCTTGGACTGCTTATTAACAGTAGTAAAGAAAGTATTTGTGAATCACTTATCTGTATGATATAAGTATTTTCATCAAACATTGAATCACAGAATCACAGCATGTTTTGGGACTGAAGGGACCTTTAAAGGTCATCTAGTCTAACCCTCCCTGCACTGATCGGGGACTTCTTCAGCTAGATTAGGTTGCTCAGAGCCCCAGTCAAACTGATCATGAATATCTCCAGGGATGGATCTTCTACCACCTATCAGGGCAGTATGTTCCAGTGTCTAATACCGCTTACAGCAAAATATTTCTCCCTTCTATTTTAGTCTAAGTCTACCCTCTTTTAGTTTAAAACCATTATCCCCTGTCCTATCACAATAGAAGCTGCTAAAAAAAATTGGCTTAATATTTCTTAATTCTCCCATGTTACTGAGCTGTGTAGTTAGTTTTTCAGTATCTTCCTTGACCTCAGGGATTTTAAGTTCTCGCTTTACATTTTAAGGTAAATCTGTAAGTGTAATTGTTTGCAGTACAGGGGATTAGGCACGCTGCTGTGATGAGCCACGGGTTGTAAAGGGACTACATTCAGTGTGGGTGTGCAGGTCTTGGTTCAGTGAAGTACTTCATGCATGACCCGCTTGGAACTTGCCGGACGTGTTTGGCTGAGCCAGGCTGCGGTATCTGGGCTGTGGGTGCTGCTGCTGGTCAGTAGAAGCACAGACCCACGGTGGGGCTCCCGCAACACCAGCCAGAGAGGAGATTCCCTCTGTCATTCGCTGGCCAGCATTTGTCCTTGGGATAGACAGAAGCTATCAGAGACACAAGCCATGAACAGCGAGAAGGGCTCCTGGGGCAAAGCGTCACCCATACTGGCACAAAGATATTGTGCCTGATTACGTGGTGATAGATGTGCTTTGCTTCCCCCACGCCTCCTTGTCAAAGTGCAAGTCTGTGTATTAAAATAACAATATTAAGACTATGAGAATGTTTTCCCATTGGCAAAACTGCTGAATTAGGAAACCTATGAATGAAAGGGGCAGAGCTGCAGAGAGAAGTCTTATGAGGAATCAGGGCTCTCCCCTGATAGTGATCAGATGGTTAACTTGTATTACATTTCATTCTCCGGACAATTCTGCTCCAGCACTGTAATTCTGTCTTAATGTCTGGTATCTAATGCCTTATTAATTTTGAACTTTTTCACTTGCTTCCATGCAAATGACCAACTGTCACTGGGGAAAAATAGAAAATTACTTCTGTTGCTTCACACATTTCATTAACCTTTCCTCTGCCCACTTCTGCCTCAAAAAAAATTTAATTCGCTGCTTTGTTGCCATGTCAGGCAAATCTTTTTAACCTGTTCTAGAGACAAAGGCATATATAAAATATGACACTACAAAGTGTATGTGTTCAACATGTCCAGCCAATAGATTGGGCACAGTGGCCCAATGGCATGACACAGTTTGGTAGATCATTAAGATGCAGTAGCCCAGCCTAAATCAAGCAATTATCCATGACTGCAGCCTTGTGTGTCACTGGCAGAAATTACTTCTATAGCTGAGCCTAAGCATAAAACCTGCCATGTGCCAGATTTCAGGAAGACAGTTTTCCCCCTGCCTCTCTTTTCCTTTTTCTTTATCCTTGAGAAGGACAATGCTTAAGAACAGAGAAAAAGCCCTTCGAGGTGAAGGCTTGTCATATGGTTTCTCTATGTCTAACTGTCCTCATTACCAGCCTGTTACTGAAGGCAGCACAGGTGGAGGGAAATAAGTAGATGATTGGTTTGCGTGAAGGTTAACATGGATCACTGCACATAGCAGGACAAAGGTGAGTAACTTCTGATCTGTGAAAGCATCACTAAAAAATAACGAAGCACAGCAAACTTGTGGTCAATGGGGCAGAACCTAGTTGGAGGCCTGTAACTAGTGGAGTCCCTCAGGCATCAGTACTGGGTCTAGTGCTGTTCAATATATTCATCAATGACCTGGATGAGGGATTAGAGAGCACTGTCAGCAAGTTTGCTGATGACACGAAATTGGGAGGAGCGGTTGACACACCAGAAGGCTGTGCTGCCATTCAGAGAGACCTGGACAGGCTGGAGGGCAGGGTGGGGAGAAATCTTATGAAATTCAACAAGGGCAAGTGTAGAGTCTTGCATCTGGGAAAGAACAGCCCCATGTGCCAGTATAGGTTGGGGACTGACCTGCTGGAGAGCAGCATCAGGGAAAGGGACCTGGGGGTCCTGGTGGACAGCAGGATGGCCATGAGCCAGCAATGTGCCCTCGTGGCCAAGAAGGCCAATGGCATCCTGGGGTGTATTAGAAGGGGTGTGGCCAGTAGGTCGAGAGATGTTCTCCTCCCCTTCTGCTCTGCCCTGGTGGGGCCACATCTGGTATATTGTGTCCAGTTCTGGGTCCCTCAGCTCAAGATGAACAGGGAACTGCTTGAGAGAGTCCAGCGCAGAGCCACAAAGATGATGAAGGGAGTGGAACATCTCCCTTATGAGGAAAGGCTGAAGGAGATGGAGAAGAGTAGGCTGAGGAGTGACCTCATTAATGTTTATTGTTTTGGTTTGGCCTGGCCAGATTTCGGCGGCGGGGGGGGAGCTGCAGGGTGGCTTCTGTAAGAAGCTGCTAGAAGCTCCCCAAGATTGATAGAGCCAATGCCAGCCGGCTACAAAGAGGGACCTGCCGCTGGCCAAGGCTGAGCCTATCAGTAAGGTGATAGCAGAGGAACGCCTCTGTGAAAAAACATATTTAAGAACGGGAAAAAGAACTGCGCCATAACAGCTGGCACAGAGATGGAGGAGTGAGAATTTGTACAGACACTAAGGTCAGTAAAGAAGGAGAGCGGGGGGAGGATGAGCTCCAGGCGCCGGAGCAGAAGGAGTCCCCCGGGTCCATGGTGAAGACCATGGTGAAGCGGGTTGTCCCCCTGCAGCCCATGGGCGAGGTGCAGAACTCCACCGTGAGGATCACCGCGTAGATGTCCACCGAGGACTCCATGCCGTGTGGGTGGATGCCTGAAGAGGACTGTAGCCCGTGGGAAGCCCGCATCAGAGCGAGTCGCTGCCGGAACCTGTAGCCCGTGGAAGAGAGGAATGCCCACGCTGGAGCAGGTTGGCTGGTGGGACTTTTGGGACGCTGCGGGTGGCCCATGCTGGAGCAGTTTCCCCCGAAGGACTGTGCCTCAGTCTCACGAGGGGTGGGCTGCCCCTCGTGAGGTGTCTCACATCGGGCAGTTTGTGATGAATTGCCCTTCGTGGGACGACTCACGAGGAGAAGAGAGTGTGAAGCTTGTCTCCCGTGAGAGGGACCCCACAGTGGCCCTGGGGAAGAGTGAAGAGTCCTCCCCTGGAGTGAAGAAGCGGTGAAACCAACATCGGATGAACTGACCGCAGCCCCCATTCCCTGTCCCCCTGCGCCGCTCGGGGGGAGGAGGTGGAGAAACCGGGATTGATGTTAAGCCCGGGAAGAAGGGAGGGATGGGGGGAAGGTGTTCTGTTTAAGATTTGTTTCTTTCTTACTTCTCACTACTCCTCTCTGATTAGTTCTTAATAAATGTACCTAATTTCCCCAAAACTGAGTCTGTTTTGCCCGGGACGGTAAATGAGAGTGATCTCACTGTCCTTATCTCAAACCCTGAGCCCTTGGAGATATTTTCTCCCCCTGTTCAGCAGTGAAGGCGGGAGTGAGTGAGCGGCTGTGTGGGTACCTGGCGGCCGGCCAGGGTCAACCCACGACATTTATAAATGTGTAAAGGGTGGACAGAGGACAGAGGACAGAGGACAGAGGACAAAGGACAGAGGACAGAGCCAGGCTCTTTTCAGTGAAGACCAATGATAGGACAGGGGGCAATGGATACAAGCTGGAACATAAAAGGTTCAACCTCAACATGAGGAAAACTTTTTCACTGTGAGGGTGACAGAGCCCTGGCCCAGGCTGCCCAGGGAGGTTGTGGAGTCTCCTTCTCTGGAGACTTTCAAAACCTGCCTGGACGCGTTCCTGTGTGATCTACTCTGGTGATCCTGCTCCAGCAGGGAGGTTGGACTAGATGATCTTTTGAGGTCTCTTCCAAACCCTGACATTCTGTGATTCCGTGAAACTTGTCAGTGGAAACATCTGTGGTGGGAAACCTGTGTGTTGCTACTCTGGGTATTTTGTCCAAAATGTAGGGAAGTACGTGAGAGGCTGATGGTCCTCGGTATGCCACTGTGCCTCTTCCTGGGGAGGAGGCCCATGGGAAAGGCTAGGTATCTGGCCTCGTTGTTGGCTCATGATGAGGACATTATATGTGTGGCGAAGTGCAGCTGCAAAAGCATGAAAACAAGCTGCAGATTGGGAAAATAGTGATATACTTCTCCTACAGCCAAAGTATAAACTGCTCCCCATGGTTCTGAGCAATGTGCTAACTTCATTCCCTGCTGTTTGAACATCCCTGAGACAAGAGCCTCTTGTGTCATTCACCCCTCCTTCCTCTGCATCATGCCACAATGGTGGCCTTGGTGACACCACACAGACCATCCCTGCCTGACACCTGCTGCCACTGCCAGTGGCTCCAGCAAGGGACTGCATCGGAGGCCACACATCAGGGTCCTTGAACTGGCAGAGAAGTTGTGGGAATAGAGCAAGAGCCAGGGAGAGTCTTTGCTTTTACATCAAAAGTGCTGCTGAAACGTGAGGTTGAGGTGAAAATATTATTTTTGCAAGTAATAAAGAAAGAGTATTCGACACCACTCCAGAGTGTCTGCCCAGAGTCCTGGATAAACTGGAGCCTTGGTCTCACAGGAGTGCATGGGTAGATGCCTGATCTCTTCTGATTTTGCTCTGATCTCATGGTGAACCATGGTCCTCCATTTCAGTTAGGACAGGCCAAAGACAAGAAAATCTGTCCTGGACCAAAACCCTTGGCACCACCATGGTCCACCCAAACCCCAGTGCTCATTCCTGAGGAAGGAAGATTTTAAAATTTCATGGAGGGTAGACGAAACAACACTTGCATTGAGGTCTCAGAGGCAACGAGTATCTCCATCTTCTTCCCAGGAACAGCCTGCAGAAAGGCAACTCTCATTCTCTGCTCGCTATCCCTCATCAGCAGCCTCTAAGTGCTATTTCTGGCCACCCTCGTTACGTTGCCCAGGTGTCAATACTCCTCTGTTTCACTTCCTATTACTACCCAGCATTACAAACACGGGGAAACTTTTGCTGGACTTAGATATAGATGTGAAGGTATGACAGTCTTCAATGAAGGTAGCAGATTATATAGGCAAATAGCAATGACATTTTAGCTTCCAGTCCCAGGCTGAGAGTGCCTTTATCCATTAATACATAATTCTTCCTGGCTGCCATCAATGAAAGATGTCCAAATTTTATTTTTGCAGCTGTCACTGAGCATGAGACATCACTGCTCCCGTGCCACAGGGTAAGGCACCACTAGCCCTTCTCCTGGAAAATACTGAATCAAAATGCAGGGGCATGAAATCTGAAATTATTGGTTTCCCTGGATGCTTCTGTACTGGTTTTGTCTGCTGGTATTTTCTTCCACAGAAAAGCAACCAGTGCAGCACATGTTGGACCATTGCAAAATAAAACTGTAAAAGAGGAGATGCAGGTATGAAGTGTCCCTAGGAAAAGGGATGTTTACTTCCTTACGTTTTCCTTCTTCACCCTAATGTGATCCAAATGCACAATGCCACCTTGATCAAGTGTCATGGGTGGAGCAGGGAAGATCTTTCATTTTGATTACACCAGTATTAAAAGAGATTGCTGTTCACTATGCTGTCTTCACTGATTACTTCAAGTTTGCTGCTGCTCAGTTCTATGCTTCAGCTCTTGTCAGTCCCCAAACCTTTTAGTGTCTCCAAGGAAAAAGCTCCAGCACAAAGTGCAAAGACCCCAGTGCCTCTTGTGAGTTAACTTCTGAACATTTTGGAGCAGCTGGAGTTAGACTTGTTTGGGATTGCAGATACTGCACTGTGCCTGGGGAAGAGGCAAGGAAAGGCAATTTTGGAAACTTGTGCAGGTAACTTACATTAAGGCGTTATTAACTTTGTGGGAAGCAAAAGGTAGTACAGCTGTGGGATACGAATATTTGATTTTACTACAAAAAGTTTTTCTGTCTCCCAGTGATTTACTGTTTCAAAACTGGAACCGCTCACAAGTATTGCGCATAAAAATGAAGGTCAGTGGTGATGCAAGGGGAGTGATGAGGGGTTACAATGGGTATGAGATACCATCAAGTTTGTTTCCAAACACATTTACTGCAGGGTGTTTTAGAAGGTTTGAGCTGAGTGATTTGTTTTTGTCTCAGTGTAAACTGATTTTTACAGGATTCCTCTCCTAGGAATGCTAGGCATCCGAGCACTTGTGGGCCAGACCTTTCTTGCCTAGAAACAATTTTGCACATCAGCTGCGCTGTGGTCTGTGCCCCCTCCAAGTGCAGCACTTGGCAAGCCAAGCCCTTGGTGAAGCCTGGCAGGGAAAACGCTCCATGTGTACCTTGTGTTTGTTCTGGGAACTTGGAGAGGAGGAGGGGCTTGCACGTGGTCCACAGTTGAAAGCACAGGTCACTGGTAAAGGTTTTGCCAGTAAATAGCAGGGATCTGCGGCTGCTCCACAGTCCCCTGGCACATCTTCCAGTCCAATTTTAATCAGCTGCAGTGTGAATTTGAATTCTACTTTGCTGATGTCATGTGGGTAATAGATGCATACACAGTCTGTTCTCATACAACAGAGATGGGGTGGAGCTAATTTATAAGCACTTGTGAAAACTGCAAGGTTAGAAGGTTTACTAATACAAAAGCCCCAAACCCGATAGGTTTATCTTGCTGATTATTGCTGAGATTCACCCACCTTGCCATAAGTTGGCTTTTGCCTACTGTATTCAACATAGCTCTTTCTGTAAAGCAAATATTGCCACAGTATCACATGAGCACTTTCCAAATCTTTAGCCTACACAAAAATACATCTTTTCTATTTCAAGTTTTAACCTATCCTTTCATACAGTTATTCTTTCTGTTTTGTTATGCATGTATAACTACTAGTAGCAATGGGGGAGGAAATAAAAACCATGAGACACATACGGGCAGAAATTTGTTTTCATACATCCAATGCCACTCTCTGATGTACCTTTTTACTTCTGTTGTACTTCTCAGTAATCCTGCCTGATTTTATAATCTGCATAGATGGCCTTTTACAACCTGGAGAAACCTGCATGTTCATGAGAGGCTTTTTTTCGTCTTCATGTGTTTCATGCAGGGCTGCATGTGAGATGCTTGAGCCCAAACCCTTGCTTTATTGCAGCTTAGCTGGGTGCTCAGCAAGCCCTGCCCGCCCAGTGAACATGTGGGTCTGAGGCCATCCTTTCTGAGAGCTGTTCTGCAAGGCCTGATACTCGTTTTCCTTGTCTGGGTGGCAAACCCTGAGAGCTGACAAATGCATTTCCTGAATCACAGAATGTTAGGGGTTGGAAAGGACCTTGAAAGATCATCTAGTCCAACCCCTCTGCCAGAGCAGGATTACCTAGGGCAGGCCACACAGGAACACATCCAGGCAGGCCGTGAATATCTCCAAAGGCAGAGACTCCACAACCTCTGTGAGCAGCCTGTTCCAGTGGTCTGCTACTCTCACAGTAAAGTAGCTCCTTATGGGTAGGCTGAAACTCCTGTTTTCCAGTTTGTGACCACCTGTGGCAGGTGCATCCTTCCCCCATCGGTCGGAAGTGCCCCCCCTCTGTGAATCAGCAGTTGCTAGGCAGATTTCAGAGAATTTTCTGGAAACCTGGGCTGGCTCGGAAATGACCCATCACCCTGAGGGGCACTCCCAGGAAGTTGGCTGGCAGCCAGTGAGAGGCCAATATGGCTTGACTGACCACAGTCAGCTCGACTGAGACTTTAAAATGGGGTGCTGGCAGCCATCTTGGGGGAGTTCCCTTGTGGCAGCTGGCTCTGCAGGCAGGGGTGCTCAATCTCCCCCCTTAGGTGGGACACTGCCGCCTAAGGACTTTTGTCCCTGGGGTTGAGACTCCTCATCTTTTATAAGGTGAGCGTATTAGGATCCGGATCATTATTCTTTGGTTAGGGTGGGTGTAGTGTAGTTAGCTCTTTTCCAATTCATACCCGAACCTTTAACTTTGGAGGCGCTTCTGTTTATTAATAAATCAATTTAGGCACGTGCGTGAATTTATCATCTTTAGAAACATGGGAGCGCTCTTCTCCACTGTCTCCACGACACCACCGCACCTTGTCCTGACTCTGGACATGACTGAAAAGAGCCTGGTCCCACCCTGCTGACACCCACCCTTTAGATATTTATAAGCACTGATGAGATCCCCCCCTCAGTCTCCTCTTCTCCAGGCTAAACAGACCCAGCTCTCTCAGCCTTTCCTCATATGGGAGACGCTCCAGTTCCCTCCATCATCTTAGTGGCTCTGTGCTGGACTCTCTCCAGTAGTTTCTTGCCCTTTTTGAACCAGGGAGTCTGGAACTGGACGTAATACTTCATGTGAGGCCTCATCAGGGCAGGGCAGTGATAACCAGAAGAATGACCTCCCTTAACCTGCTGGCGACACTCTTCTTGATGCACCCCAGGACAATATTGGCCTTCTTGGCTCTGAGGGCACGCTGCCGGCTCATGGTCAGCCTGTTGTCCACCAGGACTCTCAGGTCCTTTTCCCCAGAGCCGCTTTCCAACAGGTCAGCCCCCATTCCAGGGATGGAGGTGAGGCTGACTGGGCTGTAGTTACCTGGGTCCTCCTTTTGCCTTTTTTGGAGACTGGAGTGACACTGGCTTCCCTTTTGTCCTCAGGCACCTCTTCCGTTTTCCAGGACTTCTCAAGGATGATATAGAATGGCCTAGCAATGACTTCTGCCAGCTCCCTCAGCACTTGCGGATCCATCCCATCAGGGCCCATGGATTCGTGAATGTGTGGTTTAGTTAACTGATCTCTAACCCAGTCCTCTTCAACTGAGGCAAAGTCTTCCTTCCCTTGACTTCCTTTGTGGTCCTGGACTACTGAGTGCCGGCCTTAGCAGTAAAGACAAGGGCAAAGAAGGCATTTAGCAACTCTGCCTTCTCTGTATCCTCCCTAACCAGGGCACCCACTTAATTCAGCAGTGGGCCCACATTTCCTCTAGTCATCCTTTTGCCTCCAATGTGCTTGAAGAAGCAGTTCTTGCTGTCCTTGACCTCCCCTGTCAGGTTTAGCTCTAAGGAGGCCTTAGCTTTCCTCGTTGCATCCCTATGTCCTCTGATAACATTCTTGTATTCTTCCCAACCGGTCAGTCCCTTCTTCAATGTTCTATAAAACTCCTTCTTCCACCTAAGTTTATTCAGTAGCTCCCTGCTCAAGCACGCACGTCTCATGGCTCCCTTACTTGATTCCTTACTCTTTGGGATGTTCCTATCTTGAGCTCGGAGGAAAACAGTGCTTGAATATTAACAAACTCTCCTGGGCCCCCTACCTTCTTCCCTGTCCCATGGGATTTCTCCAAGCAGTTCCTTGAAGAGGCCAAAGTTAGCCCTTCTGAAGTCCACAGTTGTCATCCTGCTTGTTGCTCTGTGCCTACTGTACCTGATCCTGAACTCCACCATCTCATGGTCACTACTGCCAAGGATGACCCCAACCAGTCATCCAACCACATCCTCAACCAGTCCCTCCTTGTTTGTCAGTACAAGGCCCAGCAGGACTCCTCTCCTTGTTGGCTCTTTGCATGGAAAAAGAGAGGGAAAGCAGGAGGAAAGCATTGTGTCTCTTCGTATTGACCCAAGATGAGAAAAATGTGTAGTTTTTCAGGCAGAAACACACCAGGACATGCAACCTTAGGAAAGAAAAAAATATGTTCACATAAGACTCCTCAGTCCAGTCTTACACACATGCACCAGTACAAGTCTGCAGGACTATATGCTCAGAAGGGACTCAGTAGGCCCTTGGCTTTATTACTGATACTCTCAAAAGAGTGCCAGATTAGGACCTATCATTGGAAGTTCTCTCATTTTGTATTTGGACTTCTCTATCATCTCATGTAACAGGGACTGATTTCATATACCTCAGCATTAAACACAAGAGAAAATTTTGATACCTGCAAGAAAATGAATGAGTGAAACCCACTATTTTTTTTCCCATCTGATGAGAAGACCTCATGTAACAACCTGCATATTAGTATTACCCATTTGCACAACAGCAGTAATCCCCTTCAGTAAAAAAACATCGCACAGCAAAAAAAAAAACCAAACCCAAAACCACCACACAACCATACTTAAAATAACCTCTTCCTTTTGTGCTCTTTCTAGCAGACTTTTTACCTGCAATCCCAAAGAATCACTCATCACCTTCTGCCTGAAGGAAGATGTAAATGACCCACAGATGATAAACTGTGGCTATAATGAGGGCACTTTTTAATCTTCACAGGGGTGTTATCACTGCAAAGGTATGGCCTCATTTTATATTAACTTCCATCCCCATATGAGAATCAAGCTGTTAAAAACCAGATAGTGCCCCAGGAGCTCTTACAATCAAAGGTGCGTTCACAGATGTCATACAGAAATATTCAAACACAACATGCATGCATACATGTGCACACAGACACAGTACAGGTGCGGGTGCACCTCTGTTCGTACATGTGTGGCTTCGTTGCATGGTGTGGCACCTCAGGGTCCTGGAATAACCACAGTGACATGTTTCTAGTTCCTCGCTGCAGCTCCCCTGCCCTGCTGCACCGGCTGTCTGGGGCGATCAGTCTCTACTCCCCAATCCCTTCCCTCCCTCCCTCCTCCACTAGAATCACAGAATCACAGAATGTCAGGGGTTGCAAGGGTCCTCTAGAGATCATCTAGTCCAACCCCCTGCCAAAGCAGGATCCCCTAGGGCAGCCACACAGGAACACGTCCAGGCGGGTTTTGAAAGTCTCCGGCAAAAGACTCCACAACCTCTCTGGGCAGCCTGTGCCAGGGCTCTGTCACCCTCACAGTAAAGACGGTCTCCCCATGCTGAGGTGTAACTTTCTATGTCCTAACTTAAACCCATTATTTCATGTTCTATTGTTGGGCACCACTGAAGAAAGATTTGCCCCTTCTTGACACCCACCTCTCAGATATTTACACATATTAATAAGATCCCCTCTCAGCCATCTCCTTTCAAGGCCGAACAGTCCCAGTTCTCTCAGTCGATCTTCACAGGAGAGATGCTCAAGTCCCTTGATCATCCTCGCAGCTCTCCATTGGACTCTCTCCAGCAGGTCCCTGTCCCTCTTTTATTGGAGAGCCCAAAACTGGACGCAGCATTCCCTCCGTCCCTCCCTCCCTCGCTCCTCCCTCGGCCGTGCCCGCCGCCACAGCGGCCGGACCTGCAGCTCCACGACCACCGTCAGCGACACCTGACAGGGTCGGGCTGCGGCAGGTCAGGACAGGACGACTCTGCCCTGCCCGGCCCTGCCCGCGCCACGTTCCCCCTGTGACGGCGCCGCCTCCCCCGGCCGCGCCGCGCGGCCCCTCCCCGCTCAGGCGCCGGCGCTCAGGGTGGCCGCGCGCGCCCGGCGCCGCCCCTCGCGACAATGCTCGCGAGCGCAGGGGGCGCGCCAGCTCCCGCGCACGCACCCGCGGACCGCGTCGTCTTTATGTTTTGGGGTTTTTTGTTTCTCTCTTTTAAAGCACACGTCTTGTAGGTCTATAGGCACACACGTTATTCGCCGCCTCCGGAGATAAAATCCCCCCGCGCCTGCCGCCGGCGCTGAGGCCGCCCGCCAGCCGCGGCTGGGGCGGAGAGCGCCGGCCCGCTCGGATTGCCGGAAGCCGTTCCTGCCTCACTTCCGGGCAGGTCCGTGAGCGCCGCGGTCGGTGGGTTGGCCGGGCGGGCGGGTGGTGGGGATGGCGCTCTGGCTTCCGCGCTCGTGGGCCGGCGGCCCTCCGGAGGAGGACGAGCAGCGGGGGCGGACTCCCGCCCCACCCCGGCGGCTGCAGGAAGCGCAGGTACATCCGTGCCCTCCGCCAACCCCGGCCGCACCGGTGTCTCAGCCCGCCGGTGCTCGCCCCCCGGCGGCGCAGCGCCGCGGGCCCGGCCGGTGCTCGCGGGTCCCTCGGCCACAGCCCGGGCGACCCACGGCCCTTCGCGGCCCCCTCCGCGCAGCACAGCTGCGCGGAGAGGGCCGCGAAGGGCCGTGGGTCGCCGCGGAGCCCAGTGCCGCGGCGGGGGGGGAGGGGGTCTGGTGTCTGCGACAACCCGTGAGTAACAGTTCGGCGTTTGACCAGTGATGAGGAGGGAGCCGGGTTGAAGTTATCCCGGCATCCCTGCGTCTGTGTAGTGGATGTCTAGGGGTGTGTTCCTCCGTTGGCGACGGCAGCTCCGTGCTTTATAAATACGCTGTCGGGAGTTGCGTGTGTTGTTCTTGCGAAGAAGCTGCCATTACGTTAGTTTTTTTCCAAGCGGGGGTGAAGTTGTCATCTCGCTGTAAAAAAATGCTGCGGATGCCAAACAAAGTTGGTACAAAGAACGGCGGTGGGCCTATGTTGAAGTTTGGCTCAAATAGTTGTTCACAGCTTGTGTTGTCCTCCTCTGTGGAAGGTTATTAGCGCCACAAATTTCATAAGATGGCACTCGAAGGCCTAGAAACTAACGTGTATGGATATTTTTTCTCTGCTTTTGGTGAGAAAGCATGGCATATGCTTCAGAAGATAGTTTTTTAAGTTACTGATTGTGAATTCCCAACACATGCCTGGAAATAATATAAGTACTGTTGCTCAAGAGGTCACTTTTTTCCCCCTGGCTATGAGTGGTGATCACCTCAATAGACTTGACCAAAAGGAGCATATGCTTGTGCTGGGTCTCCAGCCACTGCATAGCTTAAATTCCACTTTCACCGTCAATTCACAGGAAGATGTTGGCCATCTCTTAGGTACTAATCCATACTGAAATGCAGAAGCAGCAGTTATTTTACTGTTGTGATCCAACATCGCAAAACCAATACTTCCTTCTCAGAAGTATATATTCAGAGCATTCTCGCGCTTGGCTATTGCTAGCATTGCAGCCTGAAGACAGAGGGCTTTCAAGTGTTTCAAAAGTATTTTTACAGTCTGGAAACTATTACTAATAGCAGTACATGATCCATGATTTTGCACATACACTTGCCTTTAAGTTGAATTGAATCAGAAATACCTTTTAAAAAAATGTCTATCTCTACAGTACCATGCTTCAACACTCCTGTAAATACAATGCCACATATCTAAGGTGCTTTTCAGGTGCATTGTCTTTAGGATTTAGGCCTGTCTGTCAATTTTCCTATAAACCGTCTTATTTTCCCTCAATAAGTAGCACGTCTGATTTTCCTCACAGATGTACAGCCAAGGGGTTGAATTAGCCTGCCAAGAAGAAAGAGAGGCCGTGAAGCACTCTGTAGAATGCAGGTGGAACCTAGCAGAAGCCCAGCAAAAACTTGATAGCTTAGCACTGCATAATTCAGAATCCTGTGATCAGGAATCTGCTCAAGCAAAGACTGAAGCTGCAGAATTGAGATGGAGGGAGGAAGAGTGGAGAAGAAAAGAAGAAGCCCTAAACCAGAGGGAAAGGCAGAACCTATGGAACACAGATCCTGTTAGTAACGAGGTATTTAATAAGGTATGACCCATACCAGTGTGCATGAAAATAAGTCTTAGCCTCTTTTCTTCATTCCACTTGTTACTAGTCTTGAGTGTCTTTTTTGGCTAGTACAGCAGAAAATTACAGTATGTGTTAAAGGGGTTTTGCGTTTTTTTTTCCCTTGCTTTACCTCATGAGAGCATGCTACACTCGTACTAGAAATGTGGATGATGTTTCTCTACCAGAAGTGCAAATCAGAACTAGGGTCATCTAGGTATTAAACATGAGCCAGCAGTGGGTGCTCACAGCCTGCACACCTGGGCTGCATCAAAAGCAGCGTGGCCAGCAGGTCGCAGTTGGTAATTTTTCCCCCTGCTCTGGTGTGGCCCCACCTGCAGTGCTGCATTCAGCTTTGGGGCCCTCAGTACAGGAAAGTCATGGACCTGTCAGAGCAGGTCCAGAGGAGGGCGACAGAAATGGTCAGAGCAGTGGAGCACCTCTCCTGCGAGGACCGACTGAGAGAGTTGAGGCTCTTCAGCCTGGAGAGGAGAAGGTACTGGGGAGACCTTATTGTGGTCTTTCAACACTTAAAGGAGACTTGAAAGATGGAGAGAGGTTTTTTGGCTTTTTATTATGCCGTGTAGTGATAGGACAGGGGGCAATCGTATCAAACTGAAAAAGGGCAGGTTTGGATTGGATATAATGAAGAATTTTTGTATGATGAGGGTGGTGAAAAACTGGAGCAGGTTGCCCAAAGAGGTGGGGGGCAACCCATCCCTGGAAGCAGTAGAGATCACATTGGATGGGGCTTTGAGCAACCTGATAGAGCAAAGTGTCCCTACCCATGGCAGCTAAGGCTGGAACTACATGGTCTTTAAAATGTCCCCTCCAATTCCTACCACTCTGTGATTCTGTGTAGCCCAAGTGTTGCCAAATGCACTGACCAGTAGTTTCTTCACGTGAAGAGTGCGTTTCTGTACTGTGCCAATTCTTAAAAAGCGAAATTGTTATTTTTACCTCTAATAAGGACTACTGTAACACAGATTATTTACCACATATTTTTTTCATAGTAGAATCTTGTTTTCAATTTCACAATTTAGTTTGAACAGCTAGTGCATCTCTTAATTTCACTGATTTCGCTGCATCCAGGTTGCAATGTACATGGTTCCATCGTTAGTGGATCAGTAAGTTTCTACCTACGGATAGAAGTTTCTTGGAGTTTTTTGGTCAGTACATTATAATGAGACTTCTAAACTGTATTATTAGGTAATTAGGTTCTAATAATAATATAGGTTCTAATATAAAGTTAGAACATAGTCCTTCAAAGAGTAACGTTAAAATACTCCTTTATATCACAGAAAGGTGTGTCTGGAGTTTCTGTGATAGTAGAATTTTTCTCTTCCTCAGAGTTTTATTAATCGGAAAAGAAAAGAAGATGAAGATGTGTCTGAACCACTTATGCAAAAACATGAACAAGAGATTAGACACTTTGGTGAGTGTGCTTTTTCCAACATTTTGCAGCTCAATTCTCTACAGAATTTGTGTAGGTTTACATTTGTTTAGAGTAATCTTTATTATACAGAATGAATGCTAAGAAATGAAAGATCTTGCTAACAGACTTCTCAGCTTTATTTTGTCAGAACAGATAATAATTTCAAAGCAAGTAAAGTGTAAACTGTAGAAGCTTGTTAGTTCCTGTGACTAGTAAGAACTTAAAAAAATTAAAACCCCCTAATAGTCAAATGAGCTTAAACTCTAAAACTCTTAAAAACTAAACTTCTAACAACTTGGGCTGTTCAGTGGGAAAAGGCAGAGACATTCACAGAAATATGTTGTATGTATAGAATTGCATGGGATTGTCCATAGCTATCACGTTTTTAATAAATATTTTTCTGGTGGTTATTAAGGTACAAAGGTAATGACTGATTAAAGCGAAATGCCTGTGAATGCCTACTGAAAGTACATACGCGTGAAACTGTGTATTTCTTAAAATTATATTTAATTATCCACCAGGTGTCACTCTAGCCCTGTCACAATTGTTGAACCTAATTCAGCACGAAGCTGATCTTGTAAGCTGACATTTTGATGGTTCTCTGAAGTGCTGTCCGTTCTTGGTTACAGGCTAGTTTCAGACTGTGGTATAGAGAAGCTTTTTAAACTATTTGATGATGTAACTAATATGTGCCTATGCCAGTTTTTTTAGTGTGTATGAGAACTGATTAAAAATAACTTATCAATGATACCAGAGATGCATTAAAATATAGGAAATTGTGACTATTAAAATCTACTTTTAGTATCTTCAGAGTCTAATTATTTATTACCTTCTGGTAATGCTTTTCAGCATTGGTTAGAAGTATAAATATGTACAGATGTATAAACCCCAAATTTAGCTGCATGCTGTCATTCTGAAGTTAGTGAATTCCAAAGGTGTTCATTGGGATATCAGTGCAAGTAATGTCCTTGTTGGATTAAATCATTTATCTATTTAAACTATCTTAAGTATGTTTCTCTTGTTAGGTATGCTGAGCAGGTGGGATGATAGTCAAAGATTTCTATCTGATCACCCATACCTTGTATGTGAAGAAACATCTAAATATCTCATGTTGTGGTGTTTTCATCTAGAAGCTGAGCAGGTATGAAGAAGATGTTTAAATTGTTCGAAAGCATACAGCTTTCCACTTGCACTACTGAAAAGCTGACCAACTTGATTAGCTGTTTAACTGTTATTCCCACCTTCTCTGTAGAGGTTTGTCACATATATGTCTAGTTATAGTAATTATCAGTCCCCTTGCTTCTGGGAGCACAAGTTCTCATCTGTTTAGGAACAAGAAAAAAAGGAAATTATGCAGAATTTTAAAAACATTATCACAGGAAATAACTTTAAATCATATTTATTTATTTATTTATTTATTTTTAGAAAACAGCTCTGATGGAGCAAGTGGCACACCAAGCAGTTGTAATGCAGTTTATTATAGAAATTGCCAGAAGCTGCAATGTGGATCCAAGAGGCTGTTTTCGTCTCTTTTTCCAAAATGCCAAAGTAAGTCAACTTGGGTAATGATGGAAGAAACTCTTCATGCTGTACCAGGGTATCAGTGTTTTAGAGAAGGTTTCTTCCTAACTATAAGAGGATAAATATTTTATTGACTGACTTAGGTTTATGGAAAAGTGTTTTGTTAGTAATTCTTTTCTAGACAGAATATTTTGGTGTAATTCCAGTTCTGAAAATGGAAGTTTGCTTATCCTAGACAGAAAGCAAGATACAGTGGGGGGACAACAGGGGTGTTACAGACAAGTAATAACTAACAACAGCAAGCATAGACCACGTTAAGGACTGATTTTTGGCTAATTAGACCTGTGTTTTCACGGTGTGCCTATGCATTGTCATGACTTCCCATTTCCTCTGCAGTTCACAGTGAGGACCAAAATAGTGTCCCTTTCTCATTAGTGAAACAGAACAGTGCAGAGCTGTGCGGGAGAAGTGCAGGAAGACTGAAGCTGTGGCTTGCTATAGACTATATTCAGTTATACAAGACTCTGATGGATCTCACTATTGTCTAAAGGAGATTAGTTAAAGCACGAGTCAACTGGTGCTTTTTCACCACAGTTCTACAGCAAGCACCTGTTCTTCTAAGGGCAGTGGCTTCTGAGTTGGAATAAAGGAAAGCCAAACACTAGGTTTATTTTTACGTGTCCTTAGATAAATCAGCTACTTTGCTTCTACATATAAATACTACAGATTGTCTTAAAAAGCATTTTACCTGAAATTTAATTTAAAATTGACTAGCATTATTCTGTTGTTCACATCTGTTACTCCATGAAGGGTGTAATATGCATTACTGCATTTTTTTTTTCAGCACTGCGTATGCTTACAACTCAAAAGTAAATTTGGCTGAAGTGCAAATGCTTCATTTTTCTCTTTACAGACAGGAGAAGGCTATCTGGAGACTTTTAGAAATGAACTTGAGGAATTCAAGAGAAGAGTGAGAATCTGGTCACAATCACACGGCTTTCAAAATACGTTAATACATGATCTCAGTGGTCTTGTAGGAGAGCTGACATCTTTTTCACAGGTAGGTTTATTATTTCTATAAATTTAACTGCAGTAGGATTAAGTGCTGCCTTGAGAAGCTGCACCTTTCTGAAATACGAAGAGGATTATTCCTAGAACTGCTAGTGTTCAGGGTGAAACATGCAGTATTCCCAGCTTTCTTCTAGCTGGGATTCAGAAAGCATCAGCGTGATGCCAAAAGCATATGTTAGCTCAGTGCCGTTACAATTTCATTCTTAAAATAAACACTGCATCATAAAAATGATCAAGTGCTAGAATTATATTCACAGTCTTTATCACAAACAGTGAAATGAGCTTTCAGTGTAAAATGACTGATGATATTCATGGGATCATGCAGGTAAGTCAACTCTAAATAAAGTCTCCTCTTGTGATAAAAGGAAACGAGGGTACTTAAGTCTTCTGTTTCAGTACTGGTGATGACCATGTTCTGGAATGAAGGAGTGACTTAAAAGAATGTCATAAATTAGGTGTTAGGGAAGGAGTCACAATTGAAACTAGTTATTTGAAATAAGTCCACTGAAGTACCTCTCAAGATCCAACAGCTGGAATTTAAGTAAATGTGTAGGGAAGTGCTAGAAATATTAAGACCAAATACAAGCTGTGCCAGCAAATTTGAAGAATTCTTGACACAGTGAGCTAATATTGGTTGATGAATTTTTCAGACCTTACTTCTTTACCACTGCAAACTTGTCTCATTTTAAGATAGACAACGTGAAGTGTCCAACTTAAGCTAAAATCTCCCTCTCCTGTTACGGAGAACTAAGCTGTCAATTTTTCATCTGTTGCAGAACACAGGTGATCTACAACGATCCATAAACAAAGATGTCTGCAGTTCAGTGATACAAAGAGATGAAGAAGAATCCAAAATGATGGACATAGTATAGTACTCTTAACACTTGAGGCCAAGTACTCCTTTTTTTTTTTTTTCAAAGAAACATGGCTATTTTCTTGACACTTATTTTTCTGGGTACTGCACTTTATTTTTGGTGTCAGGTTTTTGTTGTTGTTTGGTTTGGGGGGGGAGGGATTTTGAAGGGTGGGTAATTTGGAAAAACTTGTAATATTGTTTGAAAATGTGCTGCTAGGTTTTTTGGTTGTCCTTGAAAAGCAGGGTTCTCATTGCTGAATGTGAAACTGGATGTGTTTTCTGCTACTAACCTTGCCTTTCATGACTTTAGAAAGTAAAGTATGAAAAAAAAAAAGCTGCACAAATACAATGTTTACAAGAAGCGGTAGATTCTTGGTAGAATCTGCTATTGTCTTACTACAGATGTACACCTATGAATATTGGAGATCACAACTGTAATCATAGTCTCTTGCTGACATTATAAGCTCTCAAATTTCAATATCACTAATAGCAATAAATCAATATCTGGTATCAGTATTTCAGATCTGGATGGATTAGATTAAAACACTGGCTTTCTGCCTTTACTAAGGGGATTTAAATGTTACATTGTGCTTTCATTAAATGTAACTTGAGCTACATGTGAGTGCTGGGTTGTATGATTTCTGGGAGTCTGACTTCTTGTTCATGAAGCTAACTCTTTTTTTGTTTACCAAGTATTATTATGGGGATAAGTATCTCATGGAGGGGATGGAGGGAACTTGAGGTAAAAGGATTAGGGTAAGACTTCAGTTTAAATAATAAGCATTGTCGCAATTCATGCTGTTACAGCAGTTTTATCCAAAAATATGTATACTGCAGTCAGAAGACTCCAGTGAAAACAGCTCATCTCAAATAAAGTTATCAGTACACACTCTCAGTCCTTTATTTTTCTGATTGTACATAAGGTCTGGAAGTTACCTAGATCTCAAAAGTTTGATGGACATGTGTCTACCTGCAGTTGCTAATTGAGGCAAAAGCTCTACTGAGATGCAGTAATTTCCAGCTTTGGCTGTAGTGGAGATAGGGAAAAGTGTAAGTCCGCAGTATATACCAGAATATTGGGACAACTGCAGTAGAAAAAGTAGGAACTTCAGATCCACTGATAGAAGCAGCTTTTCACGTGTCTTGTGTTCTCTAGCAGTTCTTTTGAGACAGACAGGATAGAGGAACAAGCAGCTTCAGCAGTAAAGTAAATTGCTCCTTTTTTTTGTGTTTGACAAATACTCCAGAGAGGACAAATAAACACTTCTTCCTCATTAATAATTAGTTAATAATTAAGGGAAAATAATAACTTGGGGTTGTTTTTTAACTGAATGTTATGTACAAGGGCAGTGTGGCACAGTGACTTGGAACTGCTACCATTAGCAGTAGCCACACTGATCTAGCAAGCTGTGATATACTGAGCTATTTCTGAAGTTTATAAGGGGCTAAAATTGGATGGTGTGGGAATAAATGTCAAATTGTAAGGAGGTCAGAAATATAAACACAGTAATAAGGCCGATAATCCAAGCAAGTGTTAAGGGTAATTTAAGACCAGCACAATCAGCTAAGACGTGTCCAAGCAAAGCTAAAAGGTGACTGTCTTCCATGGGATCAACCTCTGTGTGTGCCAGTTCCAGTTCTGATGTGAAATTACTTTTCTGCAGAATGGTGGTCACAGTTGCTCACAGCTTCTGGCTGGCCTCAACTAATCACACATCAAAGAAGTGTGCTTTTATGTTCTTATTGCTGTGCACTGCACATCATGATCGAGTCAACGAATCAATGTGCTTTGTAATTAAACTGTATACTGAAATGTGCTTCCTTTACCAGTCAATATTTGCAAACATAAATATTTTCTGAATAAGAGACACAAGCGTAGCTGCTTTTGTTAAAGTCAGTTACTATATTATAAAAATTAGGTGTATTTAATATAAAAAATTACAGCATTGAAGTGTGAACCACAGGCAACAAAGTTTTATCATAATATAAATTAAGGACAGCACTAGACTTGAATAACTGATCAGTCTGGTAGATTACTTAGAGAAATCCTTGACTGCTAAATCTAATGTAATCAGGTGTGAGCTATGACAGATGAGCAGAAGTTACACCTGTTTTCACCTGGGAGTAGCAGCATCTTTCTGGCTCATATCTGGCAACTTGGTTTGGAGGAAGGCATAGATATGTGGCCAGATCTTATTGGTTTCTGTTCCAGAGAAGGACTTCAATAGCCCTTTTTCCCTAAGAAAACAAAAAGAAAGCATTACAAGAGACAAAATGTTTAATTAAGATTGCCCTGACAGCAGTTTGCAAATATGCACGTGATTTAACACCAAGAACATCCATAACAGTGAGAATGCATTACTCTGTTCCTCAGTGAGCTACTGACAGCATCAGTTCATAAAACTGATAGCTGTCCACAGAGTATTTAATAACAAACTATGAAGGGTAAAAATAAGCAGCAGCAATGCTGTCCTATAGCACGTCTATACAGCAATCATCCACACAACTGTGACGAGCCCAGATAGGATAAAGTTACACTTCAAGGGTCAAAGAAGGTGCCTCAGAACAAGCAAGTGAACTAGGCAGAATCGAGTTGCTCTGAATTAGAAAAGGTTGGAAAAGACCTTTAAGATGATCAAGTGCCACCGTCATCTGACTGTACCAGGTCCACTTCTAAACCATGTCCCTGAGCACCATATCTAGACGGCTTTTAAACAGTGCAAGGATGGTGATTCAGCCACTTCCCTGGGCAGCCTGTTCCAGTTTTTTATAACCCTCTCAGTGTAGAAGTTCTTCCTAATATCTAAACTAAACCTTCACTGGCGTAACTTCATGCTATTTCCTCTTGTCCTATCCTCTTGGTCCTATCCAACTCTCTTGAAGAGGTTTCATGTAACAATGGAAAACATACTCATTTTGCTGGGTTGATTTCTTACTGAGCTGCTGAAAGACACACTGCTATTCACACCACATTCACTGCTGCAGTATCTCTGTGACTGAAGAGATCTGTTCCTCTGCACTAATGTGGAAGAAGCTTTTAGAATGTGAAAATATTTTACTATTTGCTGGTAATATTCTACACACAGGTTTTGTTTGTGTGAAAAAAAATTACTACTTACCGATAATACTCTAGAACAGGTTTTGTTTGTGCATCATAAGCTTGCAGCCTCTTGGTAACTGTCTCTGGCTTATCATCATCACGCTGAACAAGTGGCTCCCCAGTGATATCATCGATGCCCTAATCATAGTTAAAAGCAAACACAGGTGTATATTCCTTACTTCTGTTTAAGTACATTTTGTGTAACTTTCTATTTAAATTATAATCAGTTTCCAGTTAGTCAAGGTGTACATTTCTCTTTATAAAGAGAAAGGCTACTGCCGATATCTTACCTGGAATATAAGATATTGACTTTCCAGTAAGACAGACCATCAGTTAAAAATATTTTCTTAGTATTGGTAATGAACACATGGTCATAGTAAGGTGACTAATTTGTCCTCTGAAACATTTGTTGAATGTGGGAAATATGTAGACAAAAACTTCATATATGAGGGAAAATAGTATTGTTGGTAATATGTTCCTGTATAACAGGAAACAAGCAAGAAACGAACCGGACCTTTGTTTGACAATACTGAAATGGGGAAAGGAGTTAATGGCCCTTTGATTTTAAGTCACAAAATGGAAGAGTTATTATTTAGCAAAAGCGGTTGCTAAATGTTTTTTATGCCAAAAAAAATAGCATAAAAGCCAGATGCAGTTTTTCTAGGATTCAGTAAATAGAGGCAGAAACCTGTGTAAACTGTGACAGCTCCTACTTAACTGCACATTTCACCTCCAGAAGTGGTTATGGAGCTTTTAAGCTTTGAAACCAGCAATGACTGAAGAAATTATTGACGATTGGCATATCTTATGAAGGATTAGCTAGTGGCATAAAAGTTGGCTCCTTCTGAGGTGCACTGAGTCATTGTGCATCTAATGACAGAACATGACCCACCACTGATATAAGGGACTCTACTCCTTTGTACATATTAGTTAAATGCTCAAGAATTTTGATTTTTCCCTAAAGACAGATTTAATCTGACATCTGGAGTGGAAACAGGAGTGATCTTGAAAGTACAAAGCCAATTAGACCACAAAATTATTTTCTGTTCCCACTTGCATCCTGGCAGTCAGTTTCACAAAAATCAATAACCATCACTGTTCAGTAAGTTTCTCTGTTCATAGAAGTGTGAAGAAAATCTTTTTCAGAACATCCATATCATATCAGAGAAGGATTTATGTGTTCAGACAATCATTTAAAACACTTAGGTGCCTCTTTCTAGGATCTGTGCAGGCAGCCATCCTAGTATCTTCATCGTATTTGTTACATATTGAGCTTTTTACTTTGTACTAGCTCTAAAGCCATAATCTTTTGATTCTGTTGAATAAGTAAACATCTTGCATGTCTCTCAGACAACAGAGACAAGTGTATTTCAGTTGTTCAGCTCCATTCCATGATTTTCCTTAGATATTGTAATCTACTTCACTATGCTGTGATATGCCTGCTAATTAGTGGAAGGTAGAGTGGCGTGTTCCTAACAGCAAAGCTGTTGCAGCTGAAGCCCTCTCTCACGAAGGTCTGATAATTCTCTGTTGCAGGTTGCCTGTGATCTTCTGCAATTAAAAATAACCATAACTTAAAACACTACATTTTAAACAATGCAAAGGCAATGTTTCCAGTTGCTCACTTCCCGTGCTATTTCAGCTGGTCTCTTTTCCAGCAACACTGAAATCCAAAAACTTCAAGTCCTGCTATGCTGCTGATGCAACTTAATAGAGCTTCCAGGTGAAATGTGATGCCACAGTGCGTTAGTTATTTGGGGTTAAGAGTAAAATACAGCTTAAGCTGAGTTGCATTAAGGCTAATCAGTGTTCCCCAAAAATCTTAAGGTAACAGTGTAACAATCATTATCCTCAAGCTGACTATTCCTCTTCAGGATATCTCAAGCCATAATCTCTTTGACCTCTTGAGAAACTTCCCTGACTGGCAAGTTTCTACATCTAACTTTTCAATATGGCAACTGTTCCCTCGAAAACACCTGTCCTGGTTAAATATAAACAAAGGAAAAGCATCAAGTGGATTCCTCTGATGATTCAGTGTGATTCCTAGATACAAAGAATGAATCCTCTGGAGGAAGGAAAAGGAAACTACATTGTGTTCTGTACAGGCTGCAAACTTGCAGAACAGGCTATAAACATGCCCAAGTCCTGTGCCAGTGTCCAAGACTGAAAGTATTGCAGATCTGTGAACAACTTTAACAAGAGCTTACAGAACACCACACTGTTTCATTCTGCAGGGGACACACACCTTGTCCATCAGCTTGAGCTTCTACCAGGTCACTAACACACCCTCAGAAGCAAGGTGTTACCAGAAAGGTTCTGTGCTCCTAGGAGATGAAATGAGACTTTTTCTTCTGAGGTACTGTGTTTTGCAACAACATAAGCAAACGGTATTTTACTGCAATTACCAAATGCAATGCAACATTTATTTAGCACCAACGCAGACATGTGCTGCTTACCTGCACTTTGGGAGGACTAAATTCAAGATTGTAGACTCTGCCACTAGCAGGGTGGATCCAACGTGCTGTGAGACGACATTTTATAGTCTCAAATGGCACATCTAGGTCAATCACAGTGTCTATTTTGCATTCCTTATCCAGGGCTTCTGCCTGAGCAACGGTTCTGGGGAAACCTTATTAAAAGAAACAGTTCCATAAAAATCCAAAGACAGAGTTCTAGTGAGAATTACATGGATTCAGTCATTAGAGAAATAATGGTCAGACAAAAAAAAACAAGGCATCATCATACTATAAAGGTTGAAGATACATCAATTTTCAAAGTTTTTATCAGTGTATCATGGCACTTTGATTTGTTAAACACCTCCCAGGCTTCCACTTCCTCAGTTCAGTTAACCATCTTCACAGAAGTGTAGCAAGTAAATGCAAAAAAAGACACCAGACTCATATGTACTACATACCACTATACTGAATAAATCCATTGCATGTTAATTTTGAACAATAAAAGCTATAGTCAGTTCAGTCAGAGATCTGGTACAACCTACAATGATTTGTGACAATTCTTACTTCCACATTTGTGTAAGTCTGGCTTAAGGACGTGACCAATACAAACCTATTTTATTCTCTTGCAGCAAGCCAAATATATCTACCAGAGGCAGTCCAGGATTAATTTTACATAAAAAGAGTAGCTTTAGGAAGCATTTTGGAAGATCTAGAATATATCAGCTGTCCTCAGGGAGGATGGCTGTGAGAATACTCAAGGCTGAACAGGAATCTGTCTCTTCAATTTAAAGATACCGCATTTTGCCCCATTCCATTCATGAAGACAGAGGCAAATTCAATTTCTCTCCACTGTGAATGCTGAAGCAATCAGCTTATGCTTCAGAATTACAAAACAACTCACTCTAGAGAACCGAACCAAAGAGCAAACAAAAGAGACCTTTTAGAGAACTTAAGCAGTGTTTTCATTAGTGATTTATTACAGGCTGCACTGCTGCAGACTTTCTATACTTAGCTTTGTTGCTGCATCACAGAGTCATAGCATCACAGAATCACAGAATGTTAGGGGTTGGAGGGGACCTCGAAACATCACCTAAAGTAGGTCACACAGGAGTGCACCGAAGTGGGTTTTCAATGTCTCCAGAGAAGGAGACTCCACAACCTCCTTGGGCAGCCTGTGCCAGTGCTCTGTCACCCTCACAGTGAGAAAGTTTCTCCTAATGTTTTTGTGGAACCTCCTATGCTCCAGCTTGTATCCATTGCCCCTTGTCCTGTCATTGGACATCACTGAAAAGAGCCTGGCACTCCTGACACTCCCCCTTGACATATTTATAAACATTAATGAGGTCACCCCTCAGCCTCCTCCAAGCTAGAGAGACCCAGCTCCTTCAGCCTTTCCTCATAAGGGAGATGTTCCACTCCCTTAATCATCTCTGTGGCTCTGCACTGGACTCTCTCAAGCAGTTCCCTGTCCTTCTTGAACTGAGGGGCCCAGAACTGGACACAATATTCCAGATGTGGCCTCATCAGTGCAGAGTAGAGGGGGAGGAGAACCTCCCTCTACTTACTAGCCACACCCCTTCTAATACACCCCAGGATGCCATTGGCCTTCTTGGCCACGAGGGCACATTGCTGGCTCATGGTCATCCTGCTGTCCACCAGGACCCCCAGGTCCCTTTCCCCTGCGCTGCTCTCCAACAGGTCAGTTCACTACCTATACTGGCACACGGTACATCACATACCTACCTTTCTACTTAAATAGTTCTTCAACCCCATTCTTCAGAAGTGTTCTATCCCCCAAGGACTTTAACAAGAAAAGGCTTTAAGGAAAAGAAACTTCTCAATACAGATTTTAAAGGGGAAATAAAGCACAAGAATTACTGGAATTGCCAGTTCAAAAATTTTACCAGTGTTAAACTCGCCTTCTCAACACGAATTAACAACCCTGTAACCCTCTGAAGGCAGGACGCACACAAAGCATTTTACAGCCAAAGAAACTGGGGCAAACTAGCTACTGACAATTTCACGACCTGGCAACAAACACTGTCCAGAACTACAACTGAAGGATGGCTACTGAAGCATAGCTACCCACAATTGACCAAAGCACTGTAAGCTTTCCAGTGCGTATTTTCTCTCCATGTACACAGATATCCAATATGCAGACTTACCATCCAGTAACCAGTTGTACTGATGTAGAACTTTTAGCTCATTCAGCACTAGTCGTGTCATAATGTCATCTGGAATAAGCCGCCCTTCATCAATGTAGGACTTGGCAAGGATTCCAACTTCTGCAGAAGTAAAAGAAGTCTTGTTACACTATCTCTGACCTCCAGCAAGCAAAAAAAAAAGCCCACAAGCCTGCAAAAAATTTCTTTTGATCAGGATGACGCAGAAAAGTAAAGCTGTAAACAAGACAAACAGTACGCTGGCTGAAATTGAAAAAGAGATGATCAGTTAGGATCTGATGATGCAAATATGTATCAGATTAATTTGATGAGTCTGTAGTTCCATGGATGGCAACAAGGCATTCAGCACATCTCTATCCTCCCACCCCCCACACACCCCCAGAATAATTTTACTAACAAGTATTTGAAATACCAGGTTTTGAAAACTAAAACCAGGAGAGACCATTAGGTAAAAGACTCTTCAAAAGAATATGTAAAAGATCCAAGTTAAATAAGATATCAGCCCTCAGATTTCCTGTCAAGAAAGTTATTTTCTCAGTTTAGTGGCTGGTTATTAACTTACAACTTCACTATGAAGGGAAATGACTTTGGTATTTAACAGAGCAGTATGTAGTGGGACACAGTTGCCAGATCCGTATTTTTATGATTACAAGACTTACAAGAGGATGTTTATAGACGTTGTAAACTGTTTAGGGGAGTGCGCAGACACTAGTATTTTCCCACAGAACTGACTAACCTTTAATACCAGTCATTTAGCCTACTGGCTTACTAAAATGTCATCCACACATCACAGTGCTGGATATCACACCATGCTCCTACATGACAGGCAGCAGCATGCTGTAGTTCGCTCAAATCAGGGGTATAACCAGGAAGAAATTAATTTGCCTGGGTTGTGTCCTAGGCACGAAGTCTCTGTGGCCTTCATTTATAAAATGAATACCCAGCTACGTAAGTCACCCAGAATAGCAGTAGACTGGTTTTATTTCAGAGCTGCAGAAACCTTTACTTGCGGCCTATCTAGATCTAATTACAGTAAATTAAACAGAAGTGAAAATGGGATGAACTGACATACCAACACAAGACACAACCACTTTCAGCAGAAAGCAGTGAAGAAAGCCAGCCCCATCACTTGATGCAGTATTGGAACATGCAATAGCACAGATGCTGTTCTTCAGACAAGGCAACTGAGAAGCGATAGATGCCCTCAAGTAATGCAAACAGCTTTGGTGCTGGGGAAAAAAAACAAATAAAGTAACAGAGGGATAATTTCCCCTTACTGAGTGTTCACATCTACAGTCAGGTTTTGAAAAATTTGGACACCATTTAAAAACAGTCACTACACACCTTGGTCAGACTTCAAATAATGCTCACAACGCAGAAAAGAAACTCCAGTGCTCAAGTCCTCCAGCACATCAAAAGCTGGAAAGGAAGTAACAGTCTGCCTGAGCATGAAGTGTCTACTCTTTTCCCTCCTGCTCTTCCTTGAGGTCAGCCAGCCATACCTCTTTTGTTATTCTAGTGCACTTTGAACTATGTACTCTGCAAAAGTAGGCTGGGAGGAGGAATAAATTACATCTAGATAGTACTTGGTGCTTGGATCTGTCACTGATTTACGCTGCGGCACTGCTGCAGCCACAGTGATCTAAGAACATGTGCAAGGCAAGGTTGATAGAGAATGGTACCAACATACTTTGGAAAGACAGGTGAGCTTCCGGGTCCAGAAATATTTAGAGTACGGCAAGCTGTGAGGCCCTATTACTAGACCAACAGAGCTGGAAACGTGCTGCCTCTCTCAGCAAACCTCAGGTTATTTAGAAAGTCTCTATTACAGAAGAAAAAAATAGGCACAACTGTACCCAAATAGTTATATTTCAGGACAAAAAGTTTGTAAACTGGACCATAGCTGTTTGTGGGGTTTGGGTTTTTTTTGCTTTTTTTCCCTCTGTTGTTGAGGGTTCATGAGGTTTTAGTTTTAGTTTGTTGTGTTTTTTTCAGTTTGCGTCTGCAACCACTACAGCCATGTCAGTCTTGGGAATTAAAGGCAACCGTGTCTCATGGTTTTGCAAAAGAACGCAAGACCTACAGCAACCAAGCTCTAGCCATACTCAGACAACAGGTAGCTTAGCACCAGAGAGATGGTCATAAACTCTCCAAAGCTGCAGAATATGGCAGCAACTATAAATTGCTATGGATGCCCACATGTTCAGCAGGACTTTTCAACACAAAGTGCATTTTCAAAAGACAGCAAATGCCAAAAATGACACAATATAACTACTGTTAATTATACTAAATTTTCAAAGTGTTTTACCTGCCCAACTTAACCCTGAGACAGTTCCCAAAGAACTGGGAATTGCAGGACTCTTCTATTATAATCAAACTCACAAACTCTTTGCCTCGACTAAACTTGTCAAAGCTCTGAGTTGCCTTTCAGTCCCTCTTCTTCCCTCAGCATACTGCTTACCTGCTACCCCAGTACACATCTCAATCCTTTGGAGACCATTTCTGCAATGAGTTACCATCAATAAAACTTAAAAAGAGCTTCATCTAGGTTAATTAGTGAATTAAAAACTCTGTAGCAGATTGCTGTAGTTCTATGCTAGCTATTTCAGAGCAAACTCCATCATCTCTTAGACCCTCCACTGGCTTCTCTGCTCACATTCAGGGTTTTAATGTGACTGCTACATTTTCATTTCACGTCTTCGTTCCCCTTTAAATTCCTTCATCTGTTCAATCCATCCAGAACACTTTGTGGAATCACTTTTCTCTCCAACACTTCACAGGTCCCTCCTCAAATCACACAACGGAGTATTTCCACTTGCAATTTTCTCACATACCCTTCGAGCACACAACCTGAAGAATTTCGCTTATTTCCTTCATCTTCTGGAAGGCCTTTGCTTCTCACTAGGTCCCACTTACACTTAGAGTTTGTAACAGCAAAAATTTTGGGGTTCTGATCCTCTGTAAATAAAAACTTATGCTTTCGCAATGAAACAGGCAGAAAAAGCACAAATGTGATCAGATATGCCTGCACAGGTGGTGCTCCTAGCAAATGTTTAACTCATAGATAACAAGTGTAAAAAGTCAGTCACCTAAGCCTTGTTCGTACTGAGCAAAGAGAATTTTTGTGAAAAGAGATGTGGAAATCACACCACAACTCATTTCCTAATACAGGTAATTCTCCCCCTTCAAACATGCTTCTAAGGCTCCTGCCATTTACCTAACCATAGTATTGCAGCAATATTTAGGAGTATGGCTAGAATGTAGCCCACTGAAGCTTCTCAGTGCTGGAAATATCAATGTTCTCACTTCACCACATGCAACCTGAAATGGTTACACAAAATCACAGAATGTCAGGGGCTGGAACAGGCCTCTGAAGATCATCTAGTCCAACTCCTCTGCCAGACAGAGCAGGATCACCCAGGGCAGCCACACAGGAACATGTCCAGGCAGGTTTTGAAAGTCTCCAGAGTCAGAAACTCCACAACCTCTGCAAGCAGCCTGTTCCAGTGCTCTGCTACCCTCACAGTACAGTATTTCCTTATGGTTAGGTTGAACCTCATGTTTTCCAGTTTGTGACCACTGCATCTTCCTGATACACCCCTGGATGAAATTGGCCTTCTTGGCTGTGAGGGCACACTGCCGGCTCATGGTCAGCCTGTTGTCCACCAGGACTCCCAGGTCCTTTTCCCCAGAGCTGCTCCCCAGCAGGTCAGCCTCCAGCCTGTACTGATACACAGGCTTGTTCTTCACCAGACACAGGACTCTATACGCTTGCCCCTGTTAAGTACTGTATAGAGTTTCTCTTTGCCCAGCTCTCCAGCCTGTCCAGGTTATACTGGATGGCAGCACAGCCACCCCTCCCAGCTATGTATCACTGGCACCGTGAAGAAACGCAGATGCAGGACGTTAAGACGACAGACCTTTAACAAGCACAAGGGGTGGAGCCGACTGCAACCTAAACCTGGGCAGGGGGGGACGGCGGCGGGGCCGATCCGCGGCGGGTGGCTGCCCGCCTCTCCCCCCACACCGGCTCCCTTCGCCCCGCGCCGGCGCCTTCCCCCCGCCCCCTGGGCCTTCCCTTCCGTCCCCTCCCCGTGCCCACCTGTCTTCTTCTGCATGTTGTCCCTGAGCAGATCTCCGCTGGAAAGGTGCTTCACCCCGAAATGTTTGATAATCCGAGAGGAGACGGTGCCTTTCCCGGATCCCGGGGGCCCCATGATGACGGCCCGCAGCACAGGCCGCACCACCATGGCTCCCCGCTTTCCCCCCGGGGCGGGCCGGAGCACCGCCCTCCCCGGGAGCCGCCGCCTCGGCCTCCCGCCCGCCCTAGGGCAGGGGAGGAAAGGCCGGGGTGGTGTGTGTCGGGTGGGGGAAAGGAGGAGGCGGGGTGTGTCGGGTGAGGGAAGGCTGAGCGCTCCCGGGGAGAAAAAAACAAACAAGCAAACAATCACAAAAGAGAAAAATAAACGGAGGTTGTTCTGGTTGTCAATCAGGGGCGGAAAGGGAAGAGCCTTTATTTAAAAGCACCCTGTGAGGGCGAATAAATATTAAAAAAAACCACCACCACCAAAAACAAACAGCAAAAAAAGCAGAACTAAAGCAAATCGCGTGTTAGAAAGTAAAGCATTGGCCTTAATCAACTTGCCCACAGCTTCTCTGCCCAAGGAGACCCATTTGGACATCCCCCTGCACCGAGCCCTCCCAGCTGCTGCTCTCCCAGCATGTTCCCGCTCTCGGCCCTGAACTGCGCTGAGGACTTCTTAGATTTCACCTGGGACGGGACTCCATGGCTGCTGGGCTGCTGACACATCCTGTGGCCCTGCTCAGGTGCCACCAGGCTATGGCTGCTGAGTGAGGACACTGGCTCGTCTTCCTCGCTCGTCCACCTCCCCACAACAGCCCTGCTTTCGCAGGACCCTCTCTGAAAAAAAGTCTCCAACTGTACGGCAGCTGTGTTTTTAAAAAGCTGTGTCTCAGCTTTGTTTAAGAGACTCAGACTTGACCTGCTGCGGGTTAGCTGTGTTCTGAGCAGTGTTCATCCAGAGTGTTGGAGCAGCGTTCATCTTTGTTTCGAGCAGTGACACCCGGAGATCACTTCCCATGAACTCGGTTCAGTGATTCTCAGTTACAGCAGAACAGGGAGTTTTCACCAAAACAGAAGGTTGTAGCACTGACTGACCCTTTGCAGTCACGCCTGCAGCAGGAGGAGCGAGCCTTACTGCTAAAGGTTCTGCAGATGCTGGTGGAGCTAACCACTGTCAGCTAGAAGGGCTGCTGCAAAAAAAGTGGTCTTGCGGAAAGCAGAACGAGTCAAAACATGGATGAAATTCAGCTTTAAAACCTTACTTAGTTTCAGCCCTTTTACAAGAGATTTGGGACAGCAGCAAGAAAACATTCCAGTGGACATCTGGTACTTAACAACAGTATGAAAATGGGAATAGAGCCCCAAAACTGCCCAGTCAACAAATCGCCTTTACAATTAGTAGGAAGGCACTGGCTTAGCACAGAAAGCTTAGTGTGGGCAGAAATCATAGAATCATAGAATGTTTGGAGATAGAAGGGACCTTTAAGGGTCATCTAGTCCAACCGCCCTGCAGTGAGCGGAGACACCTGCCCTAAAAAACAGTAAAAAAGTGTTTCTGTAAATATATTTGCAACAAAAGGAAGGCTAAGGAGAATCTCCATTTTTTAGCGGATGCAGGGGGAAACACAGTGACAAAAGGAAAAGGCTGAGGTACTTAATGCCTGCTTTACCTCAGTCTTCAATAGCAAGAAGAGTTGTTCTCCAGATACCCAGTCCCCTGAGCTGGAAGACAGGTACAGGGAGTAGAATGAAGCCCCTGTAATGCAAGGGGAAATGGTTTGTGGCCTGCTGCTCCACTTAGACACACACAGGGCTATGGAGCTGGCAGAAGTGCTCACCAAGCCACTTTCCATCCTATACCAGCAGTCCTGGCTATCCGGGGAGGTCCCAGGGGTCTGGAGGTTGGCAAATGTGACACCCATCACAAGGTGAAAGGCAGCACCGAACTAACCCTCGCTGCTGGATGCCGGCCCTTCTTTTCTCATGGCCTCGGCATCCCGAGATGTTTCCGGGCTGCTGCCGCCTCTGCTCCCTGGACGGGCAGTCCGTTGGGCTCTTGGAGGAGACTTTCTCCTCGTCATCCTCATCCCAAAGAAAGTTCTCCCGTAAGCTAATGTGTCTTCCCAGAGCAGCCATTGCTGAGGGTCTGGCTGGGCCTCGGTCTGCTGGGGTCAAGCCTCCAGAGCATGCTGAGGGAAAGGAGGGTGTTTGCTGTGTGCTTTGTAGCCTCCTGGGGGATCAGGAAGTTTCCAGGTGGGGCGTTCAGGGTGCCCTGAGGGCAGTGGGGATCTGGCGTGCCAGCACGGGTTTAGGGAGGACACTGGGCAGGGCCAGCCCTGCCTACGGGGAGGGCCCCATGGGGCAAGGAGCAGGCTCTGGCTCTGGGTGACATGGGCTGGGGCTGCATGGGGCTTTGGCTTGCTCCACCGCTCTGGCTCCATGTCGTTCTGAGGAGCTCTGGCGATCAAACTGGCCCCAGGTGTCTGCCGAGGGGCTGCTGCGTGCCTCCATCATGAACGAGAGGCACAAGCCCCCAGGACACGGCAATGGCTCCTTCTGAGTCGGCCCACAGACCCTGATGGCCCCTCTGGGACGAGCCAGCCTGCAGGCCCTTGCTGGGTTGTGAGGAGCAGCAGCACCTCTGAGAGGATAGAGCTCGAGCTGTGCTGTGCACTGTCTCCATGCCATGTGAGCTGTGCCAGTCAGGAGCCCCCAGTGTGGAGGCCCTGGCCACTCAAAATGCCTTGGGCAGACTCTCATCGGATGTGCCCAGTTGGTCCTTGCCAACCTCAACCACTCTGTGACTCTGCGATATACAGAGGGGACGAGGGGAAAAAAAAGAATGGTTGTGAAGTTCACCTTCTGGGAGATACTTAAAAGCCATCTGGACATGGACCTAGGCACCTGGCTCTGAGTGGCCCTGCTTGAGACAGGGGTTTGAAGAGATGACCTCCAGAGGTCCCTGCCAACCTCAACCATTCTGTGACTCTGTGATATACGGATGGGATGGGGGAAAAAAGGAAAAAATGAAGAGAAAAAAGAAATAGAATAAAAAGAACACTGCAACAAAGTCATTCAAAACACTAAATTTTACTCCTTCTTCTTTTTCGATGGCAAAAAAACCCCCAGTGTTTGCCATAATGTGGTGATATCACGCTAATTAGCCTCCTTGTTTATCTCATACATCGTCTAGCAAGCAACTAGAATGCAGACATATGACAGCCAGCATGTTTACAAGATAGAGATATTTTACTACAGTTTGGTTTATGTCATGGCTCCAAGTATTTAATAACCTCAAATGATGGTGTTCTAAATGTTGCCCTCTCTGTTCTCAGTTGGTCCAAAAGATCACATCTGACAGTCTCGGTTGCCTCTTAAGCTTACCAAAAGGAAGCATATCTCTTCGTATCTCCTGAAAGGACATCATTCACTGGAGTATTTATGCAATATAAAACTAGGCTCATAGTTGAGCTCTAAGAAAGTTCTTTCTTCCTGTCAGTTGTTGTCATATGCTTTGCACCCCCGTCCCCATGTCATTTGTAAGGCAACCAGAAGGTTTTGTGTTTCCCCTTAGCAATATGAGAACAAGCAGCCTTGGCAAAAGGAGCTTTGTGACCGTAGACACACGTGTAAAACCTGGGTCAGGTGTTTGGTCAAGTTGGCATTTATTATGTTGGTAGTTTGCAAAACCTTTACCATGAATGTCAATACAGTAGTGAATGAAACTAATCAACAACGAAGAGAGGTGTTTCAGTTGTGTTAAGCAGGACATCTCACAGCAGGGACAAACTATATTGCAGACGAGGTTGGCGCCGGTTATTTCGGGCACATCCTCCGCTCCTGCACGGTCTCTCTGCCTCCTGCCACGGAGTTCTCCATGTGCCACCGCATCCTGGACGTTCTTGCTGCCGTTGATCCCCTCAGCTCACAGGCAGTCACCTTCCTGCCATCTCACTCACCATGGGGCTTCTTCCTTTGCCAGCCGAGAGCCTGCTCCGGGACCGGCTCCCACCCTGGCTGACGCAGCAGCTTCTCCCTCCTGCCCTTCTCCTTCCCAGGCAGCAGAGCACCCCTGCGCCCCTGCAAAGGCAGCGCCCTGCCTCAGAGACCGTGGTGAGCAGCTGTGGAAACACGAGGCTCGCTAGTGCCAAGGAGGCGGGGGCCAGGGGCAAGGCCTGCTGCTGGGACAAGGTGCTGCACATCCTCCCTGCCACCACCTGCCCAGACGGCTGTGGGGCCAAGGCGGTCTTTCTGCTGCTTTGGCTGCCCCGGCAGAGGCCCCTCAGCTTCCTGATCCCACCAGTGTTTCTCTCAGCTGTGGTCAGGCCCCTGCCCTGGCAAGGACCGTCCCCGCTCCTGCTGCAAGTGACTTGCTGGCAAACGGGTGTTTCTGCCCTGGCCTCTTGCCCACAGGCGCTCACTGTACCTGCAGAGGGAAGGTCTGGGTCGGCTCTTTCTGCAGGACGTAGGTGAACGTCCCCAGTTGGAGTTTCCTCCTCACTTTCCTCATCCAGTCCCTTGGAGACAAAGCACATGGGAGCAGGTCAGGCACGACCCCACCATGAGGAAACGCTCATGCCAGATCCAGGCCTGTGATCTGCACCCCGCTCTGGCAGCTTCAGCACCGTGTGGCACAGGAGACGGTGGGGCTGAGCCTCCTCCTCGTTGCTCAAGGTGCCGGGCCAAAATGCGCTGAACAACTTTTAGGAGGGGTGAGACCACCCCGCATGTCCCTTGAAATGTCCCCTCAGGGAACGGCAGCACTTGGGAGCTCCCGAATCTCAGCAGATGCGCTGAGAACAGCAAGCCCCACTTGCAGCTTTTCCCCACCGCCAGGTTCCCGCCCCCAGTGCCCAGCAGAGACTTACAGAGACAGTGAAATCTCGAGGGGCACTGCTGACAGTCCCCACTGGAGAGGGGATCTCTGAGGTGTGCTGTAAGGTGACGGCCATCGGTCGTACTGCTGTGGGCAGCTGGATTAGCACCTCACACCGAGAGCCTTGGAAGGGCCAGCAGTATCCTGGGGAAGCATCGGGCTGAAAGCAGAGGGCAAGAGTTGTGAACGTCAGGACGAGGATGTGATGGGCCTGCGGCGCTCTCCTGCAGCCAGAAGCACAGGGGGCGCTGTGTCTGTGGGCTGCACTTTTGCTCAACACCGACGGCATGCTGGGAAGCGGGCACAGGTGCCCGACTGTCTTCCCAGCCCGGGAACGAGGAAATCAGCCAGCCGGTGGCAAACACCCGATACCCCGCACCAGAGTCAGGGCTTTCAGGAAACATCTTTCTGGTCAGCAGCTCTGCAGCCCCTCCCCACCCTCCACTGCCCCACCGGCAGAGCGACAGTCAGAGCTCTTGCAGGGAAACTGTGTCCCGAAGGAGAAGCTCCTTCACCCGGGAGTGGCCACGGACCGTGAGCAAGAGGCTCCACGCAGCTTAGGCCCCTTCTGAGGGCAAGTGCTCTTTTCTCATGAGCCAGGCCTGTGTGAGAGCTCAGGTGTCAGGCACCAGAGCAGTGCCACCTCCTTGAGCACTACCACGCGCCTGAGGCCAGACACCCCAGGGCCGGCCCCAAAGCTTCGAAGAGGGAGGAGAGGCAGCAGTCGTGGTTTCTGCTACTGTACCTGCACAAAAGTGTCCACAAGGGGGGGAGCACTCAGGAACCAAAACATCCTGCAGAGCCATGCGGAGCCACTGGACGATTTCTGCAGGCCAATGGCAGCCCCTGAAGGGAGAAGAGAGCAGCTGAGTGCAAGAGTCCCAGGCTTGACGGATGTGGTGGCTGCAGGTGAATTCTAAGGCTGCCTGTCATCTCCCCACACAGCACCGCAGCCTCGAGGGTGCCCCAGGAAAAGGAGGGGATTCCCACGAGTGATGGTGTCTCTCTCCCAGCCGCACAAAAAAGAAGATCTGCAGGTACTGGGAGACAGCAAGCCCTCACAATAAGAGCAGCACACCCAAGCCAAGGCGCCACTGCCTGGACAGCAGATGACCCGGTCACACGCTTTGGTTTCCCACAAAGGACCAGCGAGAGGGAGAGGGCAGCAACTTTGTCAGGGACTTGGCTGGGACTCAGCCAGGGTGCCAAGGGCAAGAGTGGGGTGAGCCGAAGGGAGCCGCTTGGCCATAGTCATGATCTTGACCTCTGTGCTTTGGTCCCACCTCCCTGTGCTTTAGAGGGCAGAGTCTGCGGCGCAGCCTCCTTTGGGAACACCATGCACGAGCCCAGCACAACAAGCCCTGCCTGCCTGCCTCCACCTGTACCTGTGCTCTTCAGAGCCCAGTCAGACATCCGCGTGGCTGCAGACATTGCCTCTCTCATTTGCTGAAGTTCCTGGGGAAGACACAAAGCAACAGGGGAAGCAACCAGCTCAGCTCTGGCCAGGAGAAAGGGCTTTACAGCAGAGGAGCTCAACCCGCGTTCCCTGGAAAGGGATGGGTGGGTGGGCTGAGCAGGGAAAGCCCACTTGGGAGGGGTCCTGCTTGTCCCTGCCCTCCTTCCCAAGGCCCAGGATCACCTTCTTTATAGCGCCACTCTCTTCAGCCAGGCGCGCCACTTCGTCCCTCAGGCGTCCCACTTCTCGGGACTGATCCCCCATCAGAGCGAGTTCGCGCAGAAAGCAGGAAAGCAGATCTGCTGTGAGAGCTGTCCAGTCTCTCCCAGAGCCTCCAAGCTTGGGAGGAGCAGGGACAGAGGTGCTGGAGTCCCATTTTCTTTCCCCCAGTCTGGAATGTTTCCCTTCTCCATCAGCTTTAGCACAAGCCCCAGGCAGGAGTGAAAGGCACGAGCCTCGGGCGCCGGGCGAGTGCGTGCCAGCACTACGGGCTCAGTCTGCCGCTCCCCCACCAAGCGGCTGCAGGTCAGGAGAGAGCTCTTACCGCAGGGACATCAGGTCAGCTGCAGGCTGCCACAGCAGCACCTGAAAGGGAAAGGCTCTGCACTAGAGTCCCAGAGCTGCCAGGGATTTCCAGAGCCAGAGGCTCTAGGAAACCATGGCAGAAGCTGCTGCTGGTTCTCTGGGCCACTGCCTGGAACCAGAGGACGGGGTGATCTACCCCTCCACCCACCACCAGCAGTCCTCCTCTGTGGGACTTTCCTGTCCTGCAACAGCAGTCACTGACCTGTGGCACGTCCTTTGTCCGCAGCATCCACATCGGAATGACGGTCCCGCAACAGACGCCAGCTGTAATCCCCATCACTGAGAGAGAGCTATTTTAGCAGGGTTTGAAACGACCCCTGCAGTCATGTGGTCTCCTCCACCACAGTGCTTGGGGCTGGCTGAGGCCTTGGGGACAGGGTGCAGGGACAGAGGCTGCAGCTCCAAGCAGGGACCCCCTCGCTGGGCCTCAGGGCTCTGCACAGCCCTGGTTTCCAGGCACAGTTGCGGTCCCACAGCTTCGCCCCATTTCTCCTCCCCGGGCTGTGTGCAGGCAACCTCTTGGGAGGTCTCCCTGAGCTACAGACCTGGGAGGCTGGAACAGCCCCATGAGCTTCACTCACTCACTCACTCACTCACAGGCTCACAGCCCGTGTCTCCATGCCTCTGCTGGCAGTGGGTAAGCACGCACCAAGAGCAGATAAACTCATCAGGATGAGGATCGCAAAGAGTTTTTTCTTTTCCAAGGTGGTGATCTGTTTCCTGGAGAAGACGGAGTCCTGGCCTGAGCAAGGCTCAGGGGCAGAGCCCTGTGCACCCTGGCCTTAGCAATGTTCAAGAGCAGAGCCCTGCGCGTGGGGGTTTTCCTTGCAAGCCGAGGAGCCACAGCGTTGGAGGAGCCAGGCTCTCCTGGTGGGGAGCACCACCAGCCTCTCCCGGCTCACCCTTACCCACCAGCACCCCTTGTCTCTGTGTGCATGTGTTGTACTCACAGGGTGGAGGTTCCTGTGCTGAGGAATCTCTGGAGTGAGACCAGAGCGACTGCCAGACGGAAGACCAAGCCTAGGGAGTGGAAGTGGAGAAAAGGCTGAGGATCCTTCACAAGGGGCAGGTGGCCCCAGGCCTCCCACAGGGCAGGATGACGCTGCCTCTGCAGGGCCATGGATCCCAGCCACACCAGGCAGGCTTGGAACAGTCACAAGATGAAGGCACCGCCGAACTAACCCTCGCTGCTGGATGCCGGCCCTTCCTTTCTCGGGGCCTCGGCATCCCGAGATGTTTCTGGGCTGCTGCCGCCTCTGCTCCCTGGACGGGCAGTCTGTTGGGCTCTTGGAGGAGCCTTTCTCCTCCTCATCCTCATCCTCATCCTAAAGAAAGTTCTCCCGTAAGCTAATGTGTCTTCCCAGAGCAGCCATTGCTGGGGGTCTGGCTGAGCCTGGGTCTGCCGGGGTCAAGTCTCCAGAGCATGCTGAGGGAAAGGAAAGAAACGCAGATGCAGGACGTTAAGACGACAGACCTTTAACAAGCACAAGGGGTGGAGCCGACTGCAACCTAAACCTGGGCAGGGGGGACGGCGGCGGGGCCGATCCGCGGCGGGTGGCTGCCCGCCTCTCCCCCCACACCGGCTCCCTTCGCCCCGCGCCGGCGCCTTCCCCCCGCCCCCTGGGCCTTCCCTTCCGTCCCCTCCCCGTGCCCACCTGTCTTCTTCTGCATGTTGTCCCTGAGCAGATCTCCGCTGGAAAGGTGCTTCACCCCGAAATGTTTGATAATCCGAGAGGAGACGGTGCCTTTCCCGGATCCCGGGGGCCCCATGATGACGGCCCGCAGCACAGGCCGCACCACCATGGCTCCCCGCTTTCCCCCCGGGGCGGGCCGGAGCACCGCCCTCCCCGGGAGCCGCCGCCTCGGCCTCCCGCCCGCCCTAGGGCAGGGGAGGAAAGGCCGGGGTGGTGTGTGTCGGGTGGGGGAAAGGAGGAGGCGGGGTGTGTCGGGTGAGGGAAGGCTGAGCGCTCCCGGGGAGAAAAAAACAAACAAGCAAACAATCACAAAAGAGAAAAATAAACGGAGGTTGTTCTGGTTGTCAATCAGGGGCGGAAAGGGAAGAGCCTTTATTTAAAAGCACCCTGTGAGGGCGAATAAATATTAAAAAAAACCACCACCACCAAAAACAAACAGCAAAAAAAGCAGAACTAAAGCAAATCGCGTGTTAGAAAGTAAAGCATTGGCCTTAATCAACTTGCCCACAGCTTCTCTGCCCAAGGAGACCCATTTGGACATCCCCCTGCACCGAGCCCTCCCAGCTGCTGCTCTCCCAGCATGTTCCCGCTCTCGGCCCTGAACTGCGCTGAGGACTTCTTAGATTTCACCTGGGACGGGACTCCATGGCTGCTGGGCTGCTGACACATCCTGTGGCCCTGCTCAGGTGCCACCAGGCTATGGCTGCTGAGTGAGGACACTGGCTCGTCTTCCTCGCTCGTCCACCTCCCCACAACAGCCCTGCTTTCGCAGGACCCTCTCTGAAAAAAAGTCTCCAACTGTACGGCAGCTGTGTTTTTAAAAAGCTGTGTCTCAGCTTTGTTTAAGAGACTCAGACTTGACCTGCTGCGGGTTAGCTGTGTTCTGAGCAGTGTTCATCCAGAGTGTTGGAGCAGCGTTCATCTTTGTTTCGAGCAGTGACACCCGGAGATCACTTCCCATGAACTCGGTTCAGTGATTCTCAGTTACAGCAGAACAGGGAGTTTTCACCAAAACAGAAGGTTGTAGCACTGACTGACCCTTTGCAGTCACGCCTGCAGCAGGAGGAGCGAGCCTTACTGCTAAAGGTTCTGCAGATGCTGGTGGAGCTAACCACTGTCAGCTAGAAGGGCTGCTGCAAAAAAAGTGGTCTTGCGGAAAGCAGAACGAGTCAAAACATGGATGAAATTCAGCTTTAAAACCTTACTTAGTTTCAGCCCTTTTACAAGAGATTTGGGACAGCAGCAAGAAAACATTCCAGTGGACATCTGGTACTTAACAACAGTATGAAAATGGGAATAGAGCCCCAAAACTGCCCAGTCAACAAATCGCCTTTACAATTAGTAGGAAGGCACTGGCTTAGCACAGAAAGCTTAGTGTGGGCAGAAATCATAGAATCATAGAATGTTTGGAGATAGAAGGGACCTTTAAGGGTCATGTAGTCCAACCCCCCTGCAGTGAGCGGAGACACCTGCTGTAAAAGACAGTAAAAAATTGTTTCTGTAAATATATTTGCAACAAAAGGAAGGCTAAGGAGAATCTCCATTTTTTAGCGGATGCAAGGGGAAACACAGTGACAAAAGGAAAAGGCTGAGGTACTTAATGCCTGCTTTACCTCAGTCTTCAATAGCAAGAAGAGTTGTTCTCCAGATACCCAGTCCCCTGAGCTGAAAGACAGGTACAGGGAGTAGAATGAAGCCCCTGTAATGCAAGGGGAAATGGTTTGTGACCTGCTGCTCCACTTAGACACACACAGGGCTATGGAGCTGGCAGAAGTGCTCACCAAGCCACTTTCCATCCTATACCAGCAGTCCTGGCTAACCGGGGAGGTCCCAGGGATCTGGAGGTTGGCAAATGTGACACCGGTCTACAAGAAGGGCTGGAAGGAGGATTAGGGAACTACAGGCCTGTCAGCCTGACCTTGGTGCTGGGGACGGCTATGGAGCAGATCATCGTGAGAGCCATCGTGTGGCACTTACAGGACAACCAGGGGATCAGTCCCAGCCAGCATGGGCTTGTGAAAGGCAGCTCCTGCTTGACTCACCTAATCTCCTCCTATGACAAGGTGACCCACGTGGTGGATGAGGGAAAGGCTGAGGATGTTGTTTACGTGGACTTAAGTAAGGCCTTTGACACTGTGCCCCACAGTACTCTGCTAGAGGAATTGGCTGGTTATGCCTTGGACAGGCGTATTCTCTGCTGGGTGAAAAGCTGGCTGCCCGGCCTTCCCAGAGAGGTGGTGAATGGAGTTGAATCCAGTCAGTGGCCGGTTACAGGTGCTGTTCCCCAGGACTCAGAGTTGGGGCCAGTTCTGTTTGACATCCTCAGCAATGACCTGGACGAGGGGATTGAGTGCACCCTCAGTAAGTTTGCAGTGACACAAAGCTGGGAGGGAGTGTGGGTGTGCTGGAGAGCAGGAAGGCTCTGCAGAAGGATTTGGACAGGCTGGATTGAGGGGCCAAGGCCAATGGTATGAGGTTCAGCAGGGCCAAGTGCCAGGTCCCACTCTTGGCTCCCAGGGGCCCCCAGCAGCGCCAGAGGTGCAGGGCAGAATGGCTGGAAAGTGCCCAGGAGGGAAGGCCCCGGGGGTGCTGGTGGGCAGCGGGCTGGACATGAGCCAGCAGAGTGCCCGGTGGCCAAGGAGGCCAACGACATCCTGGCCTGCATCTGCAGGTCGTCTTCAAGTATTGAGAAGCCACAATAATGTCTTTGCGGAGCCTTCTCTTCTCCTGGCTGAAGAGCTCTGACTCTCTCAGCCTGTCCTCATAGGAGAGGTGTTCACAGAATCACAGAATCACAGGATGTTAAAGGTTGGAAGGGACCTTAAAGATCATCTAGTCCAACCCCCCTGCCAGAGCAGGATCACCTACACTAGAGCGCACAGGAACGCGTCCAGGCGGGTTTTGAATGTCTCAAGAGAAGGAGATTCCACAACCTCCTTGGGCAGCCTGTTCCAGTGCTCGGTCACCCTCACAGTAAAAAAGTTTTTCCTCATATTTTTCTGGAACCTCCTGTGTTCCAGCTTCCACCCATTGCCCCTTGTCCTGTCAGTGGACGCCGCTGAAAAGAGCCTGGCTCCATCCTCCTGACATTCCCCCTTGACATATTTATAAACGTTAATGAGGTCACCCCTCAGCCTCCTCTTCTCCAAGCTAAAGAGACCCAGCTCCTTCAGCCTTTCCTCATAAGGGAGATGCTCCACTCCCTTCACCATCTTTGTGGCTCTACGCTGGACCCTCTCAAGCAGCTCCCTGTCCTTCTTGAACTGAGGGGCCCAGAACTGGACACAATATTCCAGATGTGGCCTCACCAGGGCAGAGTAGAGGGGCAGGAGGACCTCTCTTGACCTACTTGCTACTCCCCTTCTAATACACCCCAGGATGCCATTGGCCTTCTTGGCCACGAGGGCACATTGCTGGCTCATGGTCATCCTGCTGTCCACTAGAACCCCCAGGTCCCTTTCCCCTGCACTGCTCTCCAGCAGGGCAGTCCCCAACCTATATTGGCACATGGGGTTATTTTTTCCCAAGTGCAAAACTCTACACTTGCCCTTATTAAACTTCATAAGATTTCTCCCCGCCCAGCCCTCCAGCCTGTCTAGGTCTCTCTGAATGGCTGCACAGCCTTCTGGTGTGTCAGCCACTCCCCCCAACTTCGTATCATCAGCAAACTTGCTGACAACATTCTCTAATCCCTCATCCAGATCATTGATGAATATATTAAACAGCACCGGCCCAAGCACTGACCCCTGAGGGACCCCACTAGACACAGGCATCCAGCCAGACTCAGCCCCATTGACCACAACCCTCTGGCTTCTTCCCTTCAACCAGTTCTCGACCCACCTCACTACTTGGTCATCCAGACCACATTTCCTCAGTTTACCTATGAGGATGCTGTGGGAGACGGTGTCAAAGGCCTTGCTGATGTCCAGGTAGACCACGTCCACTGCATGGCCACCATCCATCCACCTGGTTATGACTTCATAAAAGGCTATCAGGTTGGTCCAACATGACTTCCCCTTGGCAAAGCCATGCTGACTGCTCCTAATAACCTTCTTATCCTTGATATGCCTAGAGACAGTGTCAAGGATAAGATGTTCCATCACCTTTCCAGGGATGGAGGTGAGGCTGACCGGTCTGTAGTTACTCGGGTCATCCTTCCTGCCCTTCTTATAGACTGGAGTGACATTCGCTTTCCTCCGGTCTTCAGGCACCTCACCTGTTACCCATGACTTACCAAAGATGATGGAGAGTGGCCTAGCAATGACTCCCGCCAGCTCCCTCAGCACCCGCGGGTGCATCCCATCAGGGCCCATGGATTTATGAATGTCCAAGTGTTCAAACTGATCCTTAACCCACTCCTCATCAATCAGGGCAGACTCCTCCTTTGTCATGACTTCCTCTGGGGCCTCAGGGGACTGAGGCTCCTGAGGACGGTCTCCAACAGTGTAGACAGAGGCAAAGAAGGCATTCAGCAACTCTGCCTTCTTTCTGTCCTCTGTCTCCAGGACACCCACCTCATTCAACAGAGGGCCTACATTGCCTCTAGTGTTAGTTTTGTCAGCAATGTATTTGAAGAAGCCCTTTCTGTTGTCTTTGACCTCCCTTGCAAGTTTTAACTCCAAGGAGGCCTTAGCTTTTCTGATTGCCTCCCTGCACTCCCTGACAGCTGCCCTGTACTCCACCCAAGTGGCCAGCCCTTCCTTCCACAATTTAAACACCCTGCCTTTCCACCTGAGTCTGCCCAGCAGATCCCTGGTTAACCAAGCAGGTCTCCTGGATCTCTTTCTTGATTTCCTACCTGATGGGATGCACTGATCCTGAGCCTCAAAGAAGTGGTCTTTGAATGCCAACCAACTCTCTTGGGCCCCTTTACCTTGCAGCTCCCTGTCCCAAGGGGTATCCCCCAGTAATTGCTTGAAGAGGCCAAAGTTGGCCCTTCTGAAGTCCAGAGTTGCGATCCTGCTTGCTATTCTGTTTTTACCGCACAGGATCCTGAACTCCACTATCTCATGGTCGCTGCAGCCAAGGTTGCCCTCAACCTTCACTGCTTCAAATCCATCACTCTTATCATTTTATTATGCTGAACACTGTGAACCTGCTTAACTGAACCTAGTGATACTTTTTTCTCTAGAACGCAGTAGGACAGAAAGAGTGAAACATTCAGTGCTTTCTAAACATTCCCAGGGCAACATCTCAGTCTGCCAAAGCACCACGGTCTTAAAATTTCACAAGAAAAAGCCATTTAAATTTTAGAAGCCATGCTGTTTGTTTTAAGCTCCACACTTCACAGACTTCTGAAGGGTCTACACAAAATGTGTAGACAAAATCTGAGTGTTCATAGAGCAAATCTTTAGAAAAATCGAGGGAATTACATGAAATAAATATGCAACAGATAACTAGATTTCTCAGAGACATCATTAACCCTTATCTACAGTCTCCATATATAGAAAGCATAAATAACTTATCTGCCTGTTGAAGAAGGCACCTGAGGTTCACCTTCTCTACAGGCACTACTGTGAGGCTCAATAAAACTCCACAGAGAACTGCTAAAATAATCACGCTCTTGAAGACTACTTAGAAACCTCATAACTTCATAAAGGATATACATATAAAGGATATACATAAAGGATATACAAATAAGGGGTAGAAGTGCACAGAAAGGCGATTCTTTCACATGCACATTCTATTACCTAACATATGGCCTTTGCAGAAAAAAAGTGGGTACTTACATCATAAAAGTTATGATTGTCCCCCTTTGCTTGACTATCTTTTCCAGAATCCAGATCTTGTGCTAGTGCTTTGTGCAATACCTGTGGTATATTGAGAGGTGGAAAGGAAACATGGGAGGATTTGTAGTATTGAAATAGGTCATTGGTTCATTAGGTTATATACAATGTTTTACAGTGCTATCCTGTATTCAAAAACATACACACGATTTTTTTTCTGCAGCCATCATTTTGGTGTTTGGAACGTGACGTTTGATTGTCTTCATTCAGGCTTAATTATTCCTGTCTTAGCACAGTAACCAATATTAATAAATACTACTTGCATTATATTCTGAATTAACTTTTTTTTTTTTCTGCTTAAAGACCAGATGCCTTATTCACCTGTGTAGAATGAAGGTATAAGTTGAAATTCTGACTCCAGTGAACTTACTGAAGTTGCCCTCGTGGTGACTGAAGAGTAGTCAAAATCTTGTTTCAAACAAGTCCCCATAGAGAGCCTTTCAGGTTTCAAACCATTTCTTTCAAGCGTAAGAAATTCTTTAAAGAGGTGTGTTAAGATTTAAATTCTCAAAAGAGTTCCTCTCATGTCTTCTCTTTGGAGATCTAAATTCTTTCTTTTGAGTTTGATGCAGAATTCCTTTAGTATTGTCAGGTAACTACTTCCCAAGTGTTCAATTTGATACCAAATTTTAGATGAAAATAGTTTCTTATGAGAGAAAGAAGTTATAGTATTACCTTGGTGAGACTTCCGACATGTTCTCCCACATAATTTTTGTACCTCATCTGGGTGGATGGGTAGACAATTAGATGGCTGAAAAACTGGCTGGAATGAAGGTCAACCATTAAAGATTTGTATCCTATGGAGAAGCTGTTAATGAGTGGTTTGTCATGGTCTACTCTGGGACCTTGTCCTGTTCAGTATCTGTAAGTATCCCCATGGAGGAGACAGGCCGCACTCTTGTCATAGAAGGGACCTTAAACATTATCTAGTTCCAACCTGCCTGCCACGGGCAGGGACACCTCCCACTAGACCAGGCTGCCCATCCACCCTGGCCTTGAACACTTCCAGGGAGGGAGCGTCCACAACTTCTCTGGGCAACCTGTGCCACTGCCTCACCACCCTCACAGTGAAGAATTTCTTCTTAATATCTCATCTAAAACTACTCCCTTTCAGTCTGAAACTGTTATGCCTCATCCTATTACTACATTTCCTGATAAAGAGTCCCTCCCCTTCTTTCCTGTAGGTCTCTGTAAGGCCTCTATAAGGTCTCTTCGGAGCCTTTTCTTCTCCAGGCTGAACAACCCTCACTCTCTCAACCTGGCCTCATAGGAGGTGTGCTCTAGCCCACTGATCACCTTCGTGACCCTCCTCTGCACCTATTCAAACAGGTCCATGTGTTTCTTATGTTGAGAACCCCAGAACTGAAAGCGGTACTGCAGGCGGAGTCTTGCAAGAGCAGAGTAGAGGAGCAGAAGCACCTCGCTTGACCTGCTGGCCACTCTTCTCTTGATGCAGCCCCGGATGCAATTGGCTTTCTGGGCTGTGGGTGCTCATTGCCAGTTCACGTTCAGTTTTTCATCCTCTAACACCCGCAACAACAACAACTTTGCAGGTAACACCAGACCAACACGCCACCGGCAATATGAAATTGGCAGGTAACAGCAAACCGTGCGACCTCAGCGGACAGGCCCAAGGGCAGGCCTGCAGTTCAGCAGGATCAGGTGGGGAAATGGGCCAAGCAGGAGCCTGACAAAATTTGACAAAGGCAGGTGTGAAGTCCTGCCCCCAGGATGCACTAACTACTCGCAACAGTTCAGGCTGGGACCTGCCCAGCGAGGTAGGAGCTCTGTTAAAAGGGTCTGGGAAGCACTGGTGGACAGCAAGCTAAGCACAACCCAGTGCATCCCCTGGCAGCAAAGGCAGACGGTAACCAACAGCTGCAACATCAGGGGAAATGTGGTGGTTTGGCCCTGGCTGGAGGCCAGGTGCCCACCAAAGCTGCTCTGTCTCTCCCTCATCTTGGATGGACAGGTGAGAGGAAAAATGTAGCAAGAAGCTTGTGGGTCAAGATAAGGTCAGTTTAATAAAACAAAAGTAAATGTTGTGCGTGGAAGCAAAGGCAAATAAAAAGATTATTCTCTATTTTCCATCAGCAGGCGCTGTCTTGCTGTTTCCTGGGAAGCAGAGCTTTAACATCCAGAGCAGTTTTCCCTCCTCTCTGGACAGAAAATACAAATAATGAATGCCTGCCCTTCTTCCTTCTTGCTCTTAGCTTTTATATCTGAGCTGACTTCATATGGTACAGAATACCCCTCTGGCCAATTTATGTCATCTGGCTGTGCTGTGTCCCCTCCCAAGATCTTGCCCAACCCCAGCCTGCTGTTGGGGGAATGTTGGAAGGACAGCTTTGGTTCTGTGCCAGCACTGCTCAGCAGTAGCCAAAACACTCAGGTGTTATTAGCATCCTTCTAGCTACCAAACACAGCACTCTGAGAGGTGCTGTGAGGAAAATTGACTCCACCTCAGCCAAACCCAACACAGGGAACAATTGCCCCCCTTTGTTAGTCACTCCTTAGACCACATGTGGATACTGTGGCTAGTCTTGGGCCCTCTAGTACAAGACAGACATTGATCAGTTTGAGCAGATATAACAGGAGATGACCAAGATGACCAGGGGCTGGAGAAGAAGCACTGCCAGGGGCTGAGGAACAACACTTGTTTAGCCTGGAGAAGTGAAGTGTTCAGTGGTACCTAATAGCAGCCTTCTAACACCTACAGGAAGGTTATCAAGAAGGCAGGTTACCAAAATATGTTACCAAAATATGTGACAGGACTCATGGAGTCAAGTAGTGGAGCCAAAGTAGTAGTCATCTCAGCCCTTTGGAGGTTTTTAAGACACAAGTCCATACAGCTGTGATCAACCCAGTGTGACTCTGCTTTGGGCCACAGGTTGGACTAAAGATATGGATCCCAAACTGAATTAGGTCATTGAATAGGTTATTTTTTAAAGAAGGTACACCACTAATCACGGGGAGGGGGAGCTGTTTGTGTCTGTTTTTATTTTAAAAGGCATGAAGTACTTATCCAAAGAAGGCTGGCATACATACACAATATAGTCACAAATTCTCCGTCAGAAATATACCGCTGTGATTCTTTATTCAGATTTAAATAATGTCTTATGCTCTGAGAATAGGGATAGAACAGCATCATTTTTATGGTGTCATCTCTACCTTTATTAAACAGTCTAATGCATTATTCCTCCCAGATGTTGAGTGCAGCAAATTAACACTTGCCCATAACAAGTGTTGTCCCAAAACTCTATTTCCTAGGAAATGTATGTTCTTGAGACAGAAAATTACTGTCTGTACACCAAGCTTGTCACACTCAAAACTTTTTTTATAACAAAGAAGAAACATCTTATTTATAAACTAAAAAATTATTATTAGCATAATTGACATTTCCTCAAAATACAGCTAGTAGGAAGACAGTAAGTTAAGTAAACCAGAATTTACATAGCTCTGTTTCTGAGCCTTTGTGAAAACACTTGGGTGATATGTGAACCGACAGAAATTTAGAAACAGCATTGTCTGTGTGAACACTTGGATGCTTCATGCATTAGCAGAAAGCCAAGATCTCTTAGAGGTGTCTGTAATGATCTTTCCGGTATTTATTAGCTGAAAAAGTGATTGAAATATCAGGAGACTGTCATGTTCTCCAACCATTACTTTCATGAAAATAAACATCTCTCTAAAGTGTTAAAGGCAAACCTTTAATAGTTTTGCATTATGAGATTAAATTGTAATGACTGTCCAGATCACGACAGTTATATATCTACAACCTGCCATTCAGCCTCTTTGTGGTACCTCTGGGCAGTTAATAAAAATATTTTTCCAGATTCCAGAAATCCTTGAACTGCTAGGACAACAAGCTACTAGCATTCCCAGTGGAAGAAAATCCCTCTTCTATGTCATGGGTCTGGGAGAGTGAAGAACCACCCAGGGTAGAAGCAGATCAGGCCTGGGAACACCCAGAGAACCTGAAGGTGCACAAGTCCATGGGACCTGATGAGATACATCCACAGGTCCTGAAGGAACTGGCGGCTGAATTTGCTGGGCCATTAGCCATCATATTTGAGAGGTCCTGACAGTCTGGTGAGGTTCCCACAGATTGGAAAAGGGGGAACATAGTCCCCATCTTTAAAATGGAACCAAAGACAACCCAGGGAACTACAGATCAGTCGGCCTTACCTCTGTGCCAGGCAAAATCATGGAACAGATTCTCCTGGTAGCAGTACTAAGGCACATAAAAGATAATCAAGTGGTTGGTGACAGTCAACATGGCTTCACCAGGGGCAAGTCGTGCCTGACTAACTTAGCGGCCTTCTACGACAAAGCTACAGCGCTGGCTGACACGAGCAAAGCGACGGATGTCATTTTCCTGGACTCGTGAAAGGCGTTTGACACTGTCCCACATGACATCCTTGTCTCTAAAATGGAGAGACATGGATTTGACTGATGGACCACGCGGTGGGTAAAGAACTGGCTGGATGGTCGCACTCAAAGAGTTGTGGTCAATGGCTCAATGTCCACGTGGAGACCAGTGAGAAGCGGTGTTCCTCAGGGGTCTGTTCTGGGTTCAGTGCTGTTCAACATCTTTGTCAGCGACATGGACGATGGCATTGAGTGCACCCTCAGTCAGTTTGCCGATGACACCAAGCTGTGTAGTGCCGTGGAGTCACTTGAGTTGAAGAGATGCCATCCAGAGGGACCTTGACAGGCTTGAGAAATGGGCCAGTGCAAACTGCATGAGCTTCAAGTCAAAACGCAAGGTCCTTCACCTGGGTCGGGCCAAATACACAAATACAAACTGCGCACAGAGTGGGTTGAGAGTAGCCCTGAAGAGAAAGATTTGGGAGTGTTGATTGATGAGAAGCTCAACATGAGCCGGCAGGGCGCTCATGCAGCCCAGAAGGCCAACCTCATCCTGGCATGTATCAAGAGAAGCATAGCCAGCAGGTCAAGAGAGGTGATTCTTACCCTTTACTCTGCTCTTGTGAGACCCCACCTCGAATATTGCATCTAGTTCTGGTGTCCCCACCATAAGAGGGACAAAGAACTGTTGGAGCGCATTCAGAGGAGGGCCACAAAGATGATCCAGGGGCTGGAGCACCTCTGCTACGAGGACAGCTGAGGGAGCTGGGATTGTTCAGTCCTGAAAAGAGAAGACTTCAGGGGGGACCTAATAGCTGCCTTCCAATACCTGAAGGGAACTTACAGGAAGGTTGGGGAGGGACTTTTTACAAGAGTGTCGACTGATAGGACAAGGGGAAATGGGTTTAAGTTGAAGGAGAATAGATTTAGATTAGATCTTAGGAAGAAATTCTTCAGTACGAGGGTGGCAAGACTTGAGAATAAATTGCCCAGAGATGTTGTGGCTGCCCCGCCTCTGGAGGTGTTCAAGGCCAAGCTGGACAGAGCATTGAGGAGCCTGATCTAGTTGAGAGGCGTCCCTGCCCGGGACAGGGAGGTTGGATTAGATGATCTCTAAGGTCCCTTCCAGCCTAGGCCATTCTATGATTCTATGATTAAATACTTTTATGACAGATATAGTTCTCATTACAGGTATACTTATACTTTATCATCTGATTAATGTTTTTCTGTCTATGTGCAGCGACTCTTTTTGGAAGGGAAGTATCTTACCTCAGCTGCATGAGGATGTTCTGGCTGCCAATGGAATGAGTCAGTTTTGAGGAAGACTGTTCTACTGATTTTGTTTTTATATGCCTTGACATGAAACAGATACTTGCAAGTTGTTAAGAGATGATAGCAAGTCATCGGAAGTTACAGCAGAAATGAGATAGAACTAAAAATATGTGTATGGGAGAGCAGAGGAGTACACAAAAGAAGAGAAATGAACCGCAACAGAGTTCAGTTGAACTAGATACGTTGGACTGGACATTTTCTGTGCAAATGAAAGGGTTCACTGCTCCAGAGCTCAGACAACACAGTGGAAAACTTCCATAGATCCAGTAGCAGCACCTGGAAGCATTTTACACAGCTGTCTTCACAGAAGAAGATCCTCTTGACCCTCTATCACATCTTGTATCTACAACGTCATAGCTAAACGTTATTTAACTGGTATCGTGTTATTGTGAGTAAAAGGCCCGTGAATGAAGGAATTAAAGGAGACAAAATTGCTCCCTGAAAATAGGGAACAGTAGGTGTCAAACTTCTTTTCCACTAAATATTATTGTGAATTTGGCACTGTTTCCTCTGGAATTCCAAAATAGCCTCCAAATTCTGAAACCCAAAGGAACTGTGCAGAGTTTTGGCTGAATTTAATTGTTTACAAGCAGGAAAGTAAACAACAAATTTATCAAGAATGTTTTAAGAATTTTTGTGCAGAGAAGTTTGAACATAGATTCATTAGGTGGGAAGGGATATGACATGTGTGTTCTTTACCTTCTTCCCATTCAGCTTTCCATTAGTTCTGCTCAGTGCGTCAGAGGACAGAATTTCAGCAGTGCAAGACTCTCTTTTCTGTCATACCCTAGATCAGGGCTGCAGCTGGCAACAAGTTTCTCACACAGAGAAAGCTACGTTCCTTTGAGTCCTCAAAAACATGGCAAACTCCCTCTTTTATTTTTTTTTCTCCTAAAAATACAGATGTATTCACCTGTACTTTAATAACTCTGCTCATTCTTGCCCTATCTCAGAAATCTTGGGCGTTGCATAGGTGAGATAAGGCTGTATTCCAACTGCCTTTTTTGATCCTCATTTCCCCACGAATTTCTCAGCCTGCTTCCTTTAAGAAAATTTCTCATGTTTGTTTCAGCACAGATGTGTTCATTTGATTTGAAGGTATAATTTTTTCTGGATTTGCTTTTTTTGCCTTTGCCTCTGGGTCACGGAAATTGCCATTATCAGTGCAAACTGCGTAGTGGATGGATTGAGCAGAGAAGAGTGTGGGGATACTGGTATACGAAAAATTGCGCATGAGCCAGCAATTTGTGCTTGCAGACCAGAAAGCCAGCTGCAACCTGGGCTGCATCAACAGCAGCTGGCCAGCAGGTCAAGGAAGGTAATTCTGCCCCTCTGTATTCAACTCTGGGGACCCCAGCATCAGAAAGACCTGGACGTGCTCAAGTGTGTCCAGAGGACAGCCACCAAAACCGTCACAGGGCTGGAACACCTCTTCTGTGAGAAAAGGCTGAGCTGGGGTTATTCAGCCTGAAGAAGAGAAGGTTCTGGAGAGACCTTATTGCAACCTTTCAGCATATAAAGGGGGCTTGTAAGAAAGATGAAGAAAGACTTCTTACTAGGGCCTAGTGACAGGACAAGGGGCAACAGTTTCACATTGAAAGAGTGTAGGTTTAGAACAGACATAAAGAAGGGTTTTTTTTCACTCTTCCAATGTTTCACCACCCTCACAGAAAACAATTTCTTCCTTATACCTAGTTTAAATGTACTCTCTTTTACTTTAAAACCAGTACTCTTTGTCATATCACAGCAGGCCCTGCTAAAAAGATTGTTGCCATCTTTCTTACGAATTCTGTTTAAGAACTGAGAGGCTGCAGTAAGGTTTCCCTGAAGCCTTCTCTTCTCCGAGCTGAACAACCCCAACTCTCTGAGCATGTCCTTGGAGGAGAGGTGCTCCAGCCCCCTGGTCATCTTTGTGGAGCTCCTCTGGCCTAGCTCCAACAGGTCCATGTCTTTCCTGTGTTGAGGACTCCAAAGCCAGACACAGTACTGCGAGTGGAATCTCATCAAAATGGAGCAGAGGGGGACAGTCACCTCCCTTGACCTGCTGGCCATGCTGCTGTTGATGCAGCCCAGGATATGGCTGGCCTACTGGCTCATGTTCTGCTTTACATACACCACTAACCTCAAGTCCTCCACAGGGCTGCTCTCAAACCCTTCACAGAATCACAGAGTGGTAGGAGTTGGAAGGGACCTCTAAAGATCGTCTAGTCCAGCCCCTGTGCCAGAGCAGGATCACCTGAAGCACGTTACATACACACCCAGGTGAGTTTTGGAAGTCTTCAGAGATGGAGACTCCACAACCTCTCCAGGCAGCCTGTTCCAATGCTCTGTTACCCTCACAGTAAAGAAGTATTTCCTTATGGTTAGGTTGAACCTCTTATTTTACAGTTTGCAACCATTGCCCATTGTCCTGTCACTGGAATTCGTGTGTCTTGATACTGGGGATTGTCTCAACCCAGATGCAGGACCTTGCACTTGGTCTTGTTGACCATTATGAAGTTCACACAGGCCCACTTCTCAAGCTTTCCCAAGTCCCTCTGGATGGCATCCCTGTCCCTCAGGTGTGTCAAACACACCACTCAGCTTGTTGTCATCTTCAGTGTTGTAGTCACTCCAGAGTAAAGTCACTACATTGGTCAGGCAGGACTTGCCCTTGACTAAGTCGTGCTGGCTGTCTTACATCACTTCCCTGTCCTCCACATGCCCTAGCATGGCTTCCAGGAGGATCTGCTCAATTCATCTGAGATTACACATGTAGCATGGAAGGTGTTCAAAAGGAATAAAGCTACATGAATGGTAAGTGCTGCATATCACCCTAACCTGGATAAGCAAGAACAATCAGAGCTGAAACTAATGATGGGTCTTTCAGCACTTGAGTATATGTCATATGCATGAAATAAAGATTTGATAAGGCGATCACAAGTGAAATAATGCTCAAAAAGCAGTAACTCTTAACTCTGTCTTTTTTTTTTTTTTTTTTTTTTTGTAGGAATCCTTATGGGATATAGCCAAAACCACAGAGCATCTCCGCAGACTTCACACACTGGTTTATTTTGTAACAACCCGCAGGAAGCAGCACGATCAAAACGAAGCCGTCGTTTCAGACCTGCAGTAACAATTTTGGTCACTGGGTGTCCCTAACACCCACGTCCGAAGGCGCGGTTGCTCTGTGCGGACGCTCGGTGCTTTCCTGAGGAATACATAAATCATACATACTAATTGCCAAAGTGCCTGAAGTTAGCCAAAGGCAAAGGTGGCAGGGGGACATTGCAACCACTAACTCAATTCAAACCAACGAAAACTTGCCCCTCCAAGTCTGTAAGGAGCTTGCGTTCCAATTTACATGGGAAGTGAGGCTAATTAAATATACCTAAGCAGTAATAGAAAGGATAGTAATCACTGACCAGTACTTGTAAATTTGGGAGTGTTTATGCTAATCAAGTAACGAGATAATATGTTGTAATTCCTCATTGTGGAACGCTAGTTTCCTTTAGCATCCAATCTTGCTCAACTTCATTAATAAACAAGTATCTCTCCCGAGTGTGTGGAGATTGGCTTATTGCACATCAGGTAAAAAACCTGTGTTTCAGACAACAGCAGTACTCACCTGATCTGCTGATGAGTTCGTCTTATGAAGCCAAGAAAAAGCTAACTCAAAGAAAAAAAAAAAAAGAAAAGCAAAGGGAAAAACAAGCATCAGAACCACAAGAAAAGAAAAATGGGAGCAGCACACTGGAAGAAGAACAGGGTCACTGTCCTGGGCATCAGCATTTGTTTAACTATGTGCTTTAGCTACGTCCTCAGCAAAGGATAAGAAGAAGGGAGAACACAAGAACCGCACAGGTAGGAGTTACCTTTAGGACACGGCTTCACTGCGTGAAAAGATCAGCATGGATAGGAGGTTGACTTGTTCATGCTCCTTCTTCACTTAGCGCAGATCAGTTCCATGGTTGAATTCGTAACACAGCTGCAGAAACAGTTGTGCTGGCAAGACTTCTCACTGACCCTACCAAGACCTCTCTAACACCCTTCTTGCACCAGCAGTTCATGGGAAGCTTGTGCGGTAAGCTGCTTCAGATGAAAACTAACTGCAAAAGAAGGAAGTATTCAGCTACAGCAGCTCCCGGAACCATTACTCTGTGCTGCTGATAGCGCAGACACAAAGCAGGGTCTGAAGCAGCCCGACTTGAATCAGCTCAAGAATGTTGTCAGATGGCAGCCGTGAGCCCATGTGAAAAACCTGGTTCAATAAAATCCCAGATGCCAGGAATAACTTGTGTGTAGCTCTGCCTAAATACACTATAGAGCTCCACCTAATATTATTGTTTAGTCAAGGTTTGCACCAGTGCACGAGTACTTTAAAACCTGACGTTTTCTACTTTCTCCATTGAGAAGCATGTGATGTGCATCTGTATTTGTATTGATATGGAGGGCAGTCTGCCTGTAGGACAGATATTCTGGTTGCAGTAAATTGAATTTATCATGTGTCATTGAGCTTTGCAAGCAGAACAGAGCTGCCATGTCCACACACGCACCAAATTTACTGCTCTCTTCTAACGTTCGCAGAAAACCTGGCCTATCAAATGCCTGGAGTCTTGGTGAACCACGACCCAAAGCATAAGGAGAATCTGCTGCCAAAGTCAGTAGTGTGTTCCCCTCTATTAAGCAATCCTGCTTTGGAGCTCTTAATGCTGTCTAAACAACTGAACTTGACAGACCACTGCCATTTACCTAGCTGGTTGGACACCCACTTCTCAACACCATCGGTAATGGCTCCCTACACCCAGAACACGGTAACAACTTTCTTGCCAGAGAATGTCAGAGCCAGTGGTAAGTCACAGCACTTTGTATTTCCCACCATTCTTGAACTTTGTCATACAACTAGCCAGAAGTACACTGTTAAGACAAGCTTATGAACTTCCAGGGAGAGGAGGGCTTTACCTCATTCCAAAGCACAAAGACATCGTCTTCTCAAAGTCAGTTTTTCAGAACAACAGTTATTGCTGTCTCTCCACTAGTGCCTTGGATGGAATCAGACTGCTCTGAGTCATGAGCTTTAAGAAATATGAACCAGAACTGAAGGAGGAATTCTGGCTGGTATGACTTACTCTTTCTGCATAAACACAGAAGTATAGCGCGATCTGTAATAGCAGGTCTGAATGATATGTTGGTGAAGGCCTAAAATACATACACAAATCTTTTAAATTAGACCTTATTGTTTCAACCTATAACAAGGTTGAGTATGAGTAATAATTTGTGACTGTCAACTACATGAAGACTGTACCTCCGATCCACATCTTTCTGATATCTTTTTCATGTCCTTAGTAAGAATGCAAATTTTCCAGGAACCTCCAAAGCTGTACAGCTAAATCCCTTTTAGAAGGTATGTTTCATTACCTTACTACAGAACTAAGGAAAATCACAATAATTTAGTACTTCAGACTAGATATTATATGGATCCTCCAGGATCATCCATTTACAATTTGGGAAAACTGTCTTTTAAACTTAAACCTTGGGTAGATCACTTACTTTGAGTATATATTAGTTCAAGACAAACTGCGATCCACTCTCTTTTGTAAAGATCTGCATTTTCATACATCTTTCTGAATCTTCTGCTGACCAAGATGTGCTTCCTTTGTACTTCACTGGGATTTGTTACTCTAAGTAACAAATAAGTAGGTAACTCTAAGGAACAGATATGTGTTTGCGTATTACTCAGGTGTTCCTCTGAGGGCCACATGGGGATGCACATGACTGTAGTTTAAGCAAGTTGCACTAGTATACAACTTGTTAACACAAAAATCTCAAAAACTGTATATACAGTATTCCTGCCTTATATGTTACTGCCTTTCAATGTTTTGACAGACTGATACGTAAATCTTTCCCCAAATTCTCCAATGTGCATTTAATGTGCTTTACAGCTAACATAATTTACTGTTCATTTCAAATGACAGCTCTACAAACTGCTGAACAGCCGACTTAAATCAACCAAATGCTAACAGAACTGAATTTGAAGTACCTGCACCAAAACTGTGCATTGGCATACGGTCTTATTTTCTTGTCTTTCAAATCTGCACCGACACAGTGTTTGTTAGGTGTTACTTTTCTGAACTATCAATCACATTGTTAATCTCTCTTAACAGAGTTCGTACGATACAATGACAGGCTTTCTGTTACAACTCTTTTCAGAGAAGCTGTGATTTATTTATGGAAGATGAAGGCTGTCACAAAGAATGAGGATTATTGCAAGTTCCAATCGTTCTTCACTGCCCGTAGATATAATTCATGAAGAATGGGAAAATATATGTAGGTAGTAAAGCCATCAGCACTTCAAGGCACGTCAAGGAAAAAAATTCTGAGAAGCTTGTAACTGTTATTGAAAAATAGGCTGTCATGTAGGTAGTACAGATATACTTGAATCACAGATTTCATCTGCATTAAGAATAATAATAGTTGGTTGTAAACTTCTCACATCTCTTGACCTGGACAGCAACATTTGTGAAGAGGATTAAAACCAGTATGTCACAGCACTGAAGTTCTGTACTGAAATCAAAACTGGTTCTATTTTAGGCTTACAGAAATAGAAAAAGTTTTATTGCTATAGACAACTGATTCTTTCAGTAGCCTTTCCAAAATTGCAAATACATCTCAGGTTTCAGTTCAATTGTCTTTTTGACTAGCACTCCAGCTTTGAAGAACTTAGTGTAGCCAGAGATTGTAAGACTGTAAGAATGCCTGCATTTTCCAGGTAAAGTCCTAAACATTCATGCACTGATCTCACATTGAGTACAAAGAAATTGAAAGTTCCATAAATTAAATCCATGAATCAAAGCTACATATGAGTTTTCATCCATCAGAATATGAACTCATGAAACAGACATCCCTGAAGCTCAGCTCAGAGGCTCGTGAGATACTGACCTTGTTAGTAGCAAAGAGTGACAGTCATTTCACAAATAGTACAACTACAGTTCTATAAAGTATGAACAAAGGTAGGCTTTTTTTCTCATACACCACATATAAGTGAGACATGTTAGCTGACTTTTCATGTTAGTTGGCCCATAGAGGAGACCAATAATTGTAACTGTAAAACAGTTCATTGGATAAAGAGAAGTACCAAACCAAGAAACAACATGAACATTTACATGGTTGAGCCCTTGCTGGGTAGGGAGAATACACAGTCTTTTTTATCCAAAAGTTATAAGTAACTGATCTTTACTCAGTTACATTCAGGGCACTCTCCCTCACCAACATGGCAGTGGACTGAGAAGAATAATCTGGCAGTGCAAGAGGCTACCTGGAAATGCACCTGCGTTTCCAATATAAGTATTCAGGACAAGATCGAGAAGACTGAAGTCCCCCATTAACTCCTAGAAATATCCAGTCTCGAGAACAGGACAGAAATTATTTCTTTTTTAACTGGCACGTGCATGCATGCATACACGCACACACTTGCCACACACACACTCAACATCATGAAGTTCTGCAAGGACAAGTGCAAAGTCCTACCCCTGGGGAGGAACAGCACCGTGCACCAGCACATGCTCTGGGCAAACCCGCCGGAAAGTAGGTTTGCCAAAAGGACCTTAGCGTCCTGGGGAACACCAAGATTGGAGCTGGAGGAGGGGAACAGACTGCAGAATGTACTCCCCATAATCCAGGAGGAAGCAGTTAATGACCTGCTACACCACCTGGACACTCATAAGTCTATGGGCCCTGACAGGATCCACCTGAGAGTGCTGAGGGAACTGGTGGAGGAGCTTGCCAAGCCACTCTCCATCATCTACCAGCAGTCCTGCTTAACAGGGGACATCCCAGATGACTTGAGGCTTGCCAACATATACACAGGCTTGATACATATCTACCAGAAGGGCCAAAGGGAGGATCCGGGGAGCTACAGACCTGTCAGCCTGACCTCAGTACCAGGGAAGATTACAGAGCGATTCTCATTGAGTGCACTCACATGGCATGTGCAAGATAATCAGGCTATCAGGCCCAACCAGCGTAGCTTCATGAAAGACAATTCCTGCTTGACCAGCCTGATCTTCTTCTATGACCAGGTGACCTGCCTAGTGGATGAGGGGAAGGCTGTGGATGTTGTCTACCTGGACTTTAGCAAAACCTCTGACACCACCACCCACAGCATTCTGCTAGAGAAGCTGGCAGCTCATTGCTTAGACAGATGCACTCTTCACTGGGTTAAAGACTGGCGGGATGGCCGAGCCCAGAGACTGACGGTGAACAGTTTAATACAGTTGGTAGCTGGTCACAAGTGGTGTCCCCCAGGGCTCAGTTTTGGGGCCAGTCTTGTTTATTATCTTTATTGGTGATCTGGATGAGGGGCTTGAGTGCACCCTCAGTAAATTCATGGATGACACCAAACTGAGCGGGAGTGTTGATGTTCTGGAGGGCAGGAAGGCTCTGCAAAGGGGTCTGAACAGGCTGGCTGGATGGGATGAGGCCAACTGTAAGAAGTTCAACAAGGCCAAGTGCCAGGTGCTGCTCTCTAAACAATGAAGCTGATGAGGGGTCTGGAGAACTCATCTTACGAAGAGTGGCTGAGGGACCGGGGATTGCTTAGTCTGGAGAAGAGGAGGCTGAGAGGAGACCTCACTGCTCTCTACAACTACCTGGAAGGAGGTTGCAGTGACATGGGTGTTAGTCTCTTCTCCCAAGTTACTCAATGATAGGACAAGAGGAAATGGCCTCAAGTTGCACTAGAGGAGGTTTAGATTAGATATTAGGGAAAGTTTCTCTACTGAAAGAATAGTGAAGCACTGGAACAGGCTGCCCAGGGAAGTGGGGGAGTTGCCATCCTTAGACATGTTCAAAAAATGTGGCACTTTAGGACATAGTTTAGTGGTCATGATAGTGTTGAGTAGATGGTTGGACTAGGTGACCTTAGAGGACTTTTCCAAACTTAATGATTCAATGATTCTAAGTTGAACATGAACCAGCAATGCACCCTTGCCGTAAAGCTGGCAAATGGTCTCCTCTCCTGGGCTGCAACAGGAAGAGTGCTGCCAGAAGGTTGAGGGAAGTAATCTTTGCTCTCTTCTCAGCAGCTGTGTCTGGCTCTGGGCTCCCCAGTACAAGAGATACAGGGACATGTTGGAGAGAGTCTAGCATGTGACTGGTAAGTTGCTGAAGGGACTGGAGACACTCTCCTATAAGGAAAAGCTGAGACAGCTGGGATGGTGCAGCCTAGGTAGGAGAAGGCACAGAGGGACCTCATAATTCATACCTGAAGGGAGGGTGCAACAAGTCAGAGCCAGACACTTCCTCAGGGTTGCCCAGTGGCAGGACCAGAGGCAGTGGGCCCAAATTGAAACACAGGAGGTGCCCTCTGAAGATCAGGAAACACTTACTTACCATGACAGTGACTGAGCCCTGGCACAGATTGCCCAGAGAGATTGTGGAGTTTCCTGACTTGGAGATACTCAAAAGCTGTCTGGACACAGTCCTGGGCAAATAGCTGTAGGTGGTCCTGCTGGACATGGGGCGTTGGACTGAGTGACCTCCGTAGGTCCCTTCCAGCCTCAGTCTCTGTATGATTCTAAGCTCACAGCTGTGTTGAGCAAACGCTTTTCTTCCAGGGACTTCCATGGGAAATGATGCTTGCACCGACAAGATCCTATTTCCCTGCCGAAGGAGGACAGTGGAAATGGAACTCCTGGGCAGCAGCCCACCAACCTCCCCCAACCCAACCTGTGAATGAGCTTGACCACACTTGTGAGGGACTAAAGAGTTAATGCATGTCTCAAGCATTGGATCAAAGTTAAGTTCTGTGCAGCAGTACTAGGCCTGGGAGGCAGACTCTGTTTCTACCCAGCAACTCTGGACCCAGAGAGACAGGCATGGGACAGAAGGGGTGCTGGAGGGTGTGCAGATAGGCTGAGCAGGAGAGGTCACAGAGAGTGTAGCTAAGGAAGGGGCTTTAGGACCACCTGAAAGACCCCCAGGCACCCCAGACCCATTTCAACAGAACCCCTTCCCTAGGAGGGGCCTCGGGGCACAGAGAGACTGTAAAAGGCAAAGAAATCACAGGTGGGTGTGCATCCATCATCCTGGATCCTTGAGTGCTGCTGGACAACACTGGAGCCTGGGCTGGTGATATTTCTCTCCTTTCATCTTTCCCTTTTCTCTCTCCCACCTCTCTTTTTGCCTCTTTCATCTCACTTATGCTTAATACCCACAATCTCTTTGTTCATTATCATTCATTGCTTCTTGCTCAATAAATCATTTATATTTTTTCGAGCACTGGTGTGGTAGCACTTCTATTTGTCTCCAGGTATCCGAACCTAAATCACTATCCGGAGTGAGCCGCAGAAAGCTGCACCCACTGGACTGAGAGGGACATTACACTAGTCCTCATGCCTCCTATTGCTGTACTTAGCAGAGTAACAGAGGTGATGGTGGAACCATCAGCTTGAGGCTTCAGAGCTGACATCAGCCCGCGCGGAGTGAGTGTAGGTCCACACCCATCTGCACTGGCTGTTGAAGATGTAGAGCTGAATTGGGCAAATCTCCCCGTGGCAAAAACAGACGTTTGAGTGTAGAGCATTCATTGGGAGCTGGCTGTGTGTTGGAGCTTCAGAGGAGAGTGGTGGCTCTTTTAAAGAGCAGCAGGTGTATGAGATCTTGAAGTGCAAAGGCCTCAAATCATGGAATTCGCTATGAGGTTTGCTAGCAGTAGAGTGCAGCAGAGAGCTGGAGGAGATCCCAGAGCACTCTGGCTTGTTGGGAGATGCATGGGGAAGAATTGGGATGGGTCTTTCTTCAAGTCTCTGTCCTTGTTACTTGGAGCCTAGACTGTACCCATGGGCAACACGCAGCAGCATCAGTCCAGGAGCTGCAGAAGGACAGCGCTGAAGGTTGTTCCATTGTGGTAGAGCACCAGGGCTTGTCATCTGCACAAAACAGAGTGCCTGGACACCAGGATGGCCTGGAAAATCCAAGTGACAGTTTTTTCTCAGACAGCAGACTCCCCAGAGGGACATTAGCCAATGCTTGGCACTGAGGGGCAGCCTCTCACACAAAGTGAGCAACTGGTAGCACCAGAATAGCCCCAGAGAAAGATGTTGACAGAGCTTCCCAGATAGGAATAGCCCGAGTAGTCAACTGGTGGGAACCAGCTGTACTTCACACTACCAACAGACGTGTGTCTGTCCTAGTGTCTGGGCTGCCAGGTCCCTGGTGGGGCCGAGGACTGTGCCTGGGAGGGCACGTGGGTGAAAGGAAGCTGAGCCAAGAACCTCCCATTCCCCAGTGGTCAGGCAAGTCAAGCTTCCTGTGAGGGACTGCTAAATGAGTGTCTCAAACAGCCTGGAACCTAAACAATCCACAGCAGCCTGCCTGGCACCTGTTGTGTTGGTGCAGGGGTGACCCAGCCCACCGTCCAGGGTGTGGGGACAGGCAGGGCCTGGAGCTGTGGCTGCAAGAAGCTGGGAGAGGGAGAGATGACACCCCCTCAGAAGCCCCCTCCATCCCTCAGTCCTGTTCCCTGTATGTGGCGGGAGCTTGACTGTATAAAAGGCGAGAACCCCAGGCAGTTGTGCCCACCACAAGAAGATGGCTGCGTGTGCCCTGGTCATCGTTGGACCCAAGGGTGGTGATCTTTCCTTTTCCTATTGCTTTCTTTCTCTCTCTTTCTAGTCTTAACAAAAGGCTATCTATGGCGAGGCCGGTTCTTTTGCTTGCTAATGGCTCTGTACTGTAATGTGTGTTGATTGTGTAAGTGGAGGACTAAAATACATTGTTGTTAGTTCTTTGCTGATTATTAAATAAAACTGGTGTTAGGACCTCTGGTGTGACTCACCTCAATCCTGGCCTGGGAATCATCGAACATCAGTCACGTTCGGGATGTGACACCTCCTCAGACACACCCCACAGATCCCAGACACGGCTACGCCCCATGAGGGCCCCTCTAGACTCTGTTGCCAGGGCCAGGATGTCTCCTGAATGGAATGGGCCAGAGCAGGGCTGTCTGTCCTGTGGGGATTCTTTGCATTTCTTACTCCAGTGCTGGGAGCGATAGTTAATGTGTCCCTCATGGGCAAGACAATTAGATGGCGAGGAATGCCCGTGCATTGAGAAGGAGGGATGAAATCAGGGCACGGGGTTGAGTTTGTGGCAGGCACCAGTGGACAAAACGGCCAAACCCTAGACCCGATGTGGCCTGGGACTAGAGTCACTGCAGGGCCTGGGAAGCTCTGGGAGGAGCCTCGGTGCTGAGATTCAGAGCCCTCAGGATTTCCAGCCATGGCCGCACCCCAGTCCCCAGAGCCGAGGGCCCTCCTGAATGGATGGGGCCAGTGCTCTGGGGACCACAACCCCCAAATGGGGCGAGGCTGGGACGAGTCATTGCTGGGGATGGTGACACGGGGTGTTGGCCCTTGTGCCAGAGGATTTAGTCAAGGACCTTAGACAAGGAAAAGCTACGGGAGTGTTGTCCCCTTTGGCTCAGTTAGGAAACGTTCCCACCATGGATTGAGAGTGGAAAGGCTGGGGATGGCCTCAGCTTGTGAAAGGCAGCAGCTGGCACCTTTAGAGGGCCTCTGAAATGACATTGCTCTGCACCAGGCCAACAGTCACACTCCTCCGGTCTGGTTCTCCACTGTGCTCTTTAATTGTTACTGATGGAAGGTCTCCACTTCTCCATGGCGTTAGTTGTCACAGCCTTCCCAAACACACGCACTCGGTAAATGCAAGTGTAGCCTGGCTTTCCCCAGTTGCTCCGTATGACGAGTTTCAAAAACCGAAAGGCCCTGGGGATCTCGTTCTGCAAAGAAATCACAGTAAAAGAAGCAGCGTCACTCCCAGGCTGTGAAGAGTGGGAGCAGGCTCCACGCATCTTCCTTTGCCAGCCGGGACCCTGCTCTGGGACCGGCTCCCACCCTGGCTGACGCAGCAGCTTCTCCCTCCTGCCCTTCTCCTTCCCAGGCAGCAGAGCACCCCTGCGCCCCTGCAAAGGCAGCGCCCTGCCTCAGAGACCGTGGTGAGCAGCTGTGGAAACACGAGGCTCGCTAGTGCCAAGGAGGCGGGGGCCAGGGGCAAGGCCTGCTGCTGGGACAAGGTGCTGCACATCCTCCCTGCCACCACCTGCCCAGACGGCTGTGGGGCCAAGGCGGTCTTTCTGCTGCTTTGGCTGCCCCGGCAGAGGCCCCTCAGCTTCCTGATCCCACCAGTGTTTCTCTCAGCTGTGGTCAGGCCCCTGACCTGGCAAGGACCGTCCCCGCTCCTGCTGCAAGTGACTTGCTGGCAAACGGGTGTTTCTGCCCTGGCCTCTTGCCCAAAGGCGCTCACTGTACCTGCAGAGGGAAGGTCTGGGTCGGCTCTTTCTGCAGGATGTAGGTGAACGTCCCCAGTGGAGTTTCCTCCTCACTTTCCTCATCCAGTCCCTTGGAGACAAAGCACATGGGAGCAGGTCAGGCACGACCCCACCATGAGGAAAGGCTCATGCCAGATCCAGGCCTGTGATCTGCACCCCGCTCTGGCAGCTTCAGCACCGTGTGGCACAGGAGACAGTGGGGCTGAGCCTCCTCCTCGTTGCTCAAGGTGCCGGGCCAAAATGTGCTGAACAACTTTTAGGAGGGGTGAGACCACCCCGCATGTCCCTTGAAATGTCCCCTCAGGGAACGGCAGCACTTGGGAGCTCCCGAATCTCAGCAGATGGGCAGAGAACAGCAAGCCCCACTTGCAGCTTTTCCCCACCGCCAGGTTCCCACCCCCAGTGCCCAGCAGAGACTTACAGAGACAGTGAAATCTCGAGGGGCACTGCTGACAGTCCCCACTGGAGAGGGGATCTCTGAGGTGTGCTGTATGGTGACGGCCATCGGTCGTACTGCTGTGGGCAGCCGGATTAGCACCTCACTCCGAGAGCCTTGGAAGGGCCAGCAGTATCCTGGGGAAGCATCGGGCTGAAAGCAGAGGGCAAGAGTTGTGAACGCCAGGACAAGGATGTGATGGGCCTGCGGCGCTCTCCCGCAGCCAGAAGCACAGGGGGCACTGTGTCCGTGGGCTGCACTTTTGCTCGACACCGATGGCGTGCTGGGAAGCGGGCACAGGTGCCCGGCTGTCTTCCCAGCCCGGGAACGAGGAAATCAGCCAGCCGGTGGCAAACACCCGATACCCCGCACCAGAGTCAGGGCTTTCAGGAAACATCTTTCTGGTCAGCAGCTCTGCAGCTCAGCAGCTCTGCAGTGCCTCCCCACCCTCCACTGCCCCACCGGCAGAGCGACAGTCAGAGCTCTTGCAGGGAAACTGTGTCCCGAAGGAGAAGCTCCTTCACCCGGGAGTGGCCACGGACCGTGAGCAAGAGGCTCCACGCAGCTTAGGCCCCTTCTGAGGGCAAGTGCTCTTTTCTCATGAGCCAGGCCTGTGTGAGAGCTCAGGTGTCAGGCACCAGAGCAGTGCCACCGCCTTGAGCACTACCACGCGCCTGAGGCCAGACACCCCAGGGCCGGCCCCAAAGCTTCGAAGAGGGAGGAGAGGCAGCAGTGGTGGTTTCTGCTACTGTACCTGCACAAAAGTGTCCACAAGGGGGGGAGCACTCAGGAACCAAAACATCCTGCAGAGCCATGCGGAGCCGCTGGACCATTTCTGCAGGTCAATGGCAGCCCCTGAAGGGAGAAGAGAGCAGCTGAGTGCAAGAGTCCCAGGCTTGACGGATGTGGTGGCTGCAGGTGAATTCTAAGGCTGCCTGTCATCTCCCCACACAGCACCGCAGCCTCGAGGGTGCCCCAGGAAAAGGAGGGGATTCCCACGGGTGATGGTGTCTCTCTCCCGGCCGCACAAAAAAGAAGATCTGCAGGTACTGGGAGACAGCAAGCCCTCACAATAAGAGCAGCACACCCAAGCCAAGGCCTCATTGCCTGGACAGCAGAAGATGACCCGGTCACACACTTCCGTTCCCCACAAAGGACCAGCGAGAGGGAGAGGGCAGCAATTTTGTAAGGGACTTGGCTGGGATTCATGCCAGGATGCCAAGGGCAGGAGTGAGGTGAGCTCAAGGGAGGCACTTGGCCATCGTCATGATCTTGACCTCTGTGCTTTGGTCCCACCTCCCTGTGCTTTAGAGGGCAGAGTCTGCGGCGCAGCCTCCTCTGGGAGCACCATGCATGAGCCCAGCACAACAAGCCCTGCCTGCCTGCCTCCACCTGTACCTGTGCTCTTCAGAGCCCAGTCAGACATCCGCGTGGCTGCAGACATTGCCTCTCTCATTTGCTGAAGTTCCTGGGAAAGACACAAAGCAACAGGGGAAGCAACCAGCTCAGCTCTGGCCAGGAGAAAGGGCTTTACAGCAGAGGAGCTCAACCCGCGTTCCCTGGAAAGGGATGGGTGGGTGGGCTGAGCAGGGAAAGCCCACTTGGGAGGGGTCCTGCTTGTCCCTGCCCTCCTTCCCAAGGCCCAGGATCACCTTCTTTATAGCGTCACTCTCTTCAGCCAGGCGCGCCACTTCGTCCCTCAGGCGTCCCACTTCTCGGGACTGATCCCCCATCAGAGCAAGTGAGTTCCTGCAGAAGGCAGGAAAGCAGATCTGCTGTGAGAGCTGTCCAGTCTCTTCCAGAGCCTCCAAGCTTGGGAGGAGCAGAGACAGAGGTGCTGGAGCCCCATTTTCTTTCCCCCAGTTTGGAGTGTTTCCCTTCTCCATCAGCTTTAGCACAAGCCCCAGGCAGGAGTGAAAGGCACGAGCCTCGGGTGCCGGGCGAGTGCGTGCCAGCACTACGGGCTCAGTCTGCCGCTCCCCCACCAAGCGGCTGCAGGTCAGGAGAGAGGAGAGGGCTCTTACCGCAGGGACATCAGGTCAGCTGCAGGCTGCCACAGCAGCACCTGAAAGGGAAAGGCTCTGCACTGGAGTCCCAGAGCTGCCAGGGATTTCCAGAGCCAGAGGCTCTAGGAAACCATGGCAGAAGCTGCTGCTGGTTCTCTGGGCCACTGCCTGGAACCAGAGGACGGGGTGATCTACCCCTCCACCCACCACCAGCAGTCCTTCTCTGTGGGACTTTCCTGTCCTGCAACGGCAGTCACTGACCTGTGGCACGTCCTTCGTCCGCAGCATCCACGTCGAAATGATGGTCCCGCAACAGACGCCAGCTGTAATCCCCATCACCGAGAGAGAGTTATTTTAGCAGGGTTTGAAATGACCCCTGCAGTCATGTGGTCTCCTCCACCACCACGGTGCTTGGGGCTGGCTGAGGCCTTGGGGACAGGGTGCAGGGAGAGAGGCTGCAGCTCCAAGCAGGGACCCCCTCGCTGGGCCTCAGGGCTCTGCACAGCCCTGGTTTCCAGGCACAGTTGCGGTCCCACAGCTACACCCCATTTCCCCTCCCCGAGCTGTGTGCAGGGAACCTCTTGGGAGGTCTCTCTGAGCTACAGACCTGGGAGGCTGGAACAGCCCCATGAGCTTCACTCACTCACTCACTCACTCACTCACTCACTCACTCACTCACAGGCTCACAGCCCGTGTCTCCGTGCCTCTGCTGGCAGCGGGTGGATACGCACCAAGAGCAGATAAACTCATCAGGATGAGGATCGCATAGAGTTTTTTCCTTTCCAAGGTGGCGATCTCTTTCCTGGAGAAGAGGGAGTCCTGGCCTTAGCAATGCTCAAGAGCAGAGCCCTGCGCGTGGGGGTTTTCCTTGCAAGCCGAGGAGCCACAGCGTTGGAGGAGCCAGGCTCTCCTGGTGGGGAGCACCGCCAGCCTCTCCCGGCTCACCCTTACCCACCGGCACCCCTTGTCTCTCTATGCATGTGTTGTACTCACAGGGTGGAGATTCCTGTGCTGAGGAATCTCTGGAGTGAGACCAGAGTGACTGCCAGACGGAAGACCAAGCCTAGGCAATGGACAAGGAGAAAAGCCTGAGGATCCTTCACAGGGGGCAGGTGGCCCCAGGCCTCCCACAGGGCAGGATGACGCTGCCTCTGCAGGGCCATGGATCCCAGCCACACCAGGCAGGCTTGGAACAGTCAGAAGGTGAAGGCACCGCCGAACTAACCCTCGCAGATGGATGATGGCCCTTCCTGTCTCAGGGCCTCGGCATCCCGAGATGTTTCTGGGCTGCTGCTGCCTCTACTCCCTGGACGGGCAGTCCGTTGGGCTCTTGGAGGAGCCTTTCTCCTCCTCATCCTCATACCAGAGAACGTTCTCCGGTAAGCTAATGTGTCCTCCTTCCTGGAGACAGCCAAGAGGAGACCACCTGCCACAGGCACACAGCCACGGGCACTCTGCGAGCTCCTTCCAGGCCTGTAACTTATGTCCCACAGCATCTGACGTCACAGAGGCCTGGCCGTGCATGGTGTGACGTCACGCTTGTGACATCACAGGCAGAGCTGCAGGGGCAGGTGGGGGGCGGCAAGAGACCCCACGGCACATTTCACGTGTGTGGCTCAACAGTGTTGAAAATTCCACAGCTGCATTTTTGCCGGTGCTGAGCAGTGCCCGCAGAGCCCCAAGGCTTGCTCTGTTTCTCTCTGTCGGAGGGGACACAGCAAGGAGAGCCAGCCCAGACCGACCAGAGGCATCCTCCATGCCATGTAATGTCCTGCTCCACAGTAAAGCCCAGGCCTTTGGTCTTCCCAGAGCAGCCATTGCTGAGGGTCTGGCTGGGCCTCGATCTGCTGGGGTCAAGCCTCCAGAGCATGCTGAGGGAAAGGAGGGTGTTTGCTGTGTGCTTTGTAGCCTCCTGGGGGATCAGGAAGTTTCCGGGGGGGGCATTCAGGGTGCCCTGAGAGGCAGTGGGGATCTGGCGTGCCAGCACGGGGTTAGGGAGGACACTGGGCAGGGCCAGCCCTGCCTACGGGGAGGGCCCCATGGGGCAAGGAGCAGGCTCTGGCTCTGGGTGACATGGGCTGGGGCTGCATGGGGCTTTGGCTTGCTCCACCGCTCTGGCTCCACGTCGTTCTGAGGAGCTCTGGCGATCAAACTGGCCCCAGGTGTCTGCCGAGGGGCTGCTGCGTGCCTCCATCACGAACGAGAGGCACAAGCCCCCAGGACACGGCCATGGCTCCTTCTGAGGCGGCCCACAGACCCTGGTGGCCCCTCTGGGACGAGCCAGCCTGCAGGCCCTTGCTGGGTTGTGAGGAGCAGCAACACCTGGATAGAGGCGGAGCCGTGCTGTGCACTGTCTCCATGAGATCCAAGGCAAGCAGGAGCCCCCAGTGTGGAGGCCCTGGCCAATCAAAATGCCTTGGGAAGTCTCTCATCGGATATGCCCAGTTGGTCCTTGCCAACCTCAGCCATTCTGTGACTCTGTGATATATGGAGGGGATGAGGGAAAAAAAAGAATGGTTGTGAAGTTCACCTTCTGGGAGATACTTAAAAGCCATCTGGACATGGACCTAGGCACCTGGCTCTGAGTGGCCCTGCTTGAGACAGGGGTTTGAAGAGATGACCTCCAGAGGTCCCTACCAACCTCAACCATTCTGTGACTCTGTGATATATGGAGGGGATGGGGGAAAAAAGGAAAAAATGAAGAGAAAAAAGAAATAGAATAAAAAGAACACTGCAACAAAGTCATTCAAAACACTAAATTTTACTCCTTCTTCTTCTTTTTCGATGGCAAAAAAAAACCCCAGTGTTTGCCATAATGTGGTGATATCACGCTAATTAGCCTCCTTGTTTATCTCATACATCGTCTAGCAAGCAACTAGAATGCAGACATATGACAGCCAGCATGTTTACAAGATAGAGATATTTTACTACAGTTTGGTTTATGTCATGGCTCCAAGTATTTAATAACCTCAAATGATGGTGTTCTAAATGTTGCCCTCTCTGTTCTCAGTTGGTCCAAAAGATCACATCTGACAGTCTTGGTTGCCTCTTAAGCTTACCAAAAGGAAGCATATCTCTTCGTATCTCCTGAAAGGACATCATTCACTGGAGTATTTATGCAATATAAAACTAGGCTCATAGTTGAGCTCTAAGAAAGTTCTTTCTTCCCGTCAGTTGTTGTCATATGCTTTGCACCCCCGTCCCCATGTCATTTGTAAGGCAACCAGAAGTTTTTTGTTTCCCCTTAGCAATATGAGAACAAGCAGCCTTGGCAAAAGGAGCTTTGTGACCGTAGACACACGTGTAAAACCTGGGTCAGGTGTTTGGTCAAGTTGGCATTTATTATGTTGGTAGTTTGCAAAACCTTTACCATGAATGTCAATACAGTAGTGAATGAAACTAATCAACAACGAAGAGAGGTGTTTCAGTTGTGTTAAGCAGGACATCTCACAGCAGGGACAAATTGTATTGCAGACGAGGTTGGTGGTGTAGGGAGGATGTTGCCACTGAGAAATCACATGTGCAACAAGTCTTAAAGTGTCTTGAGGTTACCAGGTAGAACATTCCCATTTTTAAATGAAGTCACTATGTTCCCATTAACAACTTGTTGTGGTTCGAGCCAATGGCCCAGGCCAACAGCAAAGAACCACACGGTCACTCACTCACTCCTCCTCCCACGCCGGTCTCCACAGAGATGTAGTGTGGCGGGCTGAAAGGCATGGACTCAGCTCTTGAGAGAAGCTAACACAAAGTTTATTAGCAAGAAGTAGTATTTATGGATTACAAACAGGAGACCAGACTATTCAGCCAGGATTGTTATTAGTTCATATACTCCTTCAATCACTCTGTTATCACACACGGAGAACAGACCTTCCCAGGTCCATTTGGATCGTACTCTCCCATTCAATCCCATGCACATCTTGTGTACAACAAGCATCTTCTCTGTCCATTCTCATGAGCAAACTCCCAACATGAGCTATACTTGGCTGGTCACAGTCTCTTTTGATTATCAGCAAGCAAGAGTTATGTGCTTGCTTAGAAAAGAGCTCAAGAACGAAAGTCTTAATTCCGCAATGCAGTGCTGCAGGCATGGCAGGGTATCCACAATGTAGAGGGAGAAAATTCAACCAAAAAAGGCTCAAGGATTGTGTTTAGGATAGGGAGGATCCATTCACCATTTATAATGACAGGTAAAAGCCAGAGTAGACTTGGGGATAAACACACAAAATTAATTTACCATCAACATTTATTAAGTAAGACAGTGAGTGAAATACACAAATGAATACAACTTGATCTTAAACATACTTCCCATCTCATCTTCCAGCTACCTCCTCCCCCCACACTGGCACCAGGGGGGCAGGGGTTGGGGGGTGCAGTCTGTCTGGCCATTATGTGTTGTCCATGGCAGTCCTTCCTTCTTGAAAGCAAGGAGCCCTCTTCCCCTGCTGGCATATCCAGCAGTGTCCATATCACAGGAGGCAAACCTCTCCCTCCACGGGAGTCTGTCTCAACCGCACCGGTCATTTCGGGCACATCCTCCACCTCTGCACGGTCTCTCTGCCTCCTGTCACGGCGTTCTCCATGTGCCACCGCATCCTGGACGTTCTTGCTGCCGTTGATCCCCTCAGCTCACAGGCAGCCATCTTCCTGCCATCTCACTCACCGTGGGGCTCCAGGGAAACGTTCTGCTCCAGCACCCTTCTCCAGCACCCTTCTCCCCCCTTTCCACACCCACAGCATTCTTTTCTTTTGCCTCTTACCTCCCCCTCCTCCAGCAGGAAAACTCCCCAACATAAAAGACAGGACAGTCCAAGACTAGACAAGATAACGAAACAAAAGAAGCCATGGATCAGTAGGGTCACCTCTTAAATACACTGATTACAGAGGTGCTGGTTGGCCTGGCCCTGGCCAGTGGTGGGTCCAACTTTTACCTGGGAATGGAGAAGGCTCTAGAAGTTTTGCAGGAGTCACCTGCCACAGCTCTTCCCCCGCCTCCAAAAAACCCCACCCGACTCAAACTTATGACAGAAGTTAAATTGGCAAGATCTTCTCTGTCAAGAACAGGACTGTCCACTGTTTGCAAGGAGTTTTACATGCTACATCTACATCGCTTCCAGGCTACATTTGCCTCCTTGAAAGTGTTCCTGTTCCAAATCCATCATATTTATTTGTCTCAGACAAGCAACTGCTGTGATACCAGAAGACTGACCCTGTAAATACTATGCTATCTACCAACACTGCAGACAAGAAATTCCCTTTTCAACCATGCTTGGTGTTATGACGCTGATTCTGCATTAGAGCATGCTTATGTCAGAAAATCCAAATGTCACCAAATTTCTCACCAATTATGTATGTGCAGCATTATCCTGTGTCTGTGCTGACAGGTAACAGAGCCTCCCTCTAGGTTAGAGGCACACCAGGAAGAAGGTTTTATGATGTTCTGACCAACTGCCAAATCAGTTCTGTCACTTCAGGTTTACCCCTGCTCTCACAGATCTGGGAGGAAATGAGATGCCCTTTACCGGCTCCTCACAGCACAGGTACAGTCATTGCCTTGCTTCCCAGCATTTACACCTCCAAGAGCACCGTTAGCCTTTCACAGCCTACGAACAGTGTCCTGGGACAACACACACCCTGACGCTTGCACCTTTGACTCTTGCGTTTTCCCCAGCTCTCCCTGCCCTGCTGCCAGTTAGGTAGTTACACTTACCTAAAGAAAACAGTCTTGCCCCACGTTGCTTAACCTCTGCTTCAGAATAGACAGCCAGGCACCTCTTTGGAACTGCACAAAGCCAAGCCACCAGTCGAGTTAAGGGAAGATGAACACGTGACCCCTCTACTCCTCCCCCCAATCTTCAGCCTCCCTCATCCTACTCTAGAAACACATCATGCTCTTCCAGAATTGCTTTTCCAAATAATCCCTGGGAAGATCCACATACCCCTCCCTCTGCTCCCTGTTTCTTAAGTTATCCCCATGCCACATAGCGCACCCTCTTCTAAACAGATCCATCTAAACAGGAGAATCCACGATCTTACCTTCATCCTCCTTTGTTTGACTGGAAGACCTGACAGTATTAAGATTTGACTGCAGCAGCTCCGTTACTGATGGCGGCTAGGACTTTTCTCGATTTTGTTTCCTCATTCTCTCTGCTGGAATTCAGAGGAGAACACTATCTCTCACCACATGCATAAAGAATGGATCAAGATTAGATCTTGTTGGATGCCTGAAAGACTCAACACTTTGGCAGCATTGTATTACTATCCTTGCCCAGCCTTGCTCAGTTCGTAGAATTATAGAATCATAGAATGGCCTAGGTTGGAAGGAACCTTAGAGATCGTCTAACCTCCCTGTCACGGGCAGGGATGCCTCTCAACTAGATCAGGTTACTCAAGGCTCTGTCCAACTTGGCTTTGAACACCTCCAGGGAGAGGGCAGCCACAACATCTCTGGGCAATTTATTCCGAAGTCTCATACTGAAGAATTTCTTCCTAAGATCTAATCTAAATCTATTCTTCCTCAACCTAAACCCATTCCTCTTGTCCTATCAGTGGACGCTCTTGTAAAAAGTCCCTCCCCAACCTTCCTGTGGGATCCCTTCAGGTATTGGAAGGCAGCTATTAGGTCTCCCTGAAGTCTTCTCTTTTCAAGACTGAACAATCCCAGCTCCTGCGGCCTGTCCTCATAGCAGAGGTGCTCCAGCCCCTGGATCATCTTTGTGGCCCTCCTCTGAACATCTATATCCCTCTTATGGTGGGGACACTACAACTGGACGCGATATTCAAGGTGGGGTCTCACAAGAGCAGAGTAAAAGGGGAGAATCACCTCTCTTGACCTGCTGGCTACGCTTCTCCTGATACATCCCAGGATGTGGTTGGCCTTCTGGGCTGCATGAGTGCCCTGCCAACTCACGTTGAGCTTCTCGTCTATCAACACCCCCAAATCCTTCTCTTCAGGGCTACTCTCAACCCACTCTGTTTGTATTTGTGTCTAGGATTGGCCCTACCTAGGTGAAGGACCTTGCATTTTGACTTGTTGGAGCTCCTGCAGTTTGCACTGGCCCATTTCTCAAGCCTGTCAAGGTCCCTCTGGATGGCATCTCTTCAACTCAAGTGACTCCACGGCACCACACACCTTGGTGTCGTTGGCAAACTTACTGAGGGTGCACTCAATGCCATCGTCCATGTCGCTGACAAAGATGTTGAACAGCACTGGACCCAGAACAGACCCCTGAGGAACACCGCTTCTCACTGGTCTCCATGTGGACATTGAGCCATTGACCACAACTCTCTGAGTGCAAGCATCCAGCCAGTTCTTTATCCACTGAGTGGTCCATCTGTCAAATCCATGTCTCTCCATTTTAGAGACAAGGATGTCATGTGGGACAGTGTCAAATGCCTTGCACGAGTCCAGGAAAATGACATCCATTGCTTTTCCCGTGTCAACCAGCGCTGTAGCTTTGTCGTAGAAGGCCACTAAATTAGTCAGGCACAACTTGCCCCTGGTGAAGCCATGCTGGCTGTCACCAACCACTTGATTATCTTTTATGTGCCTCAGTACAGCTACCAGGAGAATCTGTTCCATGATTTTACCTGGCACAGAGGTAAGGCTGACTGGTCTGTAGTTCCCCAGCTTGTCGTAAGTTCCTTTTTTAAAGATGGGGGTGATGTTCCCCCTTTTCCAATCTGTGGGAACCTCACCAGACTGCCAGGACCTCTCAAATATGATGGCTAGTGGTCCAGCAAATTCAGCTGCCAGTTCCTTCAGGACCCGTGGATGTATCTCATCAGGTCCCATGGACTTGTGCACCTTCAGGTTCTCTAGGTGTTCCCAGACCTGATCTGCTCATACCCTGGGTGGTTCTTCACTCTCCCAGATCCAGCCAACTCCCTCTGTGATATGGGTAGTGTAGTTTGAGCGGCTGCCAGTGAAGACTGAGGCAAAGAAGTTGTTGAGTACTTCAGCCTTCTCCACATCTTCAGTAACCAGGTCACGTCTATTGTTCCGGAGAGGCCTGACATTCTCTCTCATTTTTCTTTTTTCTCTTACATACCTATAAAATCCTTTCTTGTTATTTCTAATATCTCTGGCCAGATGTGACTCTGTCAGGGCCTTAGCTTTTCTAACCTGGTCTCTGATTACACGAACAACTTCCTTGTAATCATCCCAGGTTACTAGTCCCTGCTTCCATGCTTTGTGAGTTCCCCTTTTGTATTTGATTTTTGCCAGTTCTCTGTTTATCCATATAGGTCTCCTGGTATTTTTGCCTGATTTTTTCCTTTTAGGGATGCAGTGCCTTTGAGCTTGGAGGAGATGATCCTTGAAAGTCAACCAGCTTTCTTGGGCTCTCAGTCCCTCCAGGGTTTTATCCCATGGCAGACTAGTAAGGAGGTTCCTGAAGAGGTGAAAGTCAGCCCTTCTGAAATCAAGGGTTTCAAGCTTGCTGAGCTTTCTGCTCTTAGCTGCCCTTAGGATCTCAGACGCCACCATCTCATGGTCACTGTAGCTGAGGCTACCCACGAGTTTAACATCTATCACTTGGAGAAGGAAGTTACCATCAATGCATTCCAGAAATCTCCTGGATTGCTTGTTCCCTGCCGTGTTGTTTTTCTAATTGATGTCGGGGTGGTTAAAACCCCCATGGGGACCAGGGCTTGTAAACGAGCAGCAACTCCTGTCTGCTTATGAAGGTCATCATCCACTTGGTCCTCCTGATTGGGTAGTCTGTAGCACACCCCCACTGCAGAGTCTCCTACCCTTCCTTTCACCCTGGTCCACAGGCACTCGGTTCTTTCATCGCTCAGTGGGTTGAGCGTGGTGCTTGAAACACCAAGGTCGCAGGTTCGATTCCCATTCGGTTCTCAAGTGTGTTGCCTGACCTAGTCGAGAGGTGGCGTCCCTGCTCACAACAGGGAGGTTGGATTAAAATGATCTCTGAGGTCCCTTCCAGTCCAGGCCATTCTATGATTCTATGATCACTTGCCAGGTGGAGCTCCATGCATTCTAGTTGCTCATTGACATAGAGGGCAACACCCCCTCCTCGCTTCCCCTGCCTGTCCTTCCTGAACAGTTTATACCCTTCTAGTCCAACACACCAATGGCAGGAGTCATTCCACCATGTCTCTGTGATGCTGATCAGGTCATAGTGCTGCAGACTCATGAGCATCTCCAGCTCCTCCTGTTTATCGGCCAAGCTGCGGGCATTCATATAAAGGCATTAGAGTTTGGCCCCGATAAGGTGCCTGGAGCCCCCAGTAAAGTACAATTTTACTTCATCTGTGCTAGTGACTGTGCTTCTGATGTCACTATGTGTATCCCAGGGTCATTTTCATTTGATCCAGCTACCACCCCTTCCCCCTTCATATCTAGTTTAAAGAATGCTCTGTGAGTCCCGCCAGCTCATGACCAAGGATCCTTTTTCCCCTTTGCATCATTTGAACCCCATCTGGTTTTAGTAGACCAGCTGCCATGTAGATCTCCCCATGGTTAAAAACCCAAAGCTAGACCGTTGGCACCACCCTTTTAGCCAAGTATTAATCTGCTGCACTTTGTCAAACCTTCCACTATTTTTCCTCGTAATTGAAGGAATAGAAGCAAACACAACCTGTCCACCTGATCCTACAAGCATTCGTCCTGAGGGAGTTGGCTGATGCAGGTACCAAGTCATTCTCTATCTGATCTGAAAAGTCATGGGAGTCAGGAAAAGTCCCCAGGGACTGAAGGAAAGGGAAACATCATGCCCATTTTTAAAAAGCAGAACCCTAGGAACTACTGACTGGTCAGCCTCACCTCTGTGCCTGGTAAAATTATGGAACAGATTTTTAGCTGGGCCTTTTACAATAGGACTGCAGAATGGTTTACCAAAACAACAAATGCACATTAATCAGAAAAGCTGAGTCAGCAAGCAGCTAACAACCTTTTCTGTTCATGGCTGATGATACCAAACAGAGAGGTGCTGTTGACTATCTTGAGGCACAGGAGGCCTCGCACAGGGATCTTGATGGATTAGAGCACTGAGCAATGATCAGTGGTGGCAGCTCAGTGGGAGTCAGCTGTGTGCCCTGACAACCAAGAGGGGAAACCCCATCCTGGAGGTTTGCCCTCTTGGGCATGACCAGCCAGTCAAGAAAGGTGATTGTCCTGCTGCGTTCAGTGTTCGTGCGGCCTCACTTTGAGCAGTGTGTGCAGTTCTGGGCCCCACCATTTAGGAAGGATGTTTAGGTCCTCTAATGTGTCCAGAGGAGGACAGCAAAGCTGGTGAAAGGACTGGAAGCCATGTCCTATGAGGGGCAGCTCAGGACTCTGAATTTGTCTGGATCAGAGAAGAGGAGGCTGAGTGGTGACCTCCCTGCTCTTTGCAGCTTCCTGAGGAGAGGAAGTGGAGAGGGAGGTGCTGATCTCTTCTCTCTGGGATCCAGTGATGTGTGGGAATGGTTCAAAGCTGCACCAGGGAACATTCAGGCTGGTCACTCGGAGACATTTCTTTACAGAGAGGGTGGTCAAAACACTGGAACAGGCTTTCTAGAGGGCTGGTTGTTTCCAAAAGCCTTTCAGTGTTTCAGAGGATTTGGACAATGCCCTCAACAACATACTTTAACTTTTGCTCAACCCTGAAGTGCACTTCCAACTGAAACTATTCCTATTCCTATTCCTATTCCATTCTGTTCTGTTCTACAGAAACTTCTTCCCCTGTACACCTAAATGTAGCCTAGCAACTGACACTGTCACATCCCTACTGTAATCCCCGTTTCTCTTAAAATACAGCTTCACCCAGTCTCTTCTTTAAGGACAGCTAGGCTCTGACACTGCTGTTAAGTGCCCAGGCTGGCCTGAAGCCTGGAGAAGACAGTCACTCCTGCCTCTGCTTCGTGTTCCTTAAGACGGTCGGGGTGAATTACCAAGCAGGGCTGCCTGCAGGCACCCGCTCCCTCCGGTGCGGGAACGAGTTCCCCGGGAGAGAGAATTGGCACCGACTGGAGGAGCGAGGCTGCTCAGAGCCGCCGCCGGAAAGCAGCGGCCGGACAGGCACAGGCACAGGCACCGGCACCAGCACCAGCACCGGCACCAGCACCGGCACCGGCACCGGCACCGGCACCGGCACCGGCACCGGCACCGGCACCGGCACCCGGCGCTCCCGGCGGCGCTGGCGCCCCCGCCCCGCTAGCGGCGGAGAGCGGGCACTGGGGCTCCCAGTTGCCCGCCTCGCCCCGCCCCTGCCGCCGCCGCCCCGCCCCTCGCCCTTTGGCCCCGCCGCGGTCCCAGCGCTTCCTGTTCCCAACCACGTGGGCGCGGCGGCGGCGGGGCAGCGGTGGCGGCGGCATGGCGGGCGAGACGCAGTGCCTCAGCTACGTCGGGTGCAACTTCCTGCGGCAGCGGCTGGTGCTGTCCACCCTCAGCGGGAGGCCTCTGAAAATCCGCAAGATCCGCGCCAAGGAGGAGGACCCCGGCCTCCGAGGTGAGCGGGGGCACCGGCAGCCACACAGCGGGGCGGCGGCGGAGCCACCGACGCCGGCTGTGCCAGGGGCTCCTTGGCGGGCAGAGGCAGCCCCGCACCGGGAAGTGGGGCAGCCCCAGCCAGATCTCGGTGTGTGTTACCGAGGGGGCGGGGTGCACGGGAGATGCCGGCGGCGTGCCGGTGCCTCCCGCTGGCGATGCTCAGCCCTGGCCGGCGCGCACGGTCGGGCGGGGCAGGCGGGCGTCTGTGCGAGGCTTTGGGGGAAGGAGGCGTGGGAGCGGCGCCGGGCGGTGGAAGAGGCCAAAGCGAGCAAGGAGAGTGCCACCTACCCGCCTTGTTTTGGTGGAAGCCGGTGTGCCCCGGAGAGGACTCTGCGCTGGGCGCTGCAGTCCGAGGCGAGGCGCACCGGGCGGGCGGTGTCCATGGTGCCCTGCCCGAGCATCCCCGGTGGGACGGGGCCGGCCCTGCCGTGTCCCCCTCCTCACACACCCCGCCCCGCAGGGCAGCTCCCTTCGCTCTGCTCCTGCCGTGAGTCATCGCGGGTCGGGGAGGCGGGCAGGATGGCAAACGTGGGTCTGACCCGCTGCCGGAGCTGCCTGGGAGCTTCATTGACGGTCCCGGGACTGGTTGGTGTCTCTGTAGAAGCGGAGCGCTTCAGCCAAAATTTGCAGAATTTGCTGGGTCTCTGGCCGTCGTTTTCTGTGGCGTGCCCAGCGTTGTGTTCGCCGTCAGTTTGTGGGAACCCAGGTTCCCACAGTTCTCTTGGGTCGAGTTTTGTGCTTTGATTTTTATATGGGGTTTGCCTGAATAGTAGTAAAGGTGAAAGAAGTGAAATCTGTTACTTCATGTTTCTCAAGGCTTCCAACACTACTGACTCCTTTGAGAGAAAACTTGCTTAGAGAGTACCCTCTTCATTCCTGTGCAGGACCTTTGGCACCCCAAAGTAAATGTCCTCGTTTAACTGAAGTAAGAAGACAATACAATAGAGATTGAGAAAGAAACGCTGTTGTGGTGTGCAGTTACTTTTTGGGCAAGGTGTGAAGCTCAGAGCAGGGGTAGGATCAGCATAAATGCTACTCTGCCTCTTGAAGAGGCTTCAGTTTATAGCTAGAAATTCTCTTCCCAAACCGTCAAAACATTCTTGTATACTTGACATTTACCATGAGCCAAAGCATGTATTATTACCATTGGTGGTGAAGGTTTGTAGGTGTTGCCATGTTTTTTTAAAGGGTGTTTGAATTGCATTTTTCAAGTATGGGTTAAAATGTAAACTGTGACTGTAGAAGGAAAATAATAACAACAAACCCTGATTTGTGTTGATGATTCAACATGCTGTTTTCTCTACTTTTCATGACTGCAGTGTTTTCAATAAAAACTCTTCCACAGGTTTTCTCTCAAAGAGTTCACAATAATGCACTCTTGCACCGGAAGAGGTCCCAGTGCAGTGATGTGAACTTGAGTTTAGAAATTATAACGAAGAGCAGAACCAGAATTGTGTGAGTGGGGCATCAACAGTATTATGCAAATATTATCTAACTTTAATTTTTGCAGGTAGCTCTGTTGCTTAAATGTTTGTTGAATCCTAGAACCTTATATGGAAAGAAAAATCTGATTACTGCTTGAGAAGTAACACAGGGTTATTACTAAGGAAGTACTGCAATCTACCATTTGCTATGCAGGTGCTGTTGGTCCTTAAAACTACTTGGATTTTGAACTCTGCAGATGTTCATGTATTTCCCTTAATATTCTGTACCAGCCTGGGATACTAAATACTGGAATCCTAGCATATTCCTCCTTTTTTTTTTTAAGTATACCTGTCCTTTTCTTTCAGTATGCTTGTCCTCACACTGTCTCTGAGCGAGAGCCCACACAAACAAGAGAAACGGAGAAATTAATTCCACATGAACTGCTATAGTGTACACAGTAAACACAAAAAGGGGCAATGTGGAGACTTGTGTTTCTCTAGCCTTTATTATGTCAATGACAGTTTTGGAAGTGGAAAATTTGAAAGTCTGCAGACAGCTAATTGTGGTTGTGGAACAGCTGTGCAGCAAACAGCACTTCACATCTGAATGTCCTCATCTTTTAAACTAAGACTTTTAGAGAGGTGAATGGGAAGCTGTTATTAGCTTGTTGGACTTACAAATCCTGACAAACAGGAGCCCGCATATTTATGTTTTGCATCTGTAAGAAGCAAAATGTAAATTGCCAAAGGTTTCGTCCAGGGCTTGAGTGATCCCTCAGGCTGCTGTGGTCAGAAGAGTCGATTTGCATCACTCCCTGTATGTGTGGAAGAAGAGTGTGGCTAGTCCAGCAGTCACATCTGGGGACATTTCAACTGATTTGAGATGCCTGTGAGTGGAAAGGCTCAAATTAACATCTCTGGTTTTTATAGCTAATTGTCCCTTCTCATGTGGTAGAATTATACCACAACAAGTTGAAGAGTGAGCGTAGCCTTACTGTAGTGAAAGACAGGAAAGGGAAAATGTGCAAGTATGGTGTTCCAAGTTTCTTATTTCTTCCAGGAATAAATTTAAGGAACTTTAAAACTCTGTCTTTGTTCTACTCCTTAGATTTTGAAGCAAGTTTTATTCGCCTGATTGACAAAGTAACCAATGGCTCTCGGATTGAAATAAATCAAACAGGTGAGATCTGTTTTGTTTTCTTCCTCTGTTCTCATCTTCTGGACTATATCTGTTGCTGCAGTTATGTCAAGGTTTTGGCTTGACAGAGAGAGATATTCAGCTATTGTTGATGAAAAAGATCAGAAATAACCAAGCTGAGAACTTTTGTAGTAACTGATCGCATGCAAGAACAGAAGCGCTCCACCAAAATGCAGAGAGTTAAGGAAACTGTACTGCTCAATAATTAAAATTAGTCTTTTTTTTGGTATGCGGGATTTTGTAGTGGAAGAAGTTCCTGTTCAACCAGAATGAATTTTTAAAGAAGACAAGGTTTGTGTTCTACAAAGGCAAATTTTTGAGCGAGACTGCTTTGCTCCCACATAAAAATCTCATCTAGTTCTTGTTGTTCAATTATTTATTTATGATTATTATTGGTCAGTAAAGCAGGTGAACTACTACCAAGAGACAGTGATGCCCTGATGATGAAAATTCAGTTGCCATGGAGGACAATAATTGCTTGTATCAGCATTTTGGGGATTGCTAAGATATCCTTGAGTTTTGGGGAGAATGGGAAAGGGGCAGAAATGATGTGCAAGATAAACAGACACTCGTGTGTTGGCTCATTTATTAACTGCAGACAAAGAAACAGAGTGCTGGAAGCGCTGCCATCTTCCAAAAATCTTTTGTCTCGTATTTGCCCGTCTACATCCTCGCAAAGTGTCTTTATGCTGTAGTGACAGCCAGTGTGCTGACAGTGCTTTCATTGCGCTTGCTCTACCGACATCTTCCCCAGGTACTACCTTGTATTATCAGCCTGGTCTTCTGTATGGAGGCTCGTTGGAGCATGACTGCAGTCCTAGTCGTAGTATTGGCTACTATTTGGAAAGCCTGCTGTGCTTGGCACCTTTCATGAAACATCCATTGAAGATTGTCCTGAGGGGAGTAACAAATGATCAAGTAGATCCTTCGGTAAGTAATGAAATACAAGTACTAGAGGAGGATTTCCCCCCACCTTGTTATAAATAAATTAAGAAGAAGTGTATAAAACGTGTTGCGCTTTTATCATCTTTCACATCCAAAAGTATCCAGTTTACTGTATCTGCCAGCAAATTCTCTGAATCAAACAACATCTGTTAAAACATTCCCTTTACTCGTCACACTCTGAACTGCAGTTTGTAATCCACTTTTTGACTTTCGGTTCTCTACTGTTTCTGTCTTCTCCCCTGGAAACTCCCTTTAAATGCCATGTGAGGCCCTGCCACTGGTTTACTTCTCTTGTTCTCTTAGGAATTAGATGTGTTGTTTCTCCTACCCAACAGATGTATTCACTGTAAAAAGAGGAAATTGTCTTTAAAATTTGTATGTGACAAGGATGGAATATTTCCCTTCTGTTGGATGTTGGACATAGTTAAACCAATGTTGCTGAAGTCTTTTCTCTGTTACAAACAGAAGTCACATGACAATTATGAAATTACTGTAGCAAAAATATGTAATAACTCTCTGATTACTCAGACACTGGAAGGTGTGTTAGGTCAAATGACTAGGAAGTGCTTGCCTTGATGTTTCTTACTGCTGATTTACAGTCTTTTGTTTTAAGTGTCATTACAAAAATGAGGTAAGATTACACCACTGAAGTAATGGCTACTAGCTATGTTTATTTTGTGGTGTTATTTCTTGTTTGTTTGTTTCTTTGGTTTTTTGTTCCCTGAAAACCCAAAATATAATGATTTTTGGAGAGCAGCACTGCTGTTTACCTTTTGAATGGTGATTGGAGATTGCCTGTTTTCCTCTGAGTAGCTTAAGGAGACATTGTCACCTGAAATCTTCACCATTTTAATTTAATACAAATACTGCGAAGTATAATTTCAGATATTAGATGATCCTGAGTCCTGCCAATATTTATAACTTAAACTGTTGCTTCTTTTGTCATTGAAAAAAACTTATTCTCTGTGTGAGAGAACTGTGGCTCTGTGAGACACCCACGAGTCAAAGAATGATTGAAGTAGGTTGTATACAGAATCACAGAATGTTAGGGATTGGAAGGGACCTCGAAAGATCATCAAGTCCAATCCCCCTGCCAGAGCAGGAACGCCTAGATAATGCTACACAGGAACGTGTCCAGGAGGGTCTTGAATGTCTCCAGAGAAGGAGACTCCACAACCTCCCTGGGCAGCCTGTTCCAGTGTTCCGTCACCCTCACTGAGAAGAAGTTTCTTCTCGAGTTTAAGCGGAACCTCTTATGTTCCAGTTTCAGCCCATTACCCCTTGTCCTATCATTGGTTGTCACCGAGAAGAGCCTGGCTCCATCCTCGTGACACTCCCCCTTGATATATTTGTAAACATTAATGAGGTCACCCCTCAGCCTCCTCTTCTCCAAACTAAAGAGCCCCAGCTCCCTCAGTCTTTTCTCATAAGGGAGATGCTCCACTCCCTTAATCATCCTAGTTGCCCTGTGCTGGACTCTCTCCAGCAGTTCCCTGTCTTTCTTGAACTGAGGGGCCCAGAACTGGTCGCTATATTCCAGATGGGGTCTCACCAGGGCAGAGTAGAGGGGAAGGAGAACCTCTCTCGACCTACTAACCACCCCCCTTCTAATACACCCCAGGATGCCATTGGCCTTCCTGGCCACAAGGGCACAGTGCTGGCTCATGGTCATCCTGCTGTCCACCAAGACTCTCAGGTCCCTTTCCCCTACACTGCTCTCTAATAAGTCATTCCGCAGCTTATACTGGAACCTGGGGTTGTTCCTACCCAGATGCAAGACTCTACACTTACCCTTGTTATATTTCATTAATTTTTTTTCCTGCCCAGCTCTCCAGCCTGTCCAGATCTCGCTGAATGGCAGCACAGCCTTCTGGTGTGTCAGCCACTCCTCCCAGCTTGGTGTCATCAGCAAACTTGCTGATAGTACTCTCTAGTCCCTCATCCAAGTCATTGATGAATATATTGAATAATACTGGTCCCAGTACCGACCCTTGAGGGACTCCACTGGATACAGGCCTCCAAACAGACTCCGCCCCATTGACCACAACTCTTTGGCTTCTTCCCCTTAGCCAGTTCACAGTCCACCTCACTACCCGAGAGTCTAGACCACACTTCCTCAGTTTAGCAGCAAGGATGCTGTGGGAGGCTGTGTCACATGCTTTACTGAAGTCAAGGTAGACCACAGCACTGTTCAAAAAAAAAAAGAGGGGAAAAAAGAAATTAAATGGGTAATATGTTTTGCTAATCTTTCAGTCACCATGATTAAAAGTACTTAATAGAAGTGGTAAGTAGTAAGAATTAAAGAAGTCTCTTTTGATTGACTGTGCCTTTTTAATCACAGTGAAGACTTTTTGAAGAATTGGGAGATGAAGAGCAGTCCAGTCTTAATGTTGCTTTCAAGTCAGTTTGGACACTCATCTAAGCAACTGAGTCTTGGTTCTGGAAATTATCCCTTTTCAGGCATCGGCCACATGGGCCAATAGAGATAAAACAATTTTTGTTGAAATGAGCGTGAGAGTTGGAGCCAGTTAGTTTGTGCTCAAAGGGGACTTGCACTGACCAAAGCTCAGTCACAGATAGGTATCTGTCAGATGAAACTCAGTACCTGACACTAAGTCTAAATAAATTGCAAAAAGTACATTGTAAGGAGTTAAGATAATCTTAAGTTCATTATACTATAGAAGCACAACTGTAGTTACTGTGATTCATCTTGTGTAGTAACTTTTTAAGTGATGATAACTGAGTACCAACTCCTAAAACTAGTTTAAACAAGGTTTATGTGTGTTTGACTTGCCGGAGTAAACACTAAACCTGGTGCGCACCAGTAAATTAAGGAGTTTTACGAGATGTTTTGTGTGGCATATGGCTCTGCGGGTTGATGACACTAAAAGCAAAACTTTTAAGTGCTACCTTAAGTGATTTTTGCACTTAAATAAATGACAAGTTGGTTTTAAGTTGCTTTGGGCTTTTATTTTTCAGTTGGCAGAAGACATTGAGAAACTGACTGAATGTTTATTGCCTATGCTTGCCCAAAAAGGGATGCTTAAATCTGTCTATCCATCTGTATGATTTCTGGTTTTCCAAGGAGGCAGAGGGAGAGGCAAACCAACCTAAATATATTGTGGGTAGTTTAAAATGGGCAAGGCGTTTTCCCATAGCTCTTTGTGTAAGAACCTCTCCATCTCAACTTAGTAGGTGCAGTAGGCAAGACACCTGATCATCTGCTTTGGAGAATTTTTGTTATTTTTATTTTTAGAAGGGATTTCATATTTTGTAAACAAGCGTCTTCATACTGGAACTAGATGAGCTCTGCCGAATGTGTCCTTGCGTGAGTGTATTCAGCATCTGTCATCTGCGGATAAATGTACAAGTTCTCGTATGTATGAAAATACGTATGTGCATCCACACACATGTATGATCCTATAGCGTTCCCTTTGTGCTTGAAAGGAGATGGCAGTCTTGTCCATCGTCCCTCCCTGTCTCCTGCTCTCAGCCACGCAGTGCTACCTACACCAGTATCCCAGACACTTGTCAGAGCCTTCCCTAAGCCAGCTCAGCCAACTGGCAAAATGTCAGAGAGCCATTCCCACGGAGGCATCCACGAGGTGAGTAGCAGGAACATGTGTGAAGCCGGAGGAGTGGGACCTTTCCCTAATGGCAGCAGCAAGCAGGTAGACTCACCCACTGGGCTTTCTGAAATCCACTCTCAGCACTCAGCTCTCAACTTTTACACAGCCTCAAAAATATCTGTTGGATGCGATTGCGGTGCTGCAGGTTTGAGGTTGCTCTTAGCCAGAGAACCTCTTGTCAGGAGGGCTAAAGGGAACAATGACAGCTCTTCTGCTGTGGGGGAGTCCAAGTTGTTAAGATGAGAGGAAGGGCATTTCTGAAGGATGGCTTGTGGGAGGAAAGACTTCAGTTGAGTTCAGTGAGGCACAAGTCAGTCTGAATTCCTGAGGTGTAAATGGAGTGCTTGTGTTAGCATTTGTTTGTATATGTTAACAGACCTCCAGAGGGATGCAAGGAAAGCTCGATGACAGCTGGCACTGTTCCAAACAGTGGCTACTGAAACACAGGGTAACTGTGTACTTGCCCCACGTTGGATGGTGGTGATAAATGTGTGAGTGATACATCCTAAACGAGTGAGAGGGATACTTCTCTGCTTGAACTTGTCAGGAAGTGCCGTGGCTTTGTAATACCAGCCTGAACTGTTCCCTGGCAGCCTGTGTTTGCAACCACTGGTGAGATCTGACCCTGGATAGCTTGTGAGACCAGCCATGTGAGACTGGAGTATAGAGTTAGTTTCAAGTTTCTCTGTATAGAGAGTATGTGTGTGTGGGGTGGTGCACTTCTGAAGTGCCTTTTTGAAGGGAATGGAGGTGACATGTAAGTGATAGTGATAGCTCGCTCTCCTTCTCTATGTGTTGTTACTCTTGCAGATCTGTAGTGCTGCAGCAACCTGGTTTTAGAACAAACATTCTTAATTTGGGGGTTTGCAAATGTTGCAGTTGTTCGGTTTGTTTTGTTTTTTTTTACAGCTTTGTCTTGGGATTTTTCAAGTGGCCTTAATTCTGGTGAGACTAGCATATGAAATTTTGGCTTGGCAACCGTTATCTTCAGTGTTAATCAAAATTCAGCACTTGTTTGTAATGCCAGGAAAACAAGAAGCTTTTTCTACTGACTTTTCTGTCTTTTTTTTTTTTAATCATTTGGTAAACTCTGGTTTTGCTCTTCCTGCTTCCCTCCCCAAGTATAGGTGCTTGTCCCCCAAACATAAAATGTATGTATGGCAGGAATAAATGCCCTGCTGTGCAGTGCTAATGGCTATGTAGGCCAGCTTACCCCTTTCCTAGGTAGCCATGTGCTGTAGGGTCTCTGTCTGGTTTTCTGCAGCCTTGCACAAGTGCTTTGCAGAATTCCTTAGCTAGAAGTTTCTTTTTTGTTGCTGTTGTAGATTTCTTCAAACAAAAAAGGCTTGTATTTAAACTCATTTGTGAACAAGCAATGTCTATGAGGCTTAACAAGTTGTTGGCATTTATAGTGGGCCCTTGATTGTATGATGCATTTGTTTTGGTACAACTTGATGTTGGGTTGTGTGCCCTGGAAATGAAGTAACTTCCCTTCAAGGTGAGCTGGAGAGTGTTTTTTTGGCTGAGTATAGGCAAGAGACTAGAAAATACAGTTTTGGGTCTCATTCTGCTACCATCTTGTGATGTCCATTAAAGTATGTAACCTCTCCTGTCTAAACTCCAGCTTGCCTGCTAAGCAGAACAGCCTTTTCCACTTCCTCGAATACTGCTAGTTACCTTCTCTAAGCTGCAAATTTGGAACAGTCTCTTATGTGTCTGTCTGGTACCTGGTAAGTATCATGCCCACAGTTTGTCTGAAGACTGAACACTATGACAAGTCTTGACATTTTTGAAACAGACTGTATTGAGTTGGCCTGGCTGGATTTTGGCGGCGGTGGCGGGAGCTGCAGGGTGGCTTCTGCAAGAAGCTGCTAGAAGCTCCCCGAGTTTGATAGAGCCAATGCCAGCCGGCTACAAAGAGGGACCCGCCGCTGGCCAAGGCTGAGCCTGTCAGTAAAGTGATAGGAGAGGAACGCCTCTGTGAAAACACATTTAAGAATGGGGAAAAAGAACTGTGCCACAACAGCTGGCACAGAGATGAAGGAGTGAGAATCTGAAGACGCCAAGGTCAGTGAAGAAGGGGGATGGGGGGATGAGCTCCAGGAACCGGAGCAGAGAGAGTCCCCCGGGTCTGTGGTGAAGACCGTGGTGAAGCGGGTTGTCCCCCTGCAGCCCATGGTCGAGGTGCAGATGTCCACCATGAGAATCACCGCGTAGATGTCCACCGTGTGTGGGTGGATGCCTGCAGGGGGTTGTAGCCCATGGGAAGCCCACATCAGAGCAAGTCGCTGCCGGAACTTGTAGCCCGTGGAAGAGAGGAATGCCTACACTGGAGCAGGTTGGCTGGTGGGACTTTTGTGACACTGCGGAGGACTCATGCTGGAGCAGTTTCCCCTGAAGGACTGCACCTCAGACTCATGAGGGGTGGGCTGCCCCTCTTGAGGTGTCTCACATTGGGCGGTTTGTGATGAATTGCCCTTCGTGAGACGACTCACGCAAGAAAAGAGAGCGTGAAGCTTGTCTCCCGTGAGAGGGACCCCACAATGGCCCTGGGGAAGAGTGAAGAGTCCTCCCCCAGGATGAAGAAGCGGTGGAACCAACGTCGGATGAACTGACCGTAACCCCCATTCCCTGTCCCCCTGCGCCGCTCGGGGGGAGGAGGTGGAGAAACCAGGATTGATGTTAAGCCCGGGAAGAAGGGAGGGATGGGGGGAAGGTGTTCTGTTTGTTAAGATCTGTTTGCTTTTTTCTCATTCCTCACTCTTCTCTCTGATTGGTTCTCTTAATAAATGTAATTAATTTCCCCAAAATCGAGTCTGTTTTGCCTGGAACGGTAAATGAGGGTGATCTCCCTGTCCTTATCTCAAACCCTGAACCCTTGGAAATATTTTCTCCCCCTGTCTAGCCGTGAAGGGGGAGTGAAAGAGCGGCTGTGTGGGTAACTGGCAGCCGGCCAGGGTCAAACAACAACACAGACAAACCAAACTCCAGCTTCCTAATCCAGCTTCCTAATGCTGCCATAATAAGCTTTCTCCAGAGTTACAGACTTCAGTCCAAAGAATTGCAAAAGTGGAAATGCAGGGGGGAAAGGGAGTTCCTAAGCTACACAATGAAGCCTTTCTTTTTATACTGGTATGTTTTGCTTCATGACAGAGGTAGAGAAGTGTCATGTAACTTTAACGTGAGCCAGATCAACTTGTTGCAACTTTTGCAGTGATATTCACGTGTCTCTGTGTGTGTGCACCTGCATGTTAGTAGAGGTTGTTGCTCTAAAAGTCAAATTTGTGTGATTAGTGAATACTACTGAGAGGCCAAATTAAGGCAGCCTGGCTGTAAAAAATTTACATAAATACAAAAAAAAACCCCAAACTTGCAGTTGTTTTTTTTTTTTTTAAATTAAATCATTCAAATATTGATACTACCATTAAAAACAACACCAAATGCCTTCTTGTAAGAAAGAAAGTATGTTGGTCAGCAGGATTTGAAGAATGAGAGCTGCAGCATATGCTTGTAGCTACTTAGGTAGTTCTAACAGACAGTTCACAGCTTTGTAGGTGAGGTGTGTGCTGCTACTTCATCTGTGGCTTGCACACTGTGCAAAGCAGAGAGAATGAAGCTCAAGAGTTGTGGATTCTGGCTGAAGACATGGGAATGAGGGTGCTTTTTTTCTGCCTTCTCAACACCTGTTTACCGAAGGCCTGTTTCCTTCACCTGAATTTAGTTCCTCTTCCGTCATGCTGCCCTGGTCCTGTCTCTCCCAAGCTTCTTGTCTTGGGCAACTCCCTCTGCTGTTGCACTGCTAAATCATTTTTGTCATCCTTGGCAATGCTACTGAAGTTTCAGGAGAGAAAAGAAGATAAGATGACAGTTCCTATTGTCTCAAGTCAGCAATTAGGAGCAGTGGCAAGGAAAATTCTGCTCAGGCTTGGGTCTGGTGAGCATCTGGCTCAAAGGGACTACAGGAATGATGTGTCACACACTTCAAATTCTTCTAAGTGTTTCCACAGAAGTTATGTGGTTACCTAGAAGCTTCAGTTTCTCAGAAACAGATAAAAAGAAGTCCTTGACAGATGAATGAGGTTATTCCTGCCAAATCAAGTGCCTGCTCCAAACTGCAAAGGTTATCGCAATCGTCATTTATTTAGCCACAGAGTTTTTATAGCAATGACAGAATAATACAATTTTTTCAATAGCTGTGTTTGGAGAAACAAGTGAACTGTGTTAGCTGGACCGTAATAGAAGTAAAAATCAGGCTGAAGAAAAAATCTGGAGTAGGAAATTCCATCTTCAAGTGATTTGTTGTAGCAAATTTTTTTGAGTAATGAGGTACTGTGGTATACTAAGACTAGTGAAAGTTCTCTGTGCTGCATTTCTGAGTCTTTGTTAGGCACCTCATAATACAATGATTTTTAAATTCCTGACATATATAACTTCCAATAAAGAGTCTGCTTTTTTAATTCTGTGTTCTGTAGGTTGATGTCCTTAAGGCAACAGCTCTACCCTTACTGAAGAAGTTTGGAATTGATGGTGAAAGTCTGGAAATCAAGGTAAGACAATTTGTTGCTTTCTGTTGTAGCACATGTTGAAGTGATACTTTTGCACTGCTTCACAGGGCCGTATGCTTGCAGCCAGTCTGTCTCTGGCAGACACCTTGTTGTAGCTACACACATTTCTAAAATCGCCACTTGTTCTTGGCATGTTTTAAATGGCATACCAGCCACGCAGTGATGGAAAATGTGGTAGAAGAGAAGCGCAAAGGCCATGTTAGAGAGGGTACGGTGAAACTAGGGACTTCTCTTAGTGTTCAAGGTCTGTGCAAGCTAAGAAACCTTTCTTGCTTTCTTGTTCCTCTTCATTTCATTTCTGCCTCCTGCTTAGCACTAGGGAAAAATAGTAGAATATTCTGCCTCCTTCACCAGTAGAGGAGCTGGATCTGTGTTTGGATGATTGAGGTTTGCTTCTGGTTGGGAAAATAAGGGAAAGAAACTTTTCTTTGAAGACTATACTCTTCATAGGCCAAATAAATTTGGAAGTTGAAAACATTTTTTTTTAGGTTGGAGAAAGAAACTATAGTCTTTCAAAGTTAAGAACACTCATTTAAATTGTGTGAAGGCCCTATGAGTCTTTGCTTGCTCTGCCAGGCACACCCCTGCGTGCCTCCCCCCCACCCTGCCCTTGACCCAGGGCCCCTTGTCATCACTGTGGGACTGTCAGCCCCCGCTCCAGCAACCCCACAGCAGGGCTGGTCTCCAGCTCCCCACAGTCCTTCCCTGCCTGGCCCCTGAGCCAGACTGACCCATGGATCCATGTCCAATCCCTGTTCTTATGGGTTCACTGGGGCAGTGGGACAGGATTGGGCTGTCCAGGCCTGTTTGTGGGAATGAGTTCATTCTGGTCCCCCATATACATGCTAAGCATCAAACACTTCTAGACTTTCTTCAGCAGTGAGATATGAACATGCTGTTAGAGACCAATCTTAAGCCAAAGTTATGTTTCTGGTAAAGATGCTGGTTTTCTGTTTATTTGGTTTTTATTTTGTTTTCCATTGAGACACCATGCTCTACTGTGCTTGAGACAGAGGAGGAGGAAAATAAATCAATTTTTGCTTATAGGTTTGATACAAAGTCCATCTCTGCCTTTAGGATGTCTCTTTCTCATCTGTGTTTACATAGTACCCCTCCTGATAATTTTTTAGTATTTGTGAAATGAAAGCTCTAATTTCTGCATGTGTCAGTACATTCTTTGTGCTCTTACTAACCTGCTTTTTTCCTTCATTTTTTGTTTGTAGATCAACCGGAGAGGAATGCCTCCCAAAGGCGGTGGAGAGATACTATTTGCTTGCCCAGTGAAAAAGGTCTTACAGCCTATTCAGTTCACAGACCCTGGCAAAATCAAGCGCATCAGAGGAACTGCGTATCCTTTTTGTTTGCTTGTTTTTCTTATTTTTTTAAGGCAACTTGTTTAAAAGAAATCTCCCAGTTTGAAGTGGTACAAGTGCATCCATGTTGCTGAGCATGTATCCAGATAACACAGGGTGATGTTACGTAGAGGGATCACACAAAGAGATTGCAGTACCATGTCTCAAAACTGCTGTGTTAGAACATTGCTGCTGAAAAAGCCTCAGTAGAAAAGCGAATTTAAAACTGAACAGCACTATGTAAAATCTTTTCAACAGCAAGAAAAAAATTAAAATACTTTCCGTCACATGATGTAGCAGCACTAAAAGGAACCTAACCTTTTGTGTAAATCCAGTAGTAACAAATGGAGGGGATTTTATGCATTGAATAGGTGGCATCTTGGCTATTAATGAGTCTAGCAGATTATTAGGTGTAAGCTTAAATCTTGGTTCAGTTTGTACCTCACTACACACATGTGAACTGAGTGTTTTGTGTTATGAACAGTTTGTTAGCTCTTCACCTCCATGAGTACCATTCAAGATGAAAGTGGAGAAGGCTTTACTTCTGCACAAAGATAAGGGCATGGAATATTGTTGGGCGGTACTCAACTTTTGCAAAAAGAACTGCATGTTCAGTTAATATTTGTAGAAGGTTTTTTTCCCTTTATTTTTCACTTGTGGTTTTTGTATGGTATGTATCATGAATCTGATGTCACTGTAGGAAGAAGGCAGGAATCCCTTATGGGCAAGGTATACTAAGGCTTGTATTTCACAAGCTCCTGCTCTCCCTGGAGTATTGGCCAACCTGTAGTTTAATTTGTAGCTATGAGAGTCCCAAACTTGTTTGATTACTTGAAAGCAGGAATGGGGGAAGGTTTCCTGCCAGAGATGCAGACTTGGAGCCTGTTGTTCCTTTTACTTTATGGCAAGCCATGTTAATTGCGTGTGAGAACGGAACACTTTGACCTCTGTTTCCAGCTGCGGCATTTGGATGAGTCCAGCATTGCCAAGAGAGAGCAGTGTCACTGAGTGTATATACTTTAGAATAAAAAGGTAGCTCGTGCTTTTGGTGGTTGTAAGAATATAACAGCAGATTAGTGAGGAGGACTGTAGGCACACTCAAGCGACTTGCAGCTGGGGTGCTGGAAAACACGCACGTCGTACCAGATCACTGCTTGGCCTTGTGCACTCGCCCAGCTGCACGGCCCTGCTGGGGTAACAGAGGCCTGGGATAGATGCGGTGGCATCTCTTGCATCCCTGCCCTGCTGCGGGAAGGAACAGAGCAAAGCTGTCGTGTGAGTCCTGGGAGCTCAGACGGAGCAACAGGTTAAACATAACAGAGCAGGGGGTTCAGTGCCCTGCGCTTTCCAGCAAGGGGAGATCTCCTTGGGCCTGCGGTGCTGCTTGTCCTGCTGCTCATGTGGTGGCTGCCTGTGTGCCTCTGCCCGGGGGATGCTGCGGAGATTCTCCACATCCTCAGGTCATGACAATAAATTTACTAGTTGCATTTGAGCCGTGTTTTGTGGCTGTTCCAGCATCCTGACTGTTTTGGCCCATACAGTGGTGTTTGTCATGGTCTTTCCATGAAGAAAGTAATTTCCTTATGCCTCCCTGTCCACTTCTGTAGTAAGTGGTTCTATCCTCAGTTTCTGTGTGAAGGAGGAAGCAATGATCATAGCTTTAGTGATGTCTTTGCAAATTGATGTCAGTACACAGTGCCATTCTGGGCCACTGTGGCTGGCTTTGGTTGGTGTGTGTGAGCTACAGGTTTTTGAACTTCCACTTTCTTCGAGATTTTCTGGAGCTCTTTCTCAGAGATAAAAGTTTGCTTTTAGTAAGCCTGGTGAGAGGCAGTCTCATTTTAGTTAGCCATTAAGTAGCTTGTATCCAGCAGAAAACAAAATACCTGGAAGGATAAGTGCTTATGTCTTTTGTTTGTGCATTTTTGTCCCTTTGATATTGAACCTAGTGAATCTGCTATGTTGTATTGCAGCAACCTTTTATAATCATCCAGAATACTGAGTCCACCACTTTGCAGAATGTGATTATTAGTTACTTGTTTTGCCCTTAAGATCTTAAAGCTTTTGGTTACCTGCTCCTCAAGAGAATGCAATAGAAATTTGCAGAAAAGGAAATTCCTTCTCCCAGCTGGGAGGTTTGAGATCATGTTTCTGTGCATTGCTGTGTGCATTTAGGTTCAGATGGGTGGTTAAATGCGCAGAGCATGTTTCTTCTTTGTAGCTGGGATGGAATCTAGAGCACAGTGTGCTTTGTACATTTGAAGATCTGTTGGGAACATCACTGAAGCAGCATCTGAGTAAAAGGGCCCAAAGGCAGTTCAACTCTTGTGTGCTCTGAGGAGGTGGAGTGGGATGAGCAGGAAAATGGCAGTTTCTTCTTCCCTGGAGGCATTACTGCAAAATAGATGGAGTGAAAAAGATATATTTTTTAGGCTTTTAAAATTATTTTTTCTTTTGTTAAAACATTTGTCTTTGATTTCATCTGTCCAGTTCTCCTTGATAGATGTATTTTTCCCTGATAGATGGTTTTCTTGCTGCAGATACAGAGAAATTTCACCCATCACCATCTTGTAATAATATATGAAGAGCTGAGCATGCAAGACTTGGTCCATTTTAAAAAAGCATAGGATGACAGAACATCAATTTAAAAATATTGAAGGCCATTTTTATGATAGATGTTTACCTAGTTTTAATACGCTGTTCTTCTGGACATGTTCTGTGTACCTCACTTCAGTCTGTATCAGTGAAAAGACTAGAAGGCACTTAGGCCTATGTGCTTCTCTAAGGACAGGACAATGGACAAGGGACAGCCCACATGCCAAGGACAAAACCACATTTTCAGAAATAATGCGTTGGGACCTCTTGGCCACTTCTGTCAGTCTCTGGTTTAAATTTCTGTTGTGACCACAGTGAATTCCTTAGCTTGGAAATGTAGATACTCTGTCAGAGTGTCGCCACAGATGACCAACAGAATGGTGGAATCTGCAAGGAGCATCCTGAATAAATTCCTCCCAGACATTTATATCTATACAGATCATATGAAGGGAGTCAGCTCTGGAAAGTGAGTGTCCAGTATTCACAGGGAAGAGAAATGTAATTCTGCATTTGTTTATCTGCTAGGATATTCTGATCTGTAATTTTACTGAGTTTTAGATCATGATCTTCAATTTTGCTGACTTGAAATAACTGTTCTTCACACTGGGAAAAGGTTGAATGATTCACTAGATACGTTTGTTTTGTTCACCATAGAGGGATAGACCTGTATTTTCTTAAGCAAGAAATGTAGTACATTGTTACTGCCATTAAAGGCAACTTGAGCTCTCTTCAGTTTTAAACCTGCTGCTGTAAAGTGAGATTAAGATTGGAGGTTCCATGGTACTTTGTGAAAACCAACATTCAAGCTTGACTGGACACCTTCTTATGGGAATGGCAGTAATAAGGATAGGACCAAACTGTTCTAGAAAGTGCTTGAGCTATATGGGCTGTCTTCTGCTTTACCATTACATAAATAGCTGAAGAAGTATCCTTTTGCGAGTGGGGACTGGAAAATTGAGACATTAATTTACCATATTTCCACTGATTTTTTTTTTTGCCAGCAGAATGCAGAAGTGATGGATGTGATTCCGACAATTTTACTGATACCTGTCAGCTTTGTTGTCTGTCCTTGTGTCACTTTACGTTGTGGTTGAAGGAGTTCTGGATAACTAATTAGTTTGTCTTCTGTCTGTGCGCTCAAATCCAAGCATGCATTTTCTTTCACTGTTTCTGTCTTTTGAAATATTGCCTTAAAGAAAACTTGTTAGGTTTTTAAGTTTACAAATCTAAAAATTCTTGACTTGCTTTTAAGTGGTTTTCCTCTTTTCCAGTCCTTCATTGTATTTAATATCTCAGGTTAGTGAGTCTTGTGATCCAGACTTTTAACAGTGATCAGAATGGTGAAAGCTTTTGAGAGCTGAGTGCTTTGAGGATCCTGTTTTGATTTTATCTGTCTATAAAGTAAAAAAGTGAAATGAATTGGGGCAGCAGCATTACATTTACTGCTTGCATGGGTAGCCCACACATGGAAAGAGGAAGTGAATCTCTCTCCATGATGATGGTGCATATGGCTTTCTCCTGCTGCTGTGCTGTCACATTCAGCATAATTATGGCACCAGTACAGTTGTCATATACCGGATACCAACATTGTGCCAGTTTGGCAAAGCTTTTTTTGTTACCTGGTTGTGTGTCCATGTGTATGTGTGTCCGTGTGTGTGTGTCTGTATGTTCAGCCCATTTGTGCTCAGAACATTTGTGTGTGTATGTGTGTGTTCAGCCCATTTCTGCCCAGCACAAACCAAGCTTTCATTTTAGAATGTAAAGCGTTTACAGTGCCAAAAGATTCAGGAAATAAGCACAGATATAGGCTGGGCAACTAGTGAATTGAGAGCAGCCCTGCAGATTTGGGAATGTTAGTGGATGAAAAACTGAGTATGAGCCATCAATGCATGCTTGCAGCCCATGAGACTTCTCTCATGAGACCTCACGTGCCATGCTGCGTTCAGCTCTCAGGCCTTCCAGCGCAAGAAGGACACGGACCTGTTGTTGGAGTGAATCCAGAGGAGGGCCACAAAGATCATCAGGAGGCTGGAGTACCTCCCTTATGAGGACAAGCTGAGATGAGTTGCACTTCCCTTATGAGGACAAGCTGAGATTAGTTGATTTTGTTCAGCCTGGAGAAGAGAAGGCTCTGGGCAGACCTTACAGCAGCCTCCCAGTACTTAAAGGGGACCTACAGGAAAGATGGGGAGGGATTGTTTATTAGGGACTGTAGTGACAGGATGAGGAGTAATGCTTTGAGACTGAAAGAGGGTAGATTTAGGCAAGATATACTAGGAGGAAATGCTTTACTGTGAGGGTGGTGAGGCACTGGAGCTGGTTGCCCAGAGACATTGTGGAAGCCTCCTACCTCAAAGTGTTCAAGGCCAGGCTGGATGGGGTTTTGAGCAACCTGGTCTAGTGGGAGGTGTCCCTGCCCATGTCATGGGGGTTAGAGCTAGATGATGTTTAAGGTCCCTTCCAACCCAGACCCACTGTGTGATTCTACGATTCTGAATGCACTGTATGAGCACCTTCTGCCACCTATAATGTGTCTCTAGCAAGACACATTATAGTTTGTGTATATAAGTTTGTGTAAATGCTTCCTAATACTGTCTGTATGTACATGAGGTGCTGGATAATTTTAATTCCCTTTTAGGGAGATGCCCACATGCTGCTGAACACCAAGAAAGTCTTCAGGGGGCATGGTAATTAAACAATACTTGCCCAAAAAATGTTTTTGACACTGTTCTTGTCTTCTGTCTAGATCTCTGTCTCTGTCTTTCAGAGGAAGGAAAGAAGAAACATCTTTAACATACCTTCTGTGTTGCTCAGCAAGTGCAGGCAGTTAAATATGGGTGGGAACCACTGATATCTTTTGGTTCCCGCCCTCCTGAAATGCCTCTGGAGGAACTGTTGTTTTTCTGACAGAGTTTGTGTGTATTGTAGTTTGGAGTTTGTTTTTGTGGGTTGTTGATGTTGGCAACCTCCTTGACAATTTTGGGTCAGTGGGACTATTTTAGTTAAAAAGTTTGAGTGTTGGAGTCGGCTGGAGTCCAGAACTGTGGGAAAACCTGTATGTGGAGCAAAGTTAGGTCAACCTTATTTTGAACGACTGGCTATTGGTGCTCTTCCAGAGCCTGTGAATAAAAAGATCTTGTTACTTTTTTTCACTTCCTTAAAACTTTCTGATTTCTCAGCCATCTGTGACTTTTTTGTAGCAAAAGTGTTTCTTAACCTGCAAAATAGCATGGTGTAGGATGCTAACCTCTAAAGAAAATAAAGAGGTTTTGTTTCTTTAAATCATACATTCAGAATTCTTACATGATTGTGAAGATTTGGATGATACAGAGCTGAAAGTGAAAAGGAGCTGTTAGAAATACAAGTAATGTTGGTCGAACTTCATTTTTTATTCTCCTGCTTAGTGCCATGGTTCTGGTCTAATCTTGCTAAATACTGACGTTTCTAGAGAAAGTGCTCTGTCCTTAAAGAAAGTTGATTTTTCAATGTCAGAGAAGAAACTCCAGATACCTTTGAAATGTTGTCAGACATGAGTTAAAGAAACGTGAAAGATACTGTTTAAATATTATTTCAATAGTGGAGGATATTTCTGAAGTTTGGATGTTTTCTTCTTTACCTTGTTTTTGTTGTTGTTCTTGTCTTTTGGTTTTCACTTTTAAAGAGTTTGTGCGAGGAATAGCCAGCACAGTGGGTGAGTGGTTCTGGGTTTAACTTTGAAATACTGTTGTTAGTATCTTTTACAGGATGGATCAAATGTATAGAACAGGAAATTTGTTCGCAAGTCCAGATTCCAACTACTGACCTATGAGAGGAGCTGTTTGTGACTTCAGGAGGAGGTTGGAGTAGTTCTGAGCTCTGCATTAAGTTTTTTTTGTCCTTAAATGCAATTTTTCTCCTGCTTTCAGGTCACCGGGTTTTGGCATGTGCCTTACTGCAGAAACCATCAATGGCACTATTCTCAGTGCAGAGCTAGCCTCAAACCCTCAGGGACAGGGAGCAGCTGTGCTTCCTGAGGAACTTGGCCAGAACTGTGCTAAGCTGTTGCTAGAGGAGGTCTACAGGGTAAGTGGCCACTATGTTTTGTGTGTGTAGCTGTGGGGGAGAAGGTGATGAAATATTTGTAAGGGGAGACGTGGTTTGGGGGCTCACTCAGACAAGGTCAGATCTAGACAGAAGTGATCTGATGCTGCCAGTGTCATCTTCATTCAGGTAGGGAGTGGTTGTGGATGTTTCCGTTAACAGTGTAATGACTTACTGGGCTATGTTATTTCCCATGTCCAGACAATGTTACTATGAATCATAGTATAGGCATTTTTTCTTTTGCTGCTTTCCGTCTGTAGCAGAATTCAGTTGGCTTCACATGGGCTGTTACTTTTCTTTAATAATAACTTGGAGGGGTGATAGAGTCAGTGTTCTCAAACTAGTGGTTGGGATGGGGCATTATAAGTGAGAGAACATAAGAGGAGAATAAAAAAGGCAGCTAGCTTCATTGCTGACTGCTTTATGATGATGACAATAGACAAATGTGCTGAGATCTGTTGGTTGTATAAGGAATTGGCTGAATGATTTGTGGAGAGGAGCTAGGACAGTGTTTGCACAGGATTTTTAAGTGCATCACAGTTTTCTGCAGATTCTTGTTATCGTAATTTTCATTTGTGGTGACTCTTAGTGCATGAGCAGCTTTCAGTCTTACAAATGATCTGGCAATTAACATCATAGTGGATTTCTGATTTAATGAAGAACCTACCTGCTGTTGCTGTGTCACCACGGATCTTAAAATACTTAGCTGTTACTATTAGCAGAACACATTTAGCCTTTAGGAGGCAGTCATCTACAAATTGTATTCCTTCTTTAGAAAATGTAATTGCCCTAAACAAGAATAACCTGATAGGACTTTGCAAAGTGTTAAAAATGCTATTGAGGAGATTCTGTATTAGGTAATGCAGTCAATTATAAAAATACCACTTAACCTCATAAATCACATCCATGCCCGTAGTAGATTTTTAATTTGTACCCATGTTATGTTTCCCTTTCTCTGCTGCAAACTTTTCATCTCTCTGAATTACCAGCTTACCCAGTCTTGTGTTAATAATCTGTCTTTGTTTATTCAGTATATGCACCATGTTGCTAGAAGACTTTCCCTTTCTAGTCCAGGATTCTTATGTCATAGAAATGCTACAAATATTCTTCCTGAATACAGTCCAAACCCCTTCCATTTGACAGTCTAGCATGCATGGAGAATGTAGTCACAACTAGTGACTGAAACATCTGTTTGTTTCTACAGTTACGGAGTGACAGGTACCTATTTTTATTTGAGGGGTAAACTGTGAAATCTTCCAGCTTTCTCTCCCCCCCCCCCAAACAAACAAACAAACAAACAAACCCCCCAGAAATATCAAATCAACCTAAAATTTGGAATGTTTATTGCTTTGTGTAAAACTTCTTGGAATCATAGATTCATAGAATGCGTTGGGTTGCAAGGGGCCTTTAAAGGTCATCTCATCCAACCGCCTTGCAGTGAGAAGGGACATCTTTAACTACATCAAGTTGCTAAGAACCCCATCCAACCTGACCTTGAATGTTTCCAGGGATGGGGCTTCTGCCACCTCTCTGGGCAGCATTTTCCAGTGGTTTACCATACTTACAGTAATACGTTACTTCCTTAGATCTAGTCTAAATCTACCCTCTTTCACTTTAAACTGTTACTCCTTGTCCTGTCACTAGACTTTCTGATAAATAGTCTTTCTCCACCTTCTCTGTAGGCTGCCTTTAAGTGCTGGAAGGCCCCAGAGCCTTCTGTTCTCCAGGCTGAACAGCCCCAACTCTCAGCCTGTCCTCATGAGAGAGGTGTTTCAATCCTTCGACCATTTTTGTGTCCCTCCTCTGGACTCTCTCCAACAGGTCCATGTCTTTCCTGTGCTGAGAAAAATGTATCCAAATTATTTGGCAATTATCAGCACAGTGAGTTTCTGATTTAATAAAGAACCTACCTGCTTTTGTTGTGTATCTCCATAAATGTTAAAAATAAGGAACTGTTAGTATTGCCAATCACATTTGGCCTTTAGGAGGCAGTCATCTACTACCTGTGCTCAGGAAAACATCTTCAGGTAGTCAGATGATTGAAGGCAATAAAAAAAAATCCAATGTCCATGAACTTTTATCAGCAGCAATAGATTTGGGTTTGATTTTTTTTATTCTTTTGAAAACTATCTAGCACTTGACAGATTTAAACTAATGGGGGAATTTGTCAAGATACTGTATTTTTTTCAGAACCAGATGTCAGAGAACCTCTGAAATGAAGAGTGCTGGAAAGACCTGAGCCAGGTTAATTTCTGCTTTAGTATACTGCAGCCATTTGAAAGGGCTAAGTCAAATTCTGCAAAGCACAAGAATGGTTAGGATCTCAGGACAACAGAAAAAAAGAGTTTGAGGAGGAAATAGGATCAGACAAGTCTTTGAATATGGTAAAGTGATAGGCCGTGAGGTTTCAATGTCTTTGAAGAAGAGATTCTGAGTAAGTGAGGTTGTTAGCAGAGGCCTGCTGTGGTACTGCTGGTACTCCTGGAAGGCTTTTATATGTGTGGGCCGCTTCAATCCAAGAGTGACTTGACAATTGCTGAGCAGTGTACAGGCTGCTTACTTGTTCTCCAGTGCAGCAGCTCACAGTGGAAAAGTTCATATTTGTTAGCATTTTTGGCTATTGTGCTGCTTGCTTATCCACTGGAGTGCTCAGTCCTTATTCATTGTGGCTCAGGAATTCTCTGCTTTCTCTGTCATACAAATATGGTGAGTTTTGTTCTGTAGTTTTCAGAATGCAGACTTGAATTTATGTATGGCACGTGTTCATACAACACTAGCCAGGAATTTGGAAAGATGGTCTTTCTCGTTGATTTTTTTTTTCGGGGGTGGGGGGTGGGAGTTTAGGTCAGTTTGATCCAGCGTTGACCACAGAAAGGATATAAAAACGTGTTGCAAAGCATGCGATGTTTGTTTAGTTTGAAGATACTATTTTTTTTTTTAAGTTTCTTTTCTGAGATGTCTAGTGAAACAGTAAAAACTTGGGGAAGTTGTGCATGGAGCAACAATAAGTTGATCTGAACAGGCACTCTTTAAGCCTCAGTCTATTTACACCACATACTTACTGAATACAGGGCTCAAGGGAGAATTTCTCTCCCTGTGTAGATCCTCTCTTTCTGAGATTGTTTATCCATATCTTTGCCTGTAAGTACTGTGCTGCTGCAGGAGCCAGAGAGGATTGACCAGAAAAGGGCATTCTGGGAGCATTTGCAGTAATTGTCTGTAGAAGGATTTTAGCTGTTGAGGTGACCCACAAATCTGCTGGAGTCTGTTACTGTTTAAAGGGGCCCAGGGACATCTCTTAAAGTCCTTGCTTAATGCTCGCTCTTATGTGAACTTTGCTACCTAGGAAGTCTAAGGATTTGATTCTTGCTATGCTTAGTGCTAAATGATCTCTTTTACTAAGCCTTCAAAAAGAGGTTAAAGAAGTTGTATGATTCTTGGAATTAGTGTAGCTGTTTAATGTATATTTGTTGATGAAAATGTCAGACTTAATTGACTAATAAGTGGCTTAGTACTAATTACACAGGCTCTGAAAGAGGGTCATGGAGTGACTAGCTAGCATTGTCTTTACAAATTCACATGCTATTCCTACCTAAGCTTAATTGTAGAAGGCCAATAAGGAATTTCCTCCTATATTGGAAAGACATTGGCTATGGGAGCGTTACATAACAGGTGATAGACAGAATGGGAAGGCCTGAAAGAACTGGGAAAAGATTGAATGTTTATATTCCTTGTCATGATAAAAACCAGTGATCTGATACCCAGAGTTGTGGTATTTGTATAACAACATTTCAAAATGGACAGAATTTTAAGTGATCTGTGTCTCACCCAGCTAGATCTGTCTGTATTGTCAGTGGAAACAATAACGGAGAAACTGCCATAAACTGAATTCATATGGACTAGAATCTGCATCCTAGGCTGGTAACAAGTGCCAGCTATTTTGGAACAAATATCAGTACTTAGGCTCTGACTTTACCCATCTCATTTCTCTTGGGAGGGTTGTTTTTGATTTTGGACTCTTGAAGAAGTGGCAGGTGGACTGAGAGAAAAATCTTGGCTTCCCTGGGAGCAGCATCTACTTCGTTTGGCACAAGTTGCTGTTCTGTCATCATTTGATTACAAGCAAATCGCCTAATTCCCCTATGTGACAACTGTATATGTGGGAATGGGCATAACAGCGCATTGCTAATGCCCAACAATAGTAGGGACAACTGACTCACTGCAGCAAAAGAGCTTATGTAAGCAGCTAGTGTGTGTTTTGCTATATTGTTTAGGACATGGTTGTCTCTGTGTTGATTGAAGCTTTTGTGTAAATTGGTCATAAAAATAGATGGTTTATAGTGTTTTCAGCTTGAGAAAAACAAAAACAAGCTGAGAAAATGTAGTGTTTTTTTCATTCAAGTGATGAACATTTTGAATTATTAACCAAACTACAAATCCAGAAAGTCCCATGTGAGGAATATTCCGACCAAACTCCTATCTGCTTCATATTTGTGTCAGGTGAGTGTCAGAACGATGGAGCCAGGCTCTTCTCAGTCATGTCCAATGACAGGACAAGGGACAGTGCTCACAAACCAGAAAACAGGAGGTTCAACCTAAACGTAAGGAAATATTTCTTTGCCGTGAGGGTGACAAAGCACTGGAACAGGCTGCCAAGGGAGGTTGTGGAGTCTCCTTCTCCAGAGACTTTCAAAACCTGCCTGGATGAGTTCCTGTGGGACCTAATCTGGGTGATCCTGCTTTGGCAGCGAGGTTGGACTAGATGATCTTTTGAGGACTCTTCCAGCATCTAAGATTCTGTGTGATTCCATGTTTCAGATTGGCAAATACAGCTGGTGAGACCTGTACCTCTAGATCAGAGCAGCAAATTGTTCTCTAAAGATAAATTTTTATCAATCCCATAGAGAGCATTAGGTTGTGTGCATGAACTTCACTTTGATATGGCAAGCTCACAGTTAAAAGGGCAAGGCCCACTGTAGGAGCATGTTGCTAGGAGTTAGGTCATGGTAGTGAAGATAATGAAGATGCTTCCTCCATTGTGATGTATCATTTTCTGTATGAAGTGCTAAGGCTTTTTTTGGAGGATCAGAGCTGAGACTTGTGTATTGGGTTTCCCTGGATAGATTTCGGTAGTGGAAGGCTTATAGGAGCGGCTTCTGCAAGAGGTTTCTAGACAAGCTTCCCATAGGTCTGACAGAGCCAGTGCCAGCCGGCTCCAAAGATGGACCCACCACTGGCCAAGGCTGAGACTATCAGTGATGATAGGATAGGAACACCTCTGTGAAAACATATTTAAGAAGTGGGGAAAAAAGAACTGTGCCACAGCAACTGGCAGAGAGAGAGGAGAGAGAAGTGAGAATGTGTGAAGACACCAAGGTCGGTGAAGAAGAGGGGGGAGGATGTGCTCCAGGTGCTGGAGAGAGATTCTCATGGGTCATGATGAAGACCATGGAGAGGGAGGCTGTCCTGCTGCAGCCCATGTAGGTGATGGGGTGTAGATGCCCACCTGTAGCCCATAGAGGACACCACACTGGAGCAGGGGGGTGCCTGAAAGGGGCTGTGACTCCATGGGAAACCTGCTCTGGAGCAGGTTTTCTGACCCCATGGGGGACTCGAGATTTCCTGCTGAAGGAATGTACCTCATGGAGAGGACTCATTTTGGGGCAGTTTGTCAAGAACTGCCTATTGTGAGAGGACTTACGTCTGAGAAAGCGTGTGAAGATCATCTCCCATGAGAGGGACCCCACAATGGCGCAGGGGAAGACTGAGGAGTCCTCCCCTGGAGAAGGAAGGAGCAGTGGAGACAACGTCTGATGAACTGACCACAACGCCCATTCCCCGTCACCCTACGCCGCCTGGAGGGGAGGAGGTGGATAAATTGGGGTTGATGTTAAGCCCGGGAAGAAGGGAGGGGTGGGGGGGAGATGGTATTTTTAAGATCTGCTTTTATTTCTCATTACTCTTCTCTGATTTTGATTATTAGTAGATTTAACTGATTTCCCCAAAATCAAGTCTGTTTTGCCCGGGACGGTAGCTACAGGTGATCTCCCCGTCCTTATCTCAAACCATGGGCTCCGTGTTATATTTTTTTCCCTCTGTCTAGCTGATAAGGGGGAGTGATAGAGCAGCTGTGGTGGACACCAGGCCACCAGCCAGGGTCAAACCACTACAACTTGTCACACTGAAGCAAGGCCATCTTGAAAACTAAACCTTCAGCAGCCGTCCTTGGAAAGGTCCTCCTTTATCCCGCTGAAGTTGGCCCATCGTTGTGTTTTCTTAATCTATGCAGTCCAAAATTTATTTTGATCCTCCCTTGCCTTTTTGGATAGTATTATCTCTTAAAATGATGACAGGTTACTGCTTGCCCACAAAGGTAGTGGTCTAGTTTACCTCACTAGAGAATTTGGTTTTACAAGTATAGATTTTCAGTTTTGCTCTCTCCAGAGAGCCTGTTCAGCGGGCTTTAGCATTAGGCCTGATCCAACAGGAAACTGTTCACAGATTTCATGTGGCTGTGGATCAGGATGAATATGAGGACAATCTGAAATAACATGCCAGATATTTTTCTATTTACAATGTGTTTGCATAGTAATAGTTGGTAAATTCTCCCTGCAGCAATCTTGACTGAAAGTATCCCTTTTAACTTACTGTCCTGGGTTTAGCTAAAAACCCAGTCCTGTTTAGTGATTTTTACTTTCCAGTTTAGTGTCTTCTAAAAGGCTGCACGTTCTGAAGTCAGCAGCGTGTTTTTGCAGACAGTGTGTGCTACTGGCAGTGGTAACACCTGATGTTACAGTCACTGCCTGGGACTGGGATGCAGAAAGGCTCTTGCTGATACTTATTCCTGTAGTGACCAAGGCCACTGCTGGCTCTTGTGTGCCACGCTGGGGGTGCTGGGTAGTAAGAGGGGGGCACAAGGAAATAAAAGGTGGCACCTCCGGGGGGTAATAGACAGGACAGGTGACCAACGAGAGTATTCCATCCCATATACGTCATATTTAGTATAAATTGAGTGATCACGGGAGTTTCGGCCCTTTTGTTCGCCCTTCTTCTGCAATGGCCGGTGTCCAGAGAGGACTCCATCTGACCTCCTGATTTTGATCCGGATCCTGAGTTCCCGAATCCAGCTCCCTGTATCCAGCTCCCGCCGCCGCTGAGCCTGGGGCTTCCCCAGTGCCTCCTGCTCTGCAGCACCAGTGGGGATTTCTATCGGGGGGCGGGAGTTGGGTTTGATATCGGGCTACTATCTAGAGTTGTATATAGTTCTTTACTTTTATCTTTTTACCATTATTCCTATTATTTTCATTAAAGCTGTTCTAGTTTTTTTTCTCCTCTAACCCTTAAGTCTCTCTGCCTCATTCCCTTTTCTCTTCCCGTTTGCCGGGGAGGAAGAGGGGGTTGGAGAGCGTCTGTCCGCGTTAGTGGCCGGCCCAGCCCTAACCCTTGACACTTATGTTCAAGCTTTGTAAACAAAGTAAGCCTTCCAATTCTAATTTATTTATGCATCATAGTTAATAACTTCCACATACAAAATGATTTACCATGCATGTATGAATGTGTGGCTCTTCCCATTTTAAATATGGAGGGATAATGTTTTACAAATGTAAAACGACAAGTTAGTAGTAATGGCTTAGGTGGATGTGTGGGGTACAACTTCTAACTTGCTGTTTTGCACCTCCTAACACTGAACTATATGTCTAATTGTAACTTTACAGTTATAAAGAAGTGCTGCAATTCATCTTGAAATGCACGTGAACTATAATTAATACCTATTTTCAATTTACTGTAAAGAAATTCTTCAGTGGTTACATTCTGTGATGTTAGAACAGGTTGGGAGAGATGGGAGGGACCTTTAATGTGACCTTGTTACTAGGTTTTGATTTAATTCTGTTCCTTTCCCAGCCTGCCATGTGCAATTAATTTGTCGTTGTTACAAAATCTAGATTTTTATCTTTTTGGCACTTGAAAATAGGGGGCAGTAATTCAGCCTTTTAAGTGTATCTTTTCCTTTCATTACCATCCTCCCATCTCAGTTTCTGGTTTGCACAGAGATTAATTATTAAAACATTTTGGTTTGCAGGGAGGCTGTGTAGATTCAACAAATCAGAGCCTTGCTCTGCTCCTCATGACCCTTGGGCAACGGGATGTTTCCAAAGTCCTGTTAGGACCTCTGTCTCCATACACGTAAGTTGTTTTGTTCAGTTTAATTACCCAGTCTTGTTTAATTTGCTAGTTTTATTGCACAGCTGGTTTTTATATATGGAAGATTTTGCCTTTAGCTATGAATAGAACAACTTTTACCTGTCTGCAAGTGAGGCAGTGGTGTAAGATACCTAGTGTTTATTTCTACATGTTAGAAGATGATTACTGCTCTGTATTATTCCTGGTTCTGAGATTTGCAGAGATGGAGTTTATTGTTGGTTCTTGGTCTTGGATTGTATGTGTACATCACTTTGCTTTTTGATGCCTAGCATACACTACCATGTGTTCCAGTGATCTCTCTGTAGCTGTGGCATTAAATGGCATGTTTCAGATGGCTAGCCAATGCTAAAACTGTGATTGTCCATAGGACACAGCTTAAGAGTTCAATTCATAGAGCTATGTGCAACTCCAAAGTTTTAGTGCCATTTGGCAGACTTCTGTCTAGTCCTGCAGTGTCAATTTTTATTAAAGCCTTGTGGCTGACAGTGGTTCAGGGGATAGAAAAAGACTAAATTTCTTGCAGTGCTTGTTGTAACACAGAGGTTAGAGAAAGAGCATCCAGTATCAAAAGTTTCATTTATTCTATGAGACTGACAAGAGATTGTCTAGATCACGGTTATTCCTAGAGACTGAGCAGTTTTCTTTTTAGTCAAAGGAAGGGAGTGTTGTTTGTATGGCATTGCCATCAAATAATAAGAGTGTGAACTGTCCTTTTTCGGTTATCATGGTACCGGTGCTGTATACATGAAAGGTACAGTACTGTGATAACTGAAGAATGGTGGTGCCATCACATGAAAGCTAGAAATTGCCGGTTACTCTCAACCCCTGATATTTTGCAAACACTGATCAGAGGGGAAGACAGGGAAACCTCCCATTACGCAGTCCCGTAATCCCCTGTGAGGTAAGTATCCATGTGAAAGGCTTACAAAGAGTAGGTATCAGTGTTTGAAGTTCACAGTTAAGTATGTGAAAGACACCAATCGCTTGTCATTGTCTTTTTTAGTCACACAGGCACACTAGTTTGTTTGTTCTTTTTAAGCAGGCCGATTTCAGATGGGTGTGTTGTCATTTCTTCAAAGCTAGGAGTATGCAGCAGGGTTGAAAGTTAGGAGCAGACATCCTGAAGCAGCGTGCACCATATGAGAGCATAAAATCTGTGATTCTGTGACAATCTGCAACTCGTCAGTCCTATGATGATCTATTCAGAGACAGAATCATAGAACAGTTTCATTTGGAAGAGACCTTCAAGATCATCAAATCCAACCTTTGTCCCAGCCCTAAACCACTAAACCATGTCCCTCAGCACAACATCTACCCTTCTCTTAAACACCTCCAGGGATGGTGACTCAACCACCTCTCTGGGCAGCCTGTTCCAATGCCTGACAACCCTCTCACTAAAGAAATTCTCCCTAATAGCCAACCTGAACCTTCCTTGGCGCAATTTCAGGCCATTTCCTCTTGTCCTGTCACTCTCCACTAGGGAGAACAGACCAGCCCCCGCTACAACCTCCTTTCAGGTAGTTGTACAGAAGAATAAGGTCTCCCCTCAGTCTCCTCCAGGCTAAACAGCCCCAGATCCCTCAGCCATTCCTTGTACAACACATGCTCCAAATCCTTTATTAGCTTGGTAGCCTGCCTCTGTACCCTCTCCAGCCCCTCGATGTCCCTCTTGTAGTGAGGGGCCAAAAACTGGACACAGTGCTCTAGGTGAGGCCTCACCAAAGCCGAGTACAGGGGCATGATCACCTCCCTGCTCCTGCTGCCAGCACCATTCCTGACACAGGCCAGGATGCCCTTGGCCTTCTTGTCCCCCTGGGCACACTACTGGCTCATGTTCAGCCGGCTGTGCATCAACACCCCCAGATCTCTCTCTGACTGGCAGCTCTCCAGCCACTCCTCCCCAAGCCTGTAGCGCTGTTGGGGGTTCTTGTGGCTGAAGTGCAGGACCCGGCATTTGGCCTTGTTGAAACCCATGCGATTGGCCTTGGCCCAGTGATTCAGCCTATCTAGATCCCTCTGAAGAGCCTCTGTACCCTCCAGCAGATTGACACTTCCATGTAACTTGGTGGCATCTGCAAACTTACTAAGGGTGCACTCCCCTCATTCAAATACTTGATGAAGATGTTAAACAGGAGCAGCCCCAGCACTGAGCCCTGGGGGACACCACTCATGACCGGGCACCAACTGGATTTAACTCCGTTGACCACAACTCTCTGCACTCAGCCATCCAACCAGTTTTTCACCCAGCGAAGCGTGTGCCCATCCAAGCCAAGAGCAGTCAGTTTCTCTGGGAGAATGCCATGGGCAACAGTGTCTAATGCCTTACTAAAGTCAAGATAAATGACATCCACAGTCTTTCCTTTATCCAAGAAGCAGCTCTGTCTGCAGCACTCCAGTGCCCTGGGGTGCTGCCACTAAGGCAGCACTTAAGGACCATGGTCCCTGAGCAACTCATTGGATGCACAGGTGTTTGATGTTCCAATTCGTTAACCCTTCTCTTTCGGGGCTGCCATCTCTGCATTTAACACTGAACACCCTGCAGAAATAGAAGCTATTTATAAGCTGTGTTACAGGAGATTGGCTTCCCTGTCTAGCACAATGCAGCTTGAAATGTGGCAATTCAGCTGGCAGAGGAGAGCACTGTAGGGATGGCGTGCTTTGGAATTTGTCCATTAAAATAATGAAATGTCTCCCGTATTTGTGCCTCTGCCTGCTGAGGCCGCCACTCTTGGCTGTTTGTGCCGGAGCCCTGCCCAGGGGTTTGGGGCGGGAGAGGGTGTCCATCTCTGCCCATGTCCAGCGCTGCGGCTTCCTCTTTGCCTGCCCACTGCCCCTCGGGCGGGTGCCGGGTGGCAGTACCCTGCGCTGTTCTCTGGGTCAGTCGAACTGATAAAGTGTTGCTGATGCACAGGTCTGCCTCTGGCACTCATCTGCAAGTTGGTTGCTTTTGCCCTGACAGCGAGCTAAGACGTGTGAAGTGGTGGTGTACCTTCTGGTGTTGCTTAGCAGGCTTCTGGAAAAAGATAGCACTCAGACTTTTTACTCTTCTGCTTTTTTTCTCAAGTACAATGGGGTATTTATCTGAAAGTGGCTGGCCCTGAGGAAAACTCCAGTATGGCTCATGTAGCTGTCCTTGGGCCTCAGGAAGAGCATTCAGCTCTGCCCTGTTCTTGCCTGACCACACAATTTAAACTTCCAGCAAAACAAAACTGCTGCGTATCTCCCATCTCCTCTCTTAGTCCACCAGTCTTTACACGTATGTGTGGTGCAGCCTCTGTTACTATTTGAGGTGCCAACTTTCCCACTCTGCCCTCATTCAGAAGGGACAAGAGCTAGAGCAGCACAGTGGTCCATGTGTTCAAGGAGAGGTGTGAACTGAACTGATCCCACCAATGAGTTGCAGAGTTTGCTCATCAGCGTTTAGGATTTTTCCCTGAACTTCTGGCTCCACACTGCCTCTGGCATTTGTACAATTTATTCTGTGACCTCCTTGCAGTTTGGCATGCTGCTCCTGCTGTTTTGGGCTTGGCTGCTTTCTTGTCACGCTGCCAGAGCTCTGGGAAAGGACCCAGCTAAAGAGGAGGCTGGTACAGAGCTTGTTGGCTGTCAGCTTTACTGAAGCATTTGTGCCAGCATATGCCCATTTGCCTGTTATAGCAGTAACCAGAAACCTTGTAGTTGGGCAGGCATGGAAAAAAAGACACACTTCAGTTCTTTATTTCAGGTGTTAATCCATTTGAGAGATGAGGGAACTAGTGTCTGTGCTGAGGCCGGTTACCAGAGGTAGAAGGGTGTACATACATAGCACAGGGAGCCGTGTGCCCACATTCACCCTGCAGAGGCTTCAGCTGACTGCCCCAGAGGTATCTCTCAGGTCTTACTAATCACAGACCAGTGTAGGTAACAGCAACCTCTCCTTGCTTGGCTCGTGATGTTTCCCTCCTCTCCTCGTGCATGTATCCAAGTGGAGGAGCAGCAGCATGCCCAACCAAAATGTTTAAGGCAATTCTTGCTCTTGCAACTTCTGTTGTGCTTACGCAAAATGTCTGTGAAGAGACCTGCCAGGAGGCTGTTTCAGAGGCCTCATGATCTTGCAGTGAGGACAGTTCTATGCTTTTGGTCTCTTACTTCCCATTTGGTGGGTACTTCCTCTTGATTAAGTGTGATTAGTTTGTGATTATGCCCCCAGCATGCAGAGTGGAGGCTTTTTCCAGATTGCCAGTGTGGACTGGATGTGCACATTCCCTTTCTTTAAAGGTTAAACTTTAACCAAAGAAGGGCACGTGCCAGTTGCTGCAGGAGTTTAAACATTAGTTCAAGACTGCAGACTTGCTTGTGTCCATGACTGTGACAGACCAGGCTTCTGTTGGGAGCAATTACCAATTTTATATTTGCAGCCTTTTGGTGTAATTGCTTGCTCTCTGGTTTTGGGGAAGCCAGTAGGAATGTTTTTTTGGCTGTTGTTGATTTTGTTCTTCTTTTTTTGCTTTTCAGTAGTTTTTCCTGGCTGTACCCCTCCCATCAGTATGCGTTTAGGAGCACTGTGTCTGTTTAGTGTCTTTGTGCCTCTCATTCTAAAACAATGAAAGGAAAACTACTGGATTTTTTTTTCTGAAAATGAGGAGAGAAAAATGGAAGAATTCTGACTGTGAATGTGTTTCTTATGAAATATTTAACTAAGAAGTGGACAAGTTAGTAATACAAATCCAACACATGCTTTAGGATCTAATATTTCTCTTCTTCAAGTGCACCCAAGGCCAACCTTTTGACTATCTTTTATTTCTGCTTTAAACATTGGGAGCAGGGGAGGCATACCACAGGTTGATATGGGGGTTCAGGTGGTCCTGATGGAGAGGCAGCATCATGAGTAAGTGACCTTGCCTCGCTACATTCCTTTTTTTCCTTTCTTCTTCCCTCACTGTTTTGTCTTGCTGTTACCAGGCATTCCTTCTCTCTCTCTGCTCACAGAGAGAATGTAGTGGTTTCAGTAGAGGTCACTAGCCACTTCTACAACACAAGTAAGAACAAAGTTTGGAGCCTGTAGTTTGTTTTTCTGTAATAAACAACATTTTCATGTTCTGTTTGCTGTGCTCAGTTGCTGGAATCAGCATCAGTACTTGCTGCTAGTGGGCTTTCTGGTTTATTTGTTAAACTCTTGTTGTTTTCTCTCTCTCAGAATTGAGTTTCTGCGACACCTGAGAAGCTTCTTCCAAATCATGTTTAAAATTGAAACAAAGACCCCTGAGGAAGAACACATGGGTGGGGAGAAGGTCTTAATGACGTGTGTTGGCGTTGGATTTTCCAACCTTAGCAAAACTATAAGATAAGAAACATCTGCAGACACCGTGAAATGGGGTGACAGAAGACACTGCAAAGATCCAATAAAACCTGCCCTTCCCTGTGCTTATTCTGGCATAGGAAAACTAGTGACAATTCCAGTACAGAGGTACCCAGGCTTGCTGCGTGTAAAGAATAAAGCTGACTTTAGGCTGTTTCCAAATGCAATGCCAATATTCTGTGCTATAGGGAACAGCTGGCTGGAATCTCAGCTGGCTTGGGACTCTGCACTGTGTTCCACTGCAGGGGACACAAGTACCCCTTAGATCCCTGTGCCCACAAGCCTTAAAGCAGTGGGTGTTCGAGTTTTGTTTATATACAGACTTCACTCTTAGCTTTTTCTAACAGGTTTAGATAGAGAGAGGAGACAAGACCACAAGGAGCTTTGCAGTGCAAAACCAATGATCACGACAGAAACATTAGATTCTCAAGGTTATTGCAGAGACAATATTGGCATGGAAATAAAGGCGTGACAATTTTTTTGTTTGTATGTTGCATGTGCATAGGATTTGTCAAATGCTTCACTCCTGCTTACATTGACTGAATTACAGTTTCACAGGAAGAAAAAAACAGCTGTCTTTTAACTTTGCTTCATGTTAGAATACTGCAAAAAAAGATCACAGTCTGTACTGACTTGTTTTAGGCTCCACTGCAAGGGGAAGAGTAACCTCCTTGGCAGTTTTTGACTTACCACATATTCTTTTTAGATTTGTTTGGCATGTTGCACACTGCAGTTCACAATTAGTTGTGAAGAAAAAGCCATAGGCTTTAAGGGAGAAAAATATATTCAGCTATGCCATTGTATTTTGTGCAGCTGGTCCCTTTTGAAATGGTGTAGGGGCACTGCTTGGATTGCGAGTTGCAAAAAGTCTCTACCAGGATATAAATATTTACCCAAGAAAGGCTTTTTGTAGACTTTAGGCAAACCTTCTGAAGTTGATGCTGACCTCCTGGCTCAAGGGAAGAAATCTGTACTTAAGACTATGCTCGGTGTGTCTGAAGTAGAATAAGAGTATGTCAAAAGCTGTTATTTAGAGAGAGCAGATACTAGTGACTGTGTTCTAATGGTCTTGCAAACTTGATCAGATGCAACTGTAACGTGGACATTACCTCTGTTATATGGAAAATGTATTTTGGAGCCAAAAGGACTTTGACAAAAAAAAAATGGTATTTGATTAGTGTTTTGTTAACTATTGCAGGATGTGTGAGTCATTTTTGTACTGTACTTTGTTCTTGTTGCAATCTGTCTAAACATGTTTTGGAAAAATAAAGTATTTTTTGCCTAAATAATGTTTTATCTCCCTTTGAAACAAACAACAACAACAAAAAACACTAAAGCAAACAAACAAACAAACCCAAACCACACAAACCTCTTTTCCCCAGCCCTGTAAGATGGCACTTGAAAAGATACATGGCTATTTTGAACTAATGTATCAAAAGAACATCACTGGGAGTTGTCAGGGTGGGATGGAGAGGGTGAGGCTCTTCTTATAATTTGCTGGCTTTCCAAAATGTGATTTGCAGCTAAGGGAAGCTCTAAAGAAAAGAGTGGAATGTGAAATAAAATACTTTCACTATACTTTTTTTAAATTTCAAGTTACATTAGGAAAAAGTATCTGGACAAGAAAGAATTTACCTTGCTCTGCTCAGTCACCTATGCAATGAAAAAGCTAGAAACTCTATAAATTAAAATGACCCTAAATATTGGGAGCCACTGGTCCAAAAGGTGCAATGTGCAAGCTGAGATTAATAACTACTAGAATAAGAATATAAAGCTTACACTAAGCAAAGGTACAAATTTGTAGCACAACTCTGATTTTCAAAATTTGCCTAAGTAAGAATTTGGAACTATAGTCACAAGTTCAAAAAAAACCAAAAGTCTTATCTTTAAAGTTCAGAAACCAAAAGCTTTATTATCTTTAAACTGTTAAAGCTCTTAACTTTGAAGCTGTGACAGCTTTTCCAAGTGTTGCATTTGCACCAAACATAAAAAGTATAGTGTGTTGGGCAGGTAGCAGATTCTTTAGCAATAGAATAATTTGTCATAAAATTACTCATGCCTAACTAAACCTCGGTGTTAGGCTGCTAACCTTCAGTCCTGCTGCAGAGTGCGTAGCTCTACAGCACAATGCTTACTATGACAGAATTGCTTGTTGCTCTACAGAGAAAAATATATATGAAAGGAGTATGTTTTCCCGGAACAAACAGTCCCTGGAGAAACGGGAACAATTCCAGAGAAGGTTTTAGGTAACAGCTTTCTTAAAATTGTTTGACCTTCACATTCTGTCAGAAGTACTTATTAGGAGGAAATCCTGCAGATAAAATCTGATTGTTCATTTGCAGAACAACAATTAACACCTGTTTTGGTGGACTGATCCCACAAGCAGTAAGATAGTCCAGTTTTAGAGTTGTACAGAGGAAATTTTTTTACAAAGACAATTCATACTGTTTGTAGTCACAGACTTTAAGGAGGAAAGCGTGCATCTCTACTAGATTTGTTTTTCATCTCAGTCCATCGTGGTAGGTTTAATACCCAGGTGACTTGAACTGATTAGGTGTACATAAATAATTCTGTACTCTTTGAGCTATCCATCAGCAATCTAGTTAATCCCTTTGGGTGAACAATTCCAATGAAAGCGTTCTGCTGTGTTTGGAAACTTCTTTGCTCACAGAAAACTTTAAGGCTAGACCATAAGGAGGTACAGGTGGGAAGGGACTAATTAACAGTATGTTGTAATGTACAGTTTAATTGCAGTAATTTTAATGCATGGGGAGAGAGTGAAGAAAAATGGTTTGGAAGAGAACTAATCACAACGTCTCATTAAATGGAGAATCTCTTCTTTTAAACTTGCCTAACAGGAAAGTCTGCTATAGTGGTAATGTGAAAAGTATTTGCAAAATGTGGCTTTCCCTTGCACCCACTTCCACTTTTGTAATACCTATTGTCAAGCCCTCTTCCATTTCTAAGCTATGATGGTAACTTGACTGCACCTTCTGTGGTGACATCAGAAAATACATGTTAAATTGCTGCTGTAGAACAAGTTCTGGTATAGTAGAGATTAAGTTGAAGGTAAAACTGCTTCATTCCAAGCTACTGCCCTTGACTGAAGGCGTATGACTCGAAGCTAGTGCAGTAACTGTCTGGGGAAGCACACAGTAGGTAAGTGAGCTAGACCAAAACAAGTACACGGGTGTCTTGGGTAACATTTTCAAAATAGTGATTACGTTACTGCCACCGCATAGATGCTCTCTCTCTCTTTCTTCCCCACAGGTGATATTATGAGTCAAATGGATTTTGTTTCAGGCCACCGCGGCATAATTCTGCTGCTTGCAAGCTGTGACTTTCACTTCCCTCTTTTTAATCATGCTCTTGAGACAGGAACAGGAGGAAAAAAAAAAAGACAAAGAACAAAAGTACTGGCTTCCAGGAGACATAATTTTGCCAATGAGTTTCTTTCTCATTTTTTGATATTTCATTACTATCTCCATGCTTTTATTTTATATGTCTGATTAAAGCATTTCTTGTTAGTCTAGATTGTAGGGAATACCAAGTGAGACAGTCAACTCTGTCAGGGCAACTCTCAGTAAAAGAAAAAAGTGGAAGGGGCATCTTTTACAGTTACTGCTTAGGTCTTGGTAAATTCTCTCTTAAAAGATCACTCTTGTAGTTTTCCTTGTGTCTAATTTAGCAGCAGCACTGACAAGATCTGAAAAACACCTATATTACCTGTTGTCAGTGGGAGGGATAAAAAAACAAAGTCCTGTGGGGAAGAGAGTGTGTGGGTTGAACGTGGCAGTGAGAGTATCGTGTGTGTAATGAGAGTATGTCAGATACTGCATCAGAGCATCACAACGTCTAAATAACACTAGTGCTAGATAAAGATAAGGTGTGATATTGTTATAAGACAGATTTGTTAGAATGATTTGTAGTATATCAGTTGCAGATACTAGGTGTGAGTGCTATTCTCTCTCCTAGAACAGTAAGATTATTATATATATGTGTGTGTGTATATGTATGTGTATATATATATATATATATATATGACAAGAAGAGTGCCCAGGCCTATACTTCTGGTGTTCTAGAGAGTATAGAAACAACTGTGTGTGTGGAGGTAGCAATAAGGAGACCCACAGAGAAAATGTTTATTGTAAGCTCGTGCTGATCAAGGATGTAACCGCAAGAGAACAGGGGCCAAAAGCCACTTTTTGCACCAGGGTGAATGGTGGTTGGGAGACCGCAGCTGTGGAGCAGCCAGGAGCCTGCCACTGCTGGCAACCCCTCTGCACAGCTGTGCAGCTGTTGGGGGGGAAGAGGTAGGGGGAGTATTTGTGCACACCAAACATAGGCTGGTGTCCTTGTAGTTTACCCTCGTGTGGTGTTTCTGCTGGATTGGACACACTCAAGCTGCACTGCTCTGTCAGTTTGGCCACGCTTCCCTGGCAGCCTCCACCGTGCTGTTCACATATCAATACTTTGACAGTGAGCCCGCAGTGAGTATCTGTAGTGTCCTTGTGGAGACTAATCCATGTGAGGTACCCAGTGCTTAACTCTGGATGAGCTAGTAGGATTAAGGGCTGGATTCCAGTGATGCTGAGTACATGTCAGTGACACAACCCATTACACAAAATGTGACCAGCTCAGTAGGGCACCCGTGTTTGCAGGCTGCATTGAAAAGTCACACCATTTGGGAACAAATATCTTACTTCTTGCCTTGCTTCTAACCTGCAACCACTCTGCTCCTTGAAACTTACTAATGCCTTTTCCAATCCTAAACTGTCTCCAAGGATAAGGAAAAAAGCTGCTTTAGCCAGTGATAAATGTAGATATGTTCTGTAAGGTGAGACTGTGGTTCTGGATGGTCATCCCTTAGCTCCATCAGAGGAGACAATTCCAGTTGACTGGAACTGTAGTTTTGATGAAGTATAAAATACTATGCATCTGCAAGCTGGGTCTAGATCAAAGTATGCATAAGTTTTGATTGATTATTCTCTTTTCTTTTTAACATCACCAAAGTGAAAAAAAGAGAAAAATTACCCACCACCTTGTGACTTGCTTGTGCGCCAGCATTTCAAAAGGTGCCTGATTAAGTAAGGCTTCCTGAAAGATTTGTTTAAGTATGTGTATTTGGAAACACATCTACAGATTCAGAATGTGTCTGTGGGTAAGGGTTTCCACTGCAAAATGTTCTGACCACTGAATATAAAAATCTACTTCTAAATTCACACCACTATTTTCACCTAATTTTTTATGACTTAAATAAGGTATGTAACGTACTTTCAAAGAAAACAACCACAGTAAATCGGGGCTAAACAAGACAGCCTAGAAAATACTATTCCCATTTCTTTTGGAAACAGGCTTGGCAGGTTATTAATAAAAATACAGTTTCCTCATCCTTCACTATTCATGTCAGTAGTGAGTTTTCCCTTGAAACAGCATCAAGATCTTGTTCTAGTCTTCCCTAAGTAATGACATAGGGATTCAAAGTGAAGATGAGCTCATTTGAAATATCTGGCTTTATCCATGGTATACAAAGCATCTTAGAAGAGTCTATTACGCAATGCACAGGCTCATACTGAAGAGGGTGCTGGGGATGGGAGAGGGGGGGGCCAATCTGAAGCTACGCCATCTGGGGCTGACCTTGTCACAGGAAGAATGTGGCAGCTGCCTAAACAGTTTTTCGTCTTAATTTTCAGTTTCCAAGTACAAGCAAAGAATGAACACCTGTTTCAGTTTGCCAAGTTAGGTAAGCATTGTAAGAAGGTGATTTTTAAGACTTTAAATTTACACTAAGAAATGTTAATGAAAAGACAGTGTAACAAATAGCTAAGGAAATCCTATTATCCTTCTTTTCCCTCACCAGCTCCACAGCTTTACATAGAAAAGAGCAATTCGCTCAGAAATTGCTGAATGGCTGTTGAGACATTGTAGGGAAAATACAATAAATTATTAAAAACTTCACTCACCTGGCTGAAACATGGAGTAAAAACTTAGCCATGCCTGTATTCATGGTATTTTCTTCACTGACCCAGCTTTCAGAGAAAGAGCTGCTATGATAGAACTTGACTGAAACTTCTGTTTTCTAACCTTTTCAGATTTCAGTAGAATTGCGTTTTGATTTCCTCTGCCTTACGTCCTCTCTGGGCAAGAACAATGCTATTAATTAATGAACTTTTTTAATTGTTTTTTTGCCAAGTTGTAGGCATATAAATATAAAAAGGTTCATTGTTTGCATTCATTTGATTAAATTCTTGGCTTTGTGGATTTTTATGCTCTGATCCAGTCTCTTGAGAACTGCCTTTTTGCCTGTGATACAGAAGAATGAAGTGATTCATTTGTATTCCGCAGGGAACTGGACTAGAGAATATCAAGAACCACAGATTCTCAGGTCTGTGCAAACATGTCCCTCGCCTTATGAAGGCTGTAAACATGTTGTGGCTCTACAAGCCCAAATTTCCCTGGCTTGTTTCTGCTTTTTTTAGGGGGGGGCTGGGAGTGGGGTGGGTGGTTTTTTGAAGGGGGTTAGAGTTTGGGTTTGGTGGCGCGTTTTTTTTTTGTTTAGTTTTGTTTGTTTGTTTTGTTTGGGTTATTTTGTCTACAATAGATTCTTGTAAAGACTAAACCTTGCCATTTTTACTGGAAAAAGATTTTGTTTGTGTTACATCCCTTTCTCTGCTGATCTGTTCTCTTAGCTCTGTGGCCTTTCTTCCATCATCCAAGCTGGAAAAACAGCCCCAGCCATGCTGCTGTGGGATTCTGAGCTGCTGGACCATCTCCCTTCTCTGTTCCCTGGCATGTACATGAATTTCTCTGCAGGCTGTCTGCCTCACTGGCTACTCACCCAGAAGACTTCCCTCTCTGCTGTCCAGTGATCACTGCTCTGCCTCACTGCAGGACTTATAAAATAGAAAAGTGAATAGATACATTGGAGTTCTTCTAACTAAATCTGCCCTAGTAGTCTCTGCTGTGGAAACAAAGCATTGTCCTCACCTCTTCCATCTCAGAGGTCTGCCTGAAGGCTTGCCATCTTGAAGTGAGAGAGTTTAGGATCAAGAGGCATTACTGATTACATGAGTCCAACCTCCTGTATATTAGTGTGTTCTTCCTCCTTCAAGGGAAGTTACAATTTTCAGAAGGGCCTCCAGTTTTCACCAGAAAAAACTGAGACATGATATTTCTATTACATGGTCTTGTGTATTTGTTCTAGCATTTAATCATTTGCTGTCTTTAAAGTACTTATTTCATTTGGTCAGCTTTCAGCTCCTGGTTCTTACAGTGTTAGAGAGCCCTGAGGAATCTAATATGTTTTTCATTCCATGAATAACGTGTGAAACACCTCCAAGCAAAAAGATTTCTGCTCTGAGATCAGAAAAGATTACCTGACACACAGAGAAAAGTAATGGTCTTTTAGCTGAATCCTTGAGTTTCAAAGTGGAGCAAGAAAGCAAACTATTTACTAATACTTAAGATCCAAGTTCCTTTATGGTTGCCATTAGAATGTATCAACTGCTTTAAAGCCAGTGGCACCTCACGATACTCAGTGGACACATTCTTATAAAGTCCTCGGGCTATGGATTGGACAAGAGAAGATCTTGACATACAGCTCTGCTCTTAAGAAGCTGAAAGACTGTATTCTTTTAGGATCTTCTTTTAAGAAAGCAGAGCTAGTGTTGTCTTTACATAACAATATTGTGGAGTTTTCTCCTATTAACCTTACACTGGTGAAAGCCCCAACTGTATTTCATCATATAAGGTGCCTTCCACTGCTACTACAAAGACAATTTCCAACACAGACCATTGGCTTAAAGTAGTTCTGTGGACTAGGTACTGCTTTCTAGCTCCTCACTTTTCAAAGAAGCAGGATGGGGAATACAAATTAGAAAAAAAAGTGCAAAAACATCAAACAAAAGCACACAATGGAAGTAACAAATGCAACTGTGCTAGTGATTCAATTATCTCCTTATATTTACAATATTTATTTTAAATTATTGTTCTGTATCCCATTTTACAGGGAATAAACAAAACTTGACAATGCTTGCCAGAATATTTTTGCAGCACTAGCCCATATAACAAACCAAGAAGTGCAGGCACTAAAGATTTCAGTAGCCGTATCTCACCCACCATTCACATGACAATCCATTCCTGCTGGTGTTACTGCAGCTGCTAGCTAAAAATTAAACTCTGCAGCCTGTGTGTGTGGCATAATATCTTAGTTTCACTTTTGGGGGTCAGCAGAAAAGTGGCAGTTCCAAGTAAAAGCAGCCTCTTTTGCAATCTTTTCAGCTTGCTTCCTCTGCCATTTACTGAACAGTAGCCTATCTGTAGATCAGTAAAATATTTGTTGTCTGCTGCAGCATCTCTTCTACACAAACCAGCTCCCTTTTTCACAATTTCTCCTGACCAAAAGTGCCTCCAGCTGGGTTTGCTGGTAGCTCTAGGCTTTCCACCTACGGCTGACTTGAGCGTGTCGCAGCAGAAGAAGCAGAAGGCATTCAAAGCTGGGAGGGATGGACTCACATGGCTCTTCCCAGAGGACCAGGTTTGCCCTCCAGGTCTCGCTGTGTGGAAGTTGGTACCAGGACTGTAAGGCATTCTTGTGGCTTCTCTGGGAACACCAGGTTCAACAGAGCTCGACACTGGATAAGGCATTTAGCAAAAATGACCAAAAAAAATTGCTTTCCTTCATTTCTGTGGATGAGAACTAGTTGTCGTCTTTCAATCAATTAGGTAAACGCTTCTAATTGGTTTGATCCTTCACATCAAATTTGCCTTGGGAATGACGTATTTTGAACTTACGCCCTGCGAGGGTCAAACTGAGCTAATGCTGTTTCTGCCTCACATACAACTATCTTGGTAATATCTTTAGTAATGCCAAACAGAAGGCAGGTTAGTAAGCACAATAGCTAGTGATATACATCCCTTTGCCTAACAGAGGACTTTCATGCTTTATTTGGCACATTGGCCTCCTTGTGATTCCATTATGCTACAAAAAAAGTGGAATGAGGAACTAATGTTTTTAAATGTAATAGTTGCTGGGTGACATTTTTTTTTTGGAAATGAGAAATGAAAACAGCTGAATTTGATTTGTTGTTTTAATTACAAGAAAAAGACCTAATTAATGTGTCTGGAGTTCAAAAATAAAGGAGAAAAAGAAGAGCAAAGAGCAACTGACACAGGTTTGATGTTATTTGTTCAAATGTAATTCCAAAACAACAGTGAAAGTTACTTGTTAATTAGCATTATGGAGAGTCTGACCCCACATTTAAATAAACTAATTACATAATTAATTAATTAAAGTAGTGTTGCTCAAGTGGTGGCCTGTGGGACAGACCTCTCTAAAAAGTGCTTCTTGGCTGGTTTGCACAGGTACCTAGCAGGGTACCTTTTTGAATTCAAACAGGGAAATTTACTTCTTTGTCAAACATCCGCGCTTCTGCTAGTTTTAAATTAAAATTTCTAAAAATCGAAAGCAAAAAAGCTATAGTTAATAATTTATTTTCAACCTAAAATATTTTGATGTAATGCTTTTGCTAGTGTGCATACTTGATACCAACATTGATATCTAGATCCTTCCTGAAGTAACTTACTTTTTCAGAAATATTGGTAAAGCAAAGCATCTCATACTGACTCTTATTTGAGCAATAATTACTTTGCCCTTTTGAAAAATCAGCACAATGCATATTTTTATAATTCTATTTCAAACTGAAATATGTTTCTGATTCTGAAATATGATTCTGAAATATGATTCTGGTTCTGGACTGTGAATACAACTTGCTATTACTTTTGTCCTGGGTTTAGCTAAAAACCCAGTCCTGTTTAGTGATTTTTACTTTTCAGTTTAGTGTCTTCTAAGAGGCTGCACGTTCTGAAGTCAGCAGCATGTTTTTGCAGACAGTGTGTGCTACTGGCAGTGACAACACCTGATGTTACAGTCACTGCCTGGGACTGGGATGCAGAAAGGCTCTTGCTGGTACTTATTCCTATAGTGCCCAAGGCCACTGCTGGCTCTTGTGTGCCACGCTGGGGGTGCCGGGTAGTAAGAGGGGTCACAAGGAAGTAAAAGGTTGCACCTCTGGGGGGTAACAGACAGGACAGGTGACCAACGAGAGTATTCCATACCATATACGTCATATTTAGTATAAATTGAGTGATCACGAGAGTTTTGCCCCTTTTCGCCTTTTCCGCCCTTTTTCTGCAATGGCCAGTGTCCAGGGAGGACTCCATCTGACCTCCTGATTTTGATCCAGATCCTGAGTTCCCGAATCCAGCTCCTTGTATCCAGCTCCTGCTGCTGCTGAGCCTGGGGCTTCACCAGTGCCTCCTGCTCTGCAGCATCAGTGGGGATTTCTATCAGCGAAGGGAGTCAGGTTTGATATCGAGCTACTATCTATAGTTGTATATAGTTCTCTACTTTTATCTTTTCACCATTATTCCATTATTTTCATTAAAGCTGTTCTAGTTTTTCTTCTCTAAATCTCTCTGCCTCATTCCCTTTTCCTTCCCATTTGCCGGGGGGGAAGAGGGGGTTAGAGAGCGTCTGTCTGTGTTAGTGGCCAGCCCAGCCCTGACCCGAGACAACTTTGTACTATCAACCAAAAGTAAAACTGAGTAGAAACAAAAGTGAAACCCAATGTCTTTGCTTCAGAGAATACCAAGTGGAAAACTTAACTACAAATAAATGAAATGTTTCACTTTGAATTTAACATAAGCAATTTTAAGAGTTTTAGAAACAATTCATAAAAGGCTCTTGTTCATATATTTGTGTGTGTATTAAAGGTTCTTGCTCTTCAAGGCTTCTGGTGATTGATATGAATACAGCAGGTAGTTTGGAAAATGTACAAGATAAACTTGGTTCAGTTTTATAACGTTAGCTTCCATACTGCATTCAAGTAGCCTAGTAACTGTATCTTAATAATAGATAAAAATGCAAAAAAAATATTCAGAAATATCATTAAGGTGAGATCTCCAGTGAGGAAATTCCAAAATTTCAACAATTAATCTTAAAGGGATTTAGTTACCCTCTTCTGTTGTCTGTTTTTCCTTTTGTTTTCTAGTTGTGTCATGCTTACATCTTGTCACGCTGGATAGAGCAGATTAAATTACACCAACAGATTAAATAATAATAAAAAACCCCAAGAGGATAAGAAATTACTGACTGAAATGAATTTATATAAACAATAACTTTTGAAGCTTCCTGACTTTTACAGGTAGGTAAGTGCTGCCAAACAAGTTCAGGAAGGTTAACTCTCCATAATAATGCAAAGCAAAAGCACATTGACGGAGCTGCAGTTCATTGCATATAAAATCAGATGTCATTTATCAGTAGATATTTAACTTCTAGAAACCTTAATTTGAAAAATCCTTAACAGAGGTTTTCATCTAAATGTCCACAGATATCTTCAAACGTAAGAAAAAAATCTAACATAGGTGCACATGTGGAAGTATCTATTTCAAATCAGAAACTTGGTTTCCCCAAACTGATGCCAGGTAATTATGCACCGGATGAAGTGTTCTGGAGAAGGTATTTACATGAACCACGGCTGGAAACTTTTAATTTTGCACTACAGTACTTCTGGTCAATTTCTGAGTCCCTCTAAAGTGTTGGGAAACTCCAAGGCTGAAAGCAGAAATGTGTGTGAGGGAAGTGGGCTGTTTCACATGTTTGACTAATGTTAGAAAGGCTGAGGTGATTTTTGCTTGGATTTCTCAAAAGAAACAAAACAAAGCCCAGGCCTTCCAAAACCTGTTACAAGAGGTTTTCAAGCTAGTACACTCTCCTACTGTCAAGGGATTTTCAGATACATTTTTCTGGGGAGTAATAATCTATTTTCCTGGTGATAGGGAGATCCAGAAAGGCACAACTTTAGCTTCTCTTTATTACGAATATAAATACATTTGGTTTGTATAGCAATATAACCAAAACCCTTGTGAAATTACATATCATGGTGTTTAGCACCAGCTAAACACAGAGGATATCCTGCTCTAAAGATGAAATAGTCTTGGAGGAAAAGACAACAAAGCCAAGCCTAAGCAAGCAAAATTTAATTAGGAAATTAAGTGTAACTCAATGGATACCTATAGTGATGTACCTCTGGAGCATTTATATTGCAGTCACTATGAGTTTTGACCACAGAGCCTCTGGCAAACAATGCATGCTGAGATTTGCAATGTCTACACTTTGAGCTTCTCCTTTAGCTTGCATTTTCATTAATTTTCTTTTGATTCATTCTGTTAACAGATTTTGTTAAAGGTGGAGAACATCCGACTCTTCTTACTGACTCTTACTGGATGGTGCTAGAATACTTCTCTGCTTATTCCAATATGATGTAAAAAAGCTCCGAAACAGTAAATTTGTTATTCCTTCCACTGCCATTTATATCAAGCCATTTCCCATCAGTGGGCTGTATTTCAAAATTTATTTTCAAGAAGTTCTACAGTTAAGATAATTGCTTGCAGTTACTTGCCTGCCTGCTTTATTCAGCTGCGTAACTGTTGGCTGTGTGCTAGGTTTTATCCTATAATGGCAGAGAGGTGCATATTCCTTAAAAGGAAATCTCTTGCTGCTGCTCCATTGTGACTCAACTAACTTGGCAAGAAATGGATTTACTCCATCTCCAGATCAGCCCCACATTGACCTGTGATGAGGGGGTTCAAGAGCTCAAACTATTTAATACAGCCATGGGCAGTGTAGAGATCGCTGCGGGCACTGCTGTTCACATGGGGCAATCACTTTCATTAAAGAGTAAATGAAAAAATTACCTATTACCTAATCTTTATTTGCAGAAATAAAATAACAGAAACTATTGACACCTACAAAACCAAAATAACTTGAAAGATACAGATGGAAATCTCTTGTGCTACATGTGGTTGTTCTGTGTATATGTTACCAACACAGGTAAGAAATACAGCAATACTGCTACATCATCTTTTTTTAATTGAAGTTTTATTGCCACTGTATAGCTGGTATACTTACCTCCATCTTACAATCAAGAATATGTCAGTTGTGGATACAGAGGAGGGGGGAGCATTATCTAATTTTATTGCTCTCTGCTTTATAGAAGTCCTTGTACTGCATTAGTCACTGTAGCGTCTAAGTGCTTTTCAGTTGTTCAGCAATTGAACAGATGCCTGCTTTTGCATTTTTTTTTTCCTGTGGTAGTGTTTGTTTTTTTCCCCTCTCGGATTGTTGTATGATGCAGCATTTTGTACCTGATCAAGAACATGGGGGCTTGTTAGAGAAGGCGTCATTGAAGACATGCATCTTCTACTAGCATCCCCCCCACCATGCTCAGGGCAGGAGTTTGTGTCTAGGGAAGTATGTTTGGCATTCTTAGGTATACTCTCCAAAAGCAATCTTGGCAGAAATGCTTTATGGTGGGTTTTTTATGTGCTCACTACTGTCTTGCAGAGGAACTGTTATCAAGCGAAAGTCTAGCTTACCATTGGGACTCTCAAAGCCAAGAAATTGCTTTTTTTTTTTTTTCCTATTTTTTTTGTTGTGTTTATTTTCTTTCCTCCAAGGTGGATGAATTAGAAGTGAGCTATCAGGAGCTGAATCATATGCAAACCTTCTATTTCCAGCTGCTTGTTCCTCTTTTCTCCTCCAGGAAGGTGGTATTCACTCATATCACTCAAGACAATAGGTTTCAGAGAATGACTATAAATAATGAAGAAGTTTCCTTCAGGAGTGTTCTGTCATATATTTAAAGAAAAATTATGGGTTTTTTTTAACCAAAATATGTTTTTCTCTAAGGCTGCACCTGCACAGAAAGAAGAAAAACTGTCACAATGTGCTTATCTTTAAGAATTTTACATCCTACTCCGAAAGTAGAAGGAAAAGTGAAATGCACGCTGACAGTCTGACTTAATAGATTTCCCTTAACTGAGTAACTTCCTTAGCCTTGACCTAACTTGTGAAGGTTTTGCAAACAATCCCCTCCTTCCTGAGTACAGAACGTGCTTTTAATTTCAGCTGAAAACGATAAACCTAAATCCAGCTATGAGAATTTCTGAAGTAACAGCAAAACTGCTTCTATGATTTTTAGCTGTCTGAATGTGAAAATGAAACAAAACCTACTTCCTGATCCATAGCTAATTGCAGAATTTGGAACATCTAAGTAATCAAGAAAGTAAAACTAAGCCTTTTGTACGGATGGTAAGTTTTGTAACTTGCTTTGAAAAGCAAACTAACTCTGAAGTTGTTACAAGAGCTGTAAAAATCAAGTTCCTGTATAATCAGTGGTACTTTAGTCCATTATTTGGGAGTATGTCTACTTAGTGTTTTGCATCCCTGTTTCATTTAGGATTCTGCGGTTATACCTGTGTTACTACACCGTACACATATTTGTGTTTCACATGGTGTAAATATGTGAAATGAAATGTGTAAACAGGATGTACATAAAATGACACGTGAATCCTTTTAAGTTCCCAGGTGTCACAGGCTGACACTTGTGACCAGGTGCATTGACATGCAAGTGACTGTCTATGGTCATTTAGCAAAGAAAAAGGAAAGGGGGATGCTTGAAAGGTAACAAGAGGCAGATCTGAGATGCTGACAGTTTTTGTGTGCAGATGCCTTTGAAAGGACTTAAAATTCAGCAGAGTAGCAGGAACACTATTGAAAATAATGAACAACCCTGAACAGACTAGTGAAAAAGGGTATTTCATAGGACAATGGTGTTTCTTGCTACACTATGCTAAAAGGCGTTTAATTATAACAGTAGGTAAACAAAAGTAAAAATGTCAGGTATCATTAGATAAACTGTCATGTTTGGGATCTTAACGTAGATTGGACTTTTACAATCCACCAACTGATAGTGTGCTTGATCAGTCAAGATTTTGGCAAATTTTGCTGGTCCAGCTAGACCTAACCCTGACAAAATGCTGAAACTTAACAATATAAGGATTTCCCATCTATTTCAGCAGATTATTTGTATTTGCAGGGTTCTCTCCACAGAGATCTTGATGAGCAGAGTCTTAGATATGCAGTGAGCACAATCAACATAGTACGCCACTCTCCTAGTCTTTTAAGTGGCCTGGATACCGGTGGTATATTAGGCGACTATATTTGGAAGGCATCAGAATATTTTTATTTTTGCAGGTTTTTTCCCTTTTCCTGTTTGCAGGAAGTTTTCAGTGCCACTGCAGTGCATGCTTCTCTGAGTTTCCCGCATCACAGCCTAGAAAGAGACATGAAAAATGAAAAGCAAATTATTAGAGGATGTAATAGGACAGAATGCTTCAGTGAGACTAGGGACTAGGCACAACAGAACTGACTTTTAAAAGTGTCTTGATTTCAAAAGCACCGGGTAGGCTGTCAACTGCACTTTAGAGGAAATCAAATCTGTGAATCAACGTATACACCAAGTTAAATTCTAGTTCTGATTTGACTTAGATTTTGGTTTCTGTAAGATGATGTTTTATGACGTGGGCATAGTGTTTTCTTCTGCACAGTAAAAAACCACACATAACACTGCAGAAATTACAGTGATAAGCTTGTCCTCAAAGAATGGTATTTTATGTGACAATCCCAAATGGTTAGCTGACAGTTAACAGCTTGCTTTGAAATGACTGAAAGTTCCGAGCATGGGCCTGTTGGTAGTTTTGAGATTCATGACTTATCAAACTTTTGCACGGCTTTTTAGCTCTTCCTTGTCCCAACTTCTGTTCTTCATCTCCTTGGTGGAGACTTCACAGTGCACGTATCTGTAGATCAAGAGAGCCGGGCAGGGAGAAATCTAATGAAGTTCAACAAGGGCAAGTGTAGAGTTTTGCACCTGGGAAAGAATAACCCCATGTGCCAGTACAGGTTGGGGACTGCCCTGCTGGAGAGCAGCGTAGGGGAAAGGGACCTGGGGGTCCTGGTGGGCAGCAGGATGACCATGAGCCAGCACTGTGCCCTTGTGGCCAAGAAGGCCAATGGCATCCTGGGGTGTATTGGAAGGGGAGTAGCAAGTAGGTCGTGAGAGGTCCTCCTGCCCCTCTGCTCCGCCCTGGTGAGGCCACATCTGGAATATTGTGTCCAGTTCTGGGCTCCTCAGCTCAAGAGAGACAGGGAACTGCTTGAGAGAGTCCAGCGCAGAGCCACAAAGGTGATGAAGGGAGTGGAGCATCTCCCTGATGAGGAAAGGCTGAAGGAGCTGGGTCTCTTTAGCTTGGAGAAGAGGAGGCTGAGGGGTGACCTCATTAATGTTTATGAATATGTCAAGGGGGAGTGTCAGGGGGATGGAGCCAGGCTCTTTTCAGTGATGTCCAATGACAGGACAAGGGGGAATGGGTACAAGCTGGAACATAGGAGGTTCCACAAAAACATCAGGAAAAACTTTTCCACTGTGAGGGTGACAGAGCACTGGCACAGGCTGCCCAGGGACGTTGTGGAGTCTCTTTGTCTGGAGACATTCAGAACCCGCCTGGACGCGTTCCTGTGCGATCGACTGTAGGTGATCCTGCTCTGGCAGGGGGGCTGGACTAGATGATCTTTTGAGGTCTCTTCCAACCCCTGACATTCTGTGATTCTGTGACTCTGGCGTTCTTTCTTTAACCCCCCGTCCCTTCAGGCCCGCACTCTCTTTTTGCTGGCCTGTGATAGACAACCTACTTCCAGATGAAGTGTGTTTACTCGGACAAGCAAACGGGCAACAACTCCACCCCGCAGGTACCCTCAGAACTCTGCACGACCACCAGCCGGCTGCCACAGACCAACCGCCCCAGGGCCGCAGCCCCGCCCCGCGCCACTTATATCAGCTGCGTGATGACGTGTCGGCGGTCGCTCCGCCCCTCCCCCTTCTTCCCCCTCCCCTCCGCTGCCCCGCGCAGGAGGGGAGGGCAGGGCAGGGCAGGGCGAGGCGGGCGCGCGGAGGCAGCGGGCAGAGCGCAGCGCAGCGCGGCCCGGCACGACGCTGCCGCCGCGTCCCCCGGCGCCGTGCATGGAGAAAGGAGCGGGCGCCGCGGGGGGAGCTGCCTGTGCCCGCCGGTCTGCCCCACCGGCCGTCGCCGCCGCCGCCGGGGTGAGTAGGGACCGGACAGCGCCGCCCGGTGGCCGTGGCTCCGCCGCCCGCAACAGCCGGGGCACGGGGAGGGGTTGCGGGTGAGGAGGGAGGGCGGGAGGCGGGTGGCCGGGGTGGCGGTTACGCCGCGGCACATCACGCGTCTCGTCGCGCCCCGCCGGCCGGCTCCGAAGCCGCGCGTGCGGCGGCTGCCCCGGCCCGGCCCCCTCGGTAGGCGCGCGAGCGAGTGAGTGCGGGAGGCCCCGAGGGCGGGGGCGCGCGGCGGGCGCGGGCGCTAGGCAACGCGGCGGGGGGCGGCGGGCGGCGCTCGGCGGGACAGCCCTCCCCTTCCCCGGCTCCTCTTCTGCCGCCGCCCCGAAGGCTGTACCTGGGGCGGGAAGGGGGGCCGGAGGGCTCTCGGTCGGCGCGGAAGGCCCTGCTTGTCCGGCGGTGTGCGTACAGGTCGCCGTCGCGTCCCGTCCCTCCGTTGCGTGTTTTCCGCTCCCCCCGCCCCGCGCAAAGAGCGCTCCCGGGACTGGCCTGGCCGGGTCCGAGCTGGCACCGGCAGACGAGCTGGAAGTCCGCCGTGCCCTCCTCTGGCCGCCGTACCTCGGAGAAGGTGTTGTCTTTTGCTGGGGAACTTCCTCGAAAATAGTTACTTGTGCCGTTAAACCAAAAAAGAAAAAAAAAAATCTCATTGCAGAAGGAGGGCAAACAGTCACAGGAGCATCTGTGGTTTTTCGCCACATGTCTGTATTGAATTTGCTTATGGGTGGGGAAATGTTCCCTTACGTGTGGATTATGAATTGACGAATTGCATTTATCTTCACAAGAGATTATTTTTTTTTTTTTTTTAGAAAAGAATTGTGGATAGTACTACTCCAGATTTCTTTTTTCTTTTTTTTTTTTTTTTTTCTTTTTTTGTGCAACTGAAGTCTAATTAGAACCTGATTGGCTCTGGCTTTAAATTTCCCCTTCTCATCTCTGCAGCCTGCGACAGGTGAGAAAATGAACACCTTTCTTTGGTTATTTGTACATTATTTGTTGCCAGGAAGTATTATTCTTCGTGGTTGTTGGGCAGAGGGAAGCATAATTAGGAAGGTTGTGATGCATACTTATAGTTTCAAATGTGACTTTGCACGTGAGATTAGTTGCTTGATGGTCGATGTTTCTGACATCTTAGCCCTGTACAGCTTTCCAATTTATATTATTTCCTTGTTGGTTCTGTTATTAGTAAAATTTAATACTTATGTAGTTTAGGTGCTAGAGAATAATTTCTAAAGTTTCTGTTTTATAGAAAGTCGATATTGACAGGAGATTATAGAGAGATTATGTGCACTGTTAAAAAGGATAGTTTAGATCAGTTGTGTGGATTAACTTCTTCCGCACTGCCCAGTCTTCCTAGTAATTGATATTGCAGTGATATTGTAGTGATGTTCTTTTGGTAGTGATGTTCTTTGGACATACTCATTTATCTTCCCTGCTTAGTGTTGGTGACAGTAAATTAAGGATTTAGTAGGAACACAGTAGCCTGCTTGAGGAGAATGAGTCCCAAGTGACTTCGGTGGATTTAAGTATTATAGTGTGAAATGATAGGGGTTTTAAGCAGTGGTTTGCTTTCCAGAGAAGCCTTAAATCTGAGCTGTTTACCAAGTTTTGCAATTGTTGGCACTTATGAAAATGAAACAAAGGGAAGTAGTTTTTGCTGCTGGGAGGGGAAGTTTTAATGAGCAAGAAGTTTACATAAGGCAGAAAGTTTTTGACGTTCCTGTTGGACAGATCAGATTGACTGGAAGTGCAGAATGGAAAATGAAAGGAGACTGCTGTCGCTTCTTACCTGTGGCTGTTAAGAGTAGTGATTGGACTAATAAAAAACAAAATTGGAATCTCTGTAGAATAACTGTTTCCAAAGTATGTGGAGTTAATGTTATGCATGACCACAGAATGTCACTGAAGTGGCTGTCACTGAACTGTACTAGCAATGGTATTCTTATTGCTGAAGTTGTAAGAAAAGTAATTGCTGAATGGAGGTGTTGTTTTAGCCATTGGTCTTTATCTCAGCTCTAGCATTTCTGCAGTATGATTTCATGTAAACAAAAAGCTAAGTGTTGATGTTTGCGGTTACAGGAAATAACCTATCATCTCAGCTGAAGGAACCTTAAGGGGGAAATAGACAAGATTCAGAATGCAGTTAAACGTGAATTAAATGCTGTTAGATAAAAGGAAACTACCATCAAAAGTTAAAATACTTCCATTAAAAATAAGGTAACAGAACTAAACCTGCAATCATTTAAAAGAATACCTGGTTTAATTATGTGTTTTATTTAAAAAAAAACAAAAACAACATAACTGATGTGGAGGAAGGCCACCAAAACTTCATAGTGCTTTTATAGGAAGTAACTGGAGCTTTGAGTGGGAGGTTGAATGAGATGACCTCCTGAGGTGCTTTTCAACATGAATTATGCTATCCTAGTGCTACTGTGCTATTACAGGCTAGTTCTTCTGTTGTAACACCCCCTCACTTCTTTTTACCTAGGCTTGTATGCAAATATCAACACTGTTATTAGGCAATATCCAGTTATATTTGTTAATTTTAACTTCATACATCTGCTGTTTCAAAGTCTCTGACCCTGGCTAGTGCACTGATTTCAGTGGATTCCATATGAATTCATATGTCCACCCACAGGGTTCTCAGCATGAACCCAGTACGATGACTAATATGAGTAAGACTATCAAGATCTGAGTCAACATTTGAGCTCACACTTGCATTTGTATTTCTCTAACTTGTTTCAGATGTGATTTCTTTATCAAAAAGTAAATGAGGAACTTTCTTGAATTTCTGGATATGAGATTTTTCAGATTATTCCATAAGGTAGATCAGTCTCTATGGAGACTTGAAAAGCAAAAATGTCTATGCAATGAAGTCTCTTTATAGTAGTTCTACTGGAAAAACAGATTTATTTGCCATGTATAAATAGATGCTTTTTGCTGCCTACTGTGTTGTTCTGGAGAGTATATTTATCTCTCACTTAAATGGCTTATATGCCTTGTGATGTGGTGAGAATTGCAGGGTACAAGTGTAAAGTGTCTTGTTGCTGCCAGTTGCGGCCCATGAGATGCTGGAGGGGAAAAAGGTGATGCCTCACTGCAATGTTAAGCTCTCTGGGTTATGCAGTACTGAGTAGAGAGCGATCCGATTCACATGGACAATGATATAATCCCCTTGTGTTATCGTGGGTATTGAGGTACAGCTGATTTGGTCTCTAAAAGTAATTACTCTCTTGCTTTCTGTCCTCTTGACCTGTACTAAAAACCAGTTTTCTCTGAAGGAAAATCTAAGTACTTCTTGAGTAGACAAGTGAAATGACCTGCCTGGAAGGTAGTTTATTTGATATTGGTTGTGCAGTTGCTGTATCATACAGTTGAACAGGAATGTTTGAATCTGACTTGTAGAAAATGGAACACAATGTGGCGCAGCCAGCAATTGACTTAAAATCAATATAAGTGTTGTCCTTTTCTGATGCAAGTTGTCTCTGCATTTGACAGTGACTTCTAGAGTAGTATTACCCAGTTCCTTTTATTCTTCATAGACTGCTTTTTAATAATGGTTGAACATTTTCTTGTATTAGGAGAAGAGGCATTAGCTTGTGTTGTTTGGATTTTTTTGTGTTTGTCCCTTCTTCTGGGCTTTCCTCTGTTTTTTGGGGTGTGTGCATGTGATATTTTTTTAATTTACTTTTTTTTTTCTTCCCCTAATGTCTTTAGTATTTGTCCATAGCTCAAGATAAATCTATGAATTGATTGTGGCTTTCTGTGTTTTCTGTGATGCCACAAAAGGTGTTATTCTGGGTGAAATGAGAATGTTTGTTTTCAATCTGATTCTTTGTTCATTGGAACACTTTGTTTCTTGTCTTGAGTGGACCTATATTAAGCAGAGATTGTTGCACATCCTGTGCATGGTTGTTTTGTGTATCTGCTTACATCTGGCCTAAAATTCAATGCCCTGTGGGAATAGCTGCAAGTTCTTTCAGGACTTTGTTAGTTTGTATTTGTTAACATCAGATGTTATTTGTCCTCTTGTTTTTTCACTTGGCTAGCTCTCAGACTTGACCCTGCTTGAGTCCCGTATCAACCAGTTATCACCAGTGATGTTGTTAAGTTGATAGTTAATACTTACTAGAAAGCTGATAAATATATTAAATGGTATGCCTAGGAAATATAGCTGGAGCATTTTATGGACTTATTAAACTGAAAATTGATTGCTTAGGCTGGGACTTTGAAAGTACTTGTATAAGTACGTGTAGTGTGGTATTTCTTGCTCTGTATGCATCCCCATATAGAACCTTTTCTGATACTCACTTGATTCCTTAGCTTTATGTTGTTCATGATGTAAAACGTTTTTATTGACAATCTGGTGGAGCTATCTTATCTGGTATTCCATTTGTTATTTTCCTTGTGCTCAAACAAGTGTGGTAGATTTCTCGGTTTAAGAAAATCTTTAGCAAGTGCTCTAAATAAATAATGAATTTTGTATTTTTTAAAGTGATGTCATGTAAGTTATTTGCATGTATAATTAAGAATTAAAAATGTTTATGTGACTTTATTGGTCTTAATGATTTTTTTTGTAGCCTTTAATGAGAATAATTAAAAAAGCAGTTGAAACCTGTTTGTGAGGCTTTTTTTCAAGAAACCAAGTCATCCTGTTTCCCAAAAACAGAGTATCAGGACAAAAACTTTGAGATTTTAAATTTTTTTTAAAGTATTTTATGGGAATGATGTAATAGAGTTAACATTCCTTAGGCTAGCATTGACACTTTGCATATATAAAATTTATTTTTAGGAACATGTCTAGTATACTTTAATATTTGCCACCTTTATTACTTTTGTTTGACTACAAGGATTTTGTAGTTTTGAACAAAATGTTCTTCATCCTTCAGCGTGATGTGCTACGTCCTGGGTTTTCAGCAGTGTGAGGTATTTCTAAAGTAAAGAAAAACTTTAAGTGTCTAGTCTTGGTACAGATAAATATACAGCAAATTTGGTACTTCTATTTCTCAAACAGTTTTTAGAGGCCTCAGTTGTTCAAGTGCGTTTAGATTGGGAGCCCTTTTAACTTCAACATGAAATTACGAGACTGTTTGCATGGATTCAGTTATAGAGAGCCACAGGTGGTATCTGAATTTTACTGAATATGTTAGCAAAAACTTGACTATGTGAGTAATGCAAGAGCATTTAAGGACAAAGGCTGTTGAAAAACAACCATTAATTCCTAATAAAGGACCCTTTTTTTGTGAATTAAAGAGATGCTTTGGAAACCTATTAAAATAGTTGAATAACATAGGAGGCTCCGAGGTTATAAACACAAAAGCCTCTTAAAAACACAACTTTCAAGTGGAGATTCATGTTGGAGGATGATAAGAGAAAAATACAAAGTCTGTTTTGTGTGGCATAGTTGGTGTACTGTGTACTACAGTAGTTAGTATAAGCCAGCAAAAAATGTTTTTTGCAGCATTTCCCAGTTGTGGGGAATTCTGATGTTCTTTAATGTTTGGTGCTGGTTCTTCAAAATGTAGCAATACTGTATGTTATGTTTGTTTGTAAGTTAACTATAATATGGTTGAAAGAGATGGCAGTCTCCAGCTCTATCTTTGCTTCTTTCTGAAGCAGAGGAGCAAAAGTTTGCCAAAATGCACAGGGGAAATAAAAGCCACTTCCGTGTTTGTTGCATCCCATCTATATGAGGGAGTACTCCTGTGTGCTCAGAAATCAGAAGCTGGGGCCAAGTTGCGACTGATCTATATGGGGAAATATCCTTTCAGGGACAAGGAGAATCAACAACATTCTTGTTCCAGTCTTGTGTTCTACAAAGGTAAAGAAGGCAAAATGTGTTCCTCACAAAATGCAGTAAAAGTTAAAGTTTAAAGTAAAAGTTAATTAAAACCCTTTTGTTATAGCTGAAGGAATGAAAATTGGACAGAAAGCCAAACTCTTTCTGTTTTATAGGTTCTGTGAAGAATACCAGGAGGATTGATGAGCGTAAAAGCTTGCATATTCTTCACATTTATCATAAAACTACTAAAGGCATTTCCTGTCACTATGAAATGTACCTCATGTGGAGAGAACTGCTTCTCAAAATGGTTTTGGAAATTATAGCTGACATTTCTGACCTCATTCCTCATAGTGCTTTGCCATACTTTGCAGCACTGGCACTACAAGTTCTCTCTTTGGATTCTTTATTGAACCACTAGAAGTTTTATTTTAGTATGGGATATATTATAGCAATGTTATTACATGACTGTAATATGTCTTCAGTTTTTCTTGTCTTGTGTAGCAGATTTAAGCCAGTTCTACAACACTGTACTCTTCAGAGTCTCAAATTAGTTGTGTGAGTTAAATGCCTGCTTTTATGCGGTAAGATCAGTGTTAATGCACAGTTTTTAAGCAACAGATTCATTTTTATTATATGGACAAATTGTCTGCTCTGCATGGTTTCCAGATTTCTGCACTGAGTAGAACAGTAACACTGTCTTTTTTTTTTTTCATATTTTGATACCTCAAGGTTTTGCTCTTCGCAGCAGGAGAAGGAACTCCTACCTACTTAACAACTAACAGCCAAAGAATGGGGGAATTCCTGAGACTGGCGAAAATGGGTGGGAATCCAAACAAAAGAGGAGTTTTGGCCTTTCTGTCGGGAAATACAAACCTTGAAGTCTTAGAGATCCAAGAGTGAGGTGGAGGTTGTAGTTTCATGATGTGTGTTAAGTGTCCTCTTAAACAGTGTCTAGTGGTGTACATGATGTTTCTTTCGTCTGTCTGTCATAAACACTGGAATTTGCTGTTCCCTTGGTTTTATAAACACAGCAGCTCTTGGTAGGGCTGTGCTATAAACTGTATCACAACTCTGACCTGCGTTAAATTTCTTTTTCTTTCCTCTTTTGGAACAAGTGGCACGAGGAAAGGGGATGAGATAACTTCTTGATCTGGCTTGCAGTGCTAGAGAAAATGTTGTGTAACAACATCCCGGATAAGCCGAAAAATGGACCGAGCTACAAAAGAAATTTTGAGTTCCCAGTGGAATCTGAGGACTTAGGATTGCACAGGACCCATATCCTCAGCTGTGGGCAATAAAGCATGTGCCAACCCAACAACTGGCTCCCAGAAGTTTGACTTTTGAACTATTCTGTGTAAATAGATGCATGGTTTTCTTTTAATTGCTCTATACCTGGGTCTTCATAAACCTTTGTAACTATGCTGTCTATCAGGGGTTTTGTGAATAAATAATTCTGATTGCTTTTATCTTAACGTGGCTTTAGTTAAATGTGATTTGAAGGTAGCTGGCTGACATTAGGCCATCCTGTTCTTGTGAGTCTTTTAACCCCTAAAACTCAAGCCTAGCATACTGAAATGATGTTTTGCATGTTGAAAGGGTGATGGAGTTGCACTAAATTCCATTGAGTATTTTGGAAGCATGTTGAGGAGAAGCATGTTAGACTTAAGTTTGTGGTAATGAGAATGCAAAACTGTTAGGAGGACCTATGGGCCCTGTGCAAGGCAGGTGTGAAAAATGAGCTGGAATCTTTGTTCTTCATTGTTATGCAGTGCGAGGAAATAGACTCAGGTCGAGGTGGAGAGTACATAGACCAGGAGGTTTATTTGGTTGGGGTTAATGAGATTACACCAGTGTAAATCAGAACCAAGTCAATTTGAAGTTATGTCCGCAATTCAGTTGCGTGTGTGATTCTAACACACATGGATTTACCTGAACTAGTTCGTATTTCAGCAGTGGGAAGCCGCAGCAGTGTAAATTGCACACGTCACTGAAAATTTCGTGTTGATTTTGCTCACCAGGCTGATTCAGGTGTACCAACAGTGTTTAGAAGGATATCTTTAGACTGCAGCAGACTTAAGCCATACTGCATTTTTCTTGGGCTTTGGTACTTTACCAGGTCTGTTTTCCAAGGACTCTGCCGCTTGTTCAGACTGATAGCTTATCGTGTTTTTGCCTGTGAACTCACAAAACTGAGTTTTTAACTATAGAATGTTAAACTGTTTGTACATAGTTTTGTAAAAAGCCTTGTAATATTTGCCAATTTTATGGTCGTTCTGTGCTTTTACAGCATTTTTTTGAACTTTTGAACTTAGGCTAAAAATATTTGGATGAGTTGGTAATACATGATGTCTCTTTTTATCATTTAAGATATTAAGCTGTGATTAGAATACTTCGCAAGCTGGTGAAATAACATTTTCTTAGTCAAGTTTTTGGGAGGAAATTTGTTACACCTGGCATTACCACAAGTTCACCACATGCCATAATATGCTAGAAGGCATTGTCTGTGTAGTTTTTTTATTCCTATGGTAGCCTCGTGGACTGCTCTGCCACATTTCTCTGAAAGAGACTCTTTGGACTGCTTTATATTTAGATTACTTGAAGTCATTACTAGAAATATGAGAAAGCTTTATTTTTAAGCAGCATGTAGGGCACTTAGTGCTTTGTGTTAATGTGTCAAACTACTTTTCTCTTTCTCCCACATCTGAAGTCTTATCTTGGCTAAGAAGCCCAGTATTGTTTTGACTTGCCACAATGGGAGCTGAACTATTTCTGACTGAGAATGCCTGAGGGGAAGTGACCTTGAGTGCCCTTTATCATACTGTTAAAACAATAGGTTGAATATGTGTGGAGCCAGGAGAAGTGATGGTCTCTTTTCACATTAAGGGGATACACACAGAAGGAAAACTATACCATATCGTCTCTGATCCTGTGTGGACAGGTGGGTAATAGAGATGTAAAGAATTTGTTTAAATAAATCTCTCTAACAAAGAAAACCATTAGGAGGTTATTCCAATTTGCTAAGGCCTACGTTAGTCAAATAATGTAACTTTTGATTAAACGGGGGTATTCACAGAATCACAGAATAATTTAGTGTGAAGGGGATCTCAGCAGGTTTCTGCTCCAAATTCCTGCCAACAGCAGGGTCAGTACTGAGGTCAGAGCGCATATTGAATTGTATCCAGTGAGGTCATAAAACCTACAAGGACGGAGGCAACACATCCACTGCTGGGCTGTCCTCTAGGTGACAAACTTTCTCTTCATATCCTCTCTGAACCTCTTAATGCCATTTGTCTGTCTCTTGTCCTGTAAAGAGCCTTGCTCTGGCTTCTGAGTAACCTCCTTGTAGATGCTGAGGGCTGCTCCTAGGTTCCCCTAAAATCCTCTTTCTTCCAGGTGGAAGAGGCCTCGCTGCCCTGTATGTCCTCGTAGCGTCTGGGTCACAGTCCCTGACTGTGCTGTAGCCTCTCTGGTGAACTTGTTCCTGTTTGTCAGGGTTTCCTCTGAATTGAGGGGGAGGGCATAGGGCCTGGGCACAAAAGTTTAAAATCAAATAAATTCTGTATATTGGCAAAGTTCTAAAGGGGTGCTGGGATAGTAGGTGGTTAGAGACTTTTGAACGGTCAAACTGGGAACATTTTCTTCTGCCGTTTATGTATAAAAATAACTATAAGATGAGGAGATATGTTGAAGGACAGACACTGTGATCAGAAACAATCTGTTCAGGTCATGTAATTGTAGTACTTCTCTTTGTAATGAACTTCTCAGTTTTAAATGTAAAATATGTTTTGGTAAATTTATTTGATTATGTAATATTTCTCTAGAGGTGTTGTATTTAATACTGTCAGCTGTAGACTTTTTTTCTTTAGTTTTGTATACGCTTTTGTTACATTTTGATTTTCTAGATGCAGCATGCCAGAAATAAATTAAAAATTCCTGTCTTGAAAACCATAGCCAACATGCTTGTTAACATAATGTAATTAATTAAAACTCAGTCCACCTAGAACACATTTAAGTTCTATTGCTTCGTACATAAAAACACCATATAATGTCTTGTTTAATTTAAAAAAAATTAGTATAAAGAACTACTTGACAAGTTTAGTGATTAAATGTGTGAAACAACATCTTTAAATATGAAGACACAAAATGAGTGGTTTATATTAAATGTTCTCTTCAATTTCAGTCATAACTTAAAGAAGCTATTTTAAATTAATTCGATTAAATCAACCTACCTCGTCCTCAAATTGCTGACTACTTAAGTTTACATAGTGAACACGCATGTGATAGATTTTTAGTGGCTTGGTTTTGTGGTTTGGTATTTTTTGGTGTTGTGTTTTCATGTATTTTGGTGTGGATTTTTTTTCTTTAATTCCCCTTGGTTCTGTAGAATTCGTGGAGTGTTAAACTAGCTGGAACTTTAGGAGTATCATGTCCTTTTGTTTTTGTTAGTTTATTAAACTTTGACCAGTTGAGACCAATGCATTCTGTTTTGCTGGAATGTCTTCTAGAGCTGGTTACAGGGTTATGCTGGTGGGATTAGGGTCTGTTACAAAGCTGGATTCTTGAGTACAAGTTCACAAGTCAGTTTAGTTTTAGTATTTGCCTTTCTTAACAGTTGCCCTGTAATCCATTTGCTTACTAATAAAGTTAATTGTGGAATATAAGTTTCCTCCCTTGAGAAACATAAATGTATGATGAATCATTATGCCATTTTTTGCGTCATTTATGGATATCTAAATTTGTTTAATAAGAGCTTGTGCTGTTGTTCTAATTTATTCCTAATGTTCTTTTATTTTGTACTTGAAGCTAATTATATATGTAACATTAGAACATTTGCTTTGTTTCCACTTATTTTTATTTTATATTGCTTGTTGAATTTCATGTTGCTGCTTCTGTTATCAAATTTAGATGGTCCAAAGTATTAGGCTGTTTTTTTTGATTATTTAAGATTAGTTCAAATGAGGATAGAAGAAAGTTTATGAAATCCCAAATTATTAAACAAAATATCTTTGTCATAATTGTTTTCCTCTTGTGGAGAAATATATCTCTTTGGAAGCAGTAAGCATACCTGTATTGCCTCTCTGGTGCTCTTGATTGCAACTATATCTGCTTATTTCTGGTTCAAAAGCAAATATTTTTCATCTAATAGTTAATTTGTTATTATCCACTACAGTGAATTTAGAATACTTATCTATTGTTAGGTGCAGTATCTTTCTCATCTTGACATAATTTCCAGTGACTCAGCCTTTAGAGAAAGAAACAAAACAAACAAAACTGATGGACATCCTTTTGCTATCAGGGAAATAAAACAGGAAATCATCCTCCCTGATAACACATTAAGCAGAAGAAAGAGAGACTAAGGGAACAAGAACAGTATAAAAGCCTCTCTAGTAAAAACATACCGTATGCAGCAACAGAGGTAGACTCATGTACTCATTTGATAAGCTTTCACAGCAGATGGTAGAAAACATAGGTTTTTTTTTTAAATTGTGAAAAGCAGACTTTCTGATATGAATGTTATTGCACCACACACAAGATAACTATTTTGAACTGACAAATAAAAAAGTCTCAGTCACAGACACTGTGTTGAGGCTGTAATACATCCTTACTGCTTATGAATGGTTACGTATCCTGTGATGTAAGAAAAGGAATTTTCTTCTTTTCCCACAACAGTAAAAATAATGTTACTTTTCTTCCTTGCAGTAGTGAAGCAAGGGATGCATTTAGAGGCAGAAGCAGGAACTCAATAGCATTCTGGAAATAAAATGCCTTAAATTAAGGAGGGAGCAAGTATGTAAACAGCTTTGTCTCTTAATCTCTCCAGATGTGTCTCTGTTCTTTACCTTCTTGCCGTTTCTTTATTCTCCTTTTCCAGAACTTTTCTGTCATGTTCAGTCACATCTCTCCTATTGTGCCTGTTGTTTTCTTACAGTCCTTCCTCCAGTCCCATTAAAGAGAAGTCATTGGCTATGCTGTTGTTCTCAGATTCAAGTAGATTTTAAGACCACTTTCTAATCTTTGCAGTAGTCAATGTCTGACCTAAGTGAAACCACAGATTCAGCCAAGTATTTAATCTTTCAGTTGGTGGAACAACCTTTTGTCTTTCTGGATCCATTGTCATTCTCAGATTTGCAGGAGCAAACACCCCAGTTAAGTTTTGAGTGCCTCTGGGTGGGAAAATGGAAAGAAAATAACATAACCAAAAAGCACTTTGCATAAAAGAGTTAGTAAGATCAGACACTGTGTGCCACCTATAGTTATATTTGCAAGCTGGGCTAAACTGTATTGACATTGTCTGAGAGGTTGGAAAATTGATTTTCAATTGAAAGAGAAATGTTTACTGGTTTTGAGGAAGAAATTAGTTTTGATTTGTTAGCGGAGGAAACAAATTGGGTGGGTGGTTCTGTACTGGAAATACAGACAGTGCAAGTCCTTGTATGTGTATTTTTAACTGTTAATGTACATATTTAGTTACTCTAGCAGTTATAACTGTTGGAAAGTTACTAGGTGATTTCAAACTGATGTGTTGAAATGGAGAAGTCCTTTCTTGTGATAAGACTTTTGACATTTTGTAACCTCACTATAGACGTTTGATGTAGAAAAAGATTGATGCTAATAGGCTTTCGGGGCTTCTGTTCATGCTATGTTTGAGCATCTTTTTTACTTTTGATTCACCATGGTTGAGGGCTGGACACTCCGGCTATATGTAAGCATTAAAGAGTTCATAATTGGAACTAAAATTATCTCCAGAATCGAGAAGAATTAATTTCCCCAGTAAACGATGTATCTAACAGATGTGATGCAGAAATTCTTTACTTGTTTTTCACCAATAGCTTTTTAGTTTCTTAGTGATGGAATGAATAGAAATGTGAATTTCAGATTGTGGTCTTTTCCTTATTTAGACTGTGTGGTGGAATAAAGTAGCAGTTTAACAAACCTTTCTATTTTATCACATCTCTGTTTTACTGTAGCAGATGATGTACAGGATTAGTTCTACAATTTTAAGTTGTGATCTCTCCTTTTCTGTTTGTTTCTACATACTTTTATTTCCTTTTTTGTCTGTGTAATGGGTGAGGTCCTCTTGAAGGCTTAATTAAAATATCAGATCAGAATACTGAAGATAGGTAGTGGATTGCTACGTAGGACTAGAACTGTTTAAGTTACTGAAATAATTTTGTATTCATAAATAAATAATTTTACATGCAGTGTTTACAGTAAAGCCTTATATGATTCCATTTTTTTTTATGAGGAAATCTTCAGTAGAGTATCATTGCATGCATAAATATACATTTATCACTCTTATTTTAAATACAAATGCCTCTTTTATGGAACATGGGAGTTAATCTATGTCGTGATTAAAAAATGTCCTGTGCTTTCTAATGCAATTACAGCATTGCAAATGTATTATTAGTAATGCTACTGTTTCTGCTACTCTCAAAACATCTGAAAAGTATTTTCAGCATTAGCTGAAAAGTAGATCACCAAAATGCTACTGTTAGGGCAGTTCACACAAAGTCCAGCTTTAGCAAATCTTATTATATGATTACAGCCATACTTAGTGTTAAATGGTGTGTACAAGTGATGAAACAAATGGCAGGTCAGCCATGGATTACACAGACTGTATGTGGGAGTGCCAGTTTGTTAATTTGTCTTTTCATTTTTGCCCTTGTAACCTGGCTGAGTAAAGAGCATGACATTTACTGTCAATACTACTATGATGGTTAGGCTATTTATTTGGAAGAAATGCATAATACTCAGATTCAGTTACACATAATCTGACATCTGCAACTGTGTGTTTCTTTCACAGATGTCCTGCTTTGAGCTAAACGGAACCAATTCTGTTCAGTGATGTTTACTTCTCAGCTCAGTCTCTTCTAAGAGGCTGCACGTTCTGAAGTCAGCAGCATGTTTTTGCAGACAGTGTGTGCTACTGGCAGTGATAACACCTGATGTTACAGTCACTGCCTGGGACTGGGATGCAGAAAGGCTCTTGCTGATACTTATTCCTGTAGTGCCCAAGGCCACTGCTGGCTCTTGTGTGCCACGCTGGGGGTGCCGGGTAGTAAGAGGGGTCACAAGGAAGTAAAAGGTTGCTGCTGGAGAAACTGGCTGCTTATGCCTTGGGCAGGCGTATTCTCTGCTGGGTGAAAAGCTGGCTGCTCGACCTTCCCAGAGAGGTGGTGAATGGAGTTGAATCCAGTCAGTGGCCGGTTACAGGTGCTGTTCCCCAGGACTCAGAGTTGGGGCCAGTTCTGTTTGACATCCTCAGCAATGACCTGGACGAGGGGATTGAGTGCACCCTCAGTAAGTTTGCAGTGACACAAAGCTGGGAGGGAGTGTGGGTGTGCTGGAGAGAAGGAAGGCTCTGCAGAAGGCTTTGGACAGGCTGGATTGAGGGGCCAAGGCCAATGGTATGAAGTTCAACAAGGCCAAGTGCCGAGGCCTGCCCTTGGCTCGCAACAACCCCAGGCAACGCTGCAGGCACAGGGCAGTGTCTGGGAAGCTGCCTGATGGAAAAGGCCCCGGGGGTGCTGGTGGGCAGTGGGCTGGACATGAGCCAGCAGTGTGCCCAGTGGCCAAGGAGGCCAACAACATCCTGGCCTGCATCTGGAGCAGCGTGGCCAGCAGGGTCAGGGCAGGGATTGTCCCCCTGCACTCGACACTGGTGAGGCTGCACCTCAAACCCTGTGTTCAGTTCTCCCTCCAAGAACAACACTGAGGTGCTCGAGCGTGTCCAGAGAAGGGCAGTGAAGCTGGTGAAGGGTCTAGAGCACAAGGAGCGGCTGAGGGCACTGGAGTTGTTGAGCCTGGAGAGAAGGAGGCTGAGGGGAGACCTTTTGAGGGAGACCACTCCATGACTACCTGACAGGGGGTTGTAGAGAGGTGGGGGTTGGTCTCTTTTCCCAAGTAGCAACTGACAGGACAAGTGGAAATGGCCTCAAGTTGCACCAGGGGAGGTTTAGTTTGAATATTAGGAAAAATGTCTTTACTGAAAAGGTTGTCGAGTGTTGGCACAGACTGCCTAGGAAAGCAATTGAGTCCCTATCCCTGTAGGTCTTTAAAAGATGTATAGATGTGGTATTTAGAGACATGATTTGGTAGTGGACCTGGCATTGCTGGGTTAGTTGTTGGACTCAGTGAACTTAAAGGTCTTTTCCAACCTAAAGGATTCTATGATTATTAAAGCCTTGAAGTTCTTTGTAGAAGTTTAGCAAGGTTCCATGTCCCAGGTCTTTTCTTACAAGGTAAGTGTTGAGAAGAGGTATGGGAAAACTCCTAATTTCTTTAGTTTTTTTATTTGAACCTTCTGAAAGTAACAGATGGCTAGGGGCAGGATGTTGGAGAGTGGACAGCATGAAGCAGGTTATAGTCCTTGCTTGTGTTTATTGGCCAAGTTGCGCAGATAGAAAAATATTATATTATAGTTGCAAAGGGAAGAAAATCCTTTCATCTTCCAAGATTTTATAAATAAGAACATATCTTTCTCACTCAGATGTGTTTTCTCTTATGTTATTTAGTTTTATTGTCAAATTGACAGTACTTACGGGCTGATGTAACCATCCCACAGTATGGCCTGGTGAAAAGAGGGGTGTTTGCTTCCTCTTTTACCTTCATGTGGTATCAGAAAAGGTACCATGCATTTTTGGAGATCAGTCTGTGTCTCTACATCTTTTTTTTTTCCCCATTTACAGACTGAATTTATTGGTCCTTGATCTTACATGTAGTGAAATAAGAATTTCTCTTATGAAGTCCAGCTAAGTGTATTGTAGAGTGCTACAAAACATCCTTCAAGTTTGGGGAATGACATTGTCTCATTGTAAAGTTTCATCTGCACTGCTTGAAAAAAAATTATTAATCATGTCATCCCCCAAAAAGTTTAAAACTGAAGCAGACACTTCACGTTTGTTGCATAGCAAAGTTCCTGTATAGGAGTAGAATTTTTGGTTACTACTCCTGCTTTCTCATTCAGGTCTTGTAAATTTTTTGCGGGCTTTTGTGACTTAGAAGTTACCTGACCAAGTTCAGTGATTTTGTCAAATAAGTATTTTTTCAGTGGTGACAACTGTATGTAAAGACAGTTTTATTTTTTTGTTTAGTCTTGGATTTTTTTCGTATTAAAGTGTTTTAGTATTTGCAACTTACTGTCTAGATAACCTTCAAACTAAAGTAATTGTAAACATCACTCCTGCAGGGACTGTAGGACTGTATTCCTCTATTGGATTTCAGATGGGTTAAATGTGAAGGTAAAATTGCCTTTACCCTTGTTGACTAATTCCCCTGATACATATGTACGTATATATATATACACACACACACGTATATATAAAAGGATTTTTGTATATAAGTAAAATTGCATGTGCATAACATCATGTGTGTATGTATAAAGAACATATATGTATTATAGAATCATAGAATGGTCTAGACTGGAAGGGACCTTAGAGATCATTTAATCCAACCTCCCTGTCATGGGCAGGGACGCCTCTCAACTAGATCAGTCAATACATGGGGACCCAATGGGGATTGAACCCGGGACCTTGGTGTTATCAGTACCACGCTCTAACAGAGTGAGCTAATGGGCCCCCTTTTATACATGGGTGATGTTTATAAGACATGTTTACTGCTGCATTACATTGAAATTTTGTATTGAATTCATTCTTGCTATGCCAGTAGTTTTTATAACTACTACTTTTCAGAACATATTCACTTGTGTCCTAGGTGTAGCCTGCATTTTTCTTAGTTATCGTAACTTTACATTTATATCATTAAAATATTTTTCTTTTGAAAGTATGTTTTATTTGAGAGGGCAGCTATTTTGTCTGATGGTGCTGTTCCAGTTCAAAGCTTCTTAATTCTAGATCAGCATTGGCATACTGAAAGGAGTCCAGTGAAGGACTGCCAAAGATGAGTAGGGGTGGAGTACATGATATACAAAGGGCTAAGAGAACTGTTTATTTCCATTTGGACAAGTCTGAGGAGCCATCTGGTTGTTGTCTTCAGCCACCTGTTGGGAGGCTATAAAGAATAAAGAATACTGAGTTGGACTTCTTTTTTTGAAGATACATGGTGTTTGGATGAGAGACGACAGACATGAGTGAGAACATAGGAAATTTTTTTTCAGGTATTAAGGAAAAAATTTTCAGCAGAGAGGTGGTCAAACACTGGAACAAGCTGTTCAGAGGGGTCATGCAATACCCATCTTTGAAGATCATAAAAACTTCACTGGACAGACTTTGAGCGAGGGTATTGGACCAAATGACCACTATAGGTCCCTTCCAACTATATTAGGCTTAAGCTCTGCCAGGGGAAATTTAGGCTGAAAGAAATTCTTTACAGAGAGAGTGGTCAGGCATTGGAATGGCCTGCCCAGGGACGTGGTGGATTCACCATCCCTGGAGGTTTTTAAACTGAGATTGGACATGGCACTTAGTGCCATGATCTAGTAAACGGACTGGAGTTGGACCAAGGGTTGGACTTGATGATCTTTGAGGTCTTTTCCAACCCAATTGATTCTATGATTCTAGATAGTTCTGTAACTTGAGATGGAAATCATGAATATCTAAGGCCAATGTGCACAATTATTGTAGTAATGATATCCTTATATTTAAATATACATGCTTCAGGTTTTTAAATTTCTCTGCTTTTTCATGAGGTTTTAAATAGTTAAATGGACCTATTTATGTACTGGAAAGCTAGCATGCAGAAGTGTTAATCAGGAACATATCATCAGTAATAGAGAATATAAAGATAAGGTTCCTTTTGGTTTAGCTTACTCGGTTGAGCGTGGTGCTGAAACACCAAAGGTCATGGGTTCAATCCCCATTAGGTCCCCATGTGTTGCCTCATCTAGTTGAGAGGTGTCCCTGCCCATGACAGGGAGGTTGGATTAAAATGATCTCTAAGATCCCTTCCGGCCTAGGCCATTCTAGGATTCTGTGATCATAAATTACATGTTGAACCCCTACACTTTCAAAATATTTCATTTGAAGTTATAATAATGGTAACAATAGCTGCTCCTACTTCCATGACTTTTCCCACAGCTCACTTATTTCAATACTGTAGATAGTGTTAATTATATCAAGAATGCCACTTTTATGTAAGAACTTTTTCAGAACTCCAGATGTCCAGAACTGTCTGTGTTCTTGTCAGATGGTAGCAAGATGCCTAGCATTTGTATGGGAGAATTGAATGAATGTGTTTGTGTGGGTTTGATTTTCTCGTGACCTCTCTGTTTTTAAGTATGCAAGCCTAATATCCTTATCTGACATTATTAGTATAGTGTTGCCCATACTGCTGTTCCAGATAGTCTGTGTTGACTTGTGCCCTATTAGAGATACAGGCTTTCTAGTTCATGCAGCTCTCTCTGCTGGCCAACCTGTATAATTAGATGCGCCTTAATAAAAGCACAACCAGGGTTTTTCCTTCAGTACATCCCTGTTTTTCCCTACTTAAGGGTCAGAAGGTGTTACTGAGGAAGATCAGCTGCCTTCCTCTTCAAGTAATTTCAAGATCTGAATACTTCAGATGTATAATTCTGCTCACCCCATGTTGTGTTCCAATGTGCATCGTTGGCTGTGCCAAATGGATTTGTAGTCCTTCCCAATCTTGCTGCCATCTTCTGTGTTTTCCCTTGAGAGGGAAATGACTGGCTTTATTTTTGTTTCTTGCCCTGCTTACCCAGTTATTTTAGTATGGAGTTATTTTATGATGGCTTGTCTTTCTTATGTGATACAAGTATTTCTCATTGCAGGTATTTTCTTCATGTCTGAAAATATCTGTCAGATATGTGGCATTGGGTTTGATTTCATTACTTGAAAGTTGACGTTTTGAGTGGCTGATAATAATTCTGTGGCTTCTAAGGTTGCTAAGTTATTATGATTCTCTTTGCCTTTTGAGTCACAGAAAAAGTACATTGCCTAGTCAGGATGGGAGAAAAAAAGACTGTAGAAAGTGTTAAGATGGATAGTGAAAACATTAGAAGAGAAAGAGAAAATTATATGGAAATTAGGAATGATGTGAGATCTTAAGGTTAATCATTTGGGAAAAATAAGAAGTAAAGTATCTGTAATGCTAAATTTCAAATATCTTCTGGTCTGACAATTTTTGTGTTTGAAGGCCAGAGGGATTTTTAGAACTGTCCAACATGTCTACTGCCCGCTAAATAAACTTTGGAGAGATATTTATCTTTTAATTCAGCTAAGCGCATCCTTGTAAGCCTCTGAAAAAAATGCCACAATTTAGCCAGAACATTAAGCAGCCCAAATCTGTGCCATACAGTTGTCAAGATAAATGAATATCCAACTGCAGATAACACTAGTGTCTGTATATCCCTACAAAATTAGATTTTTTTTTTTATTCACACTAATCTACCCTAGTAATGTTTCAATACAAGCTAATCTTTATCTTGAGTCTAATACTAATTTTGAGTGAGAAATTAACACTGAATTAATCTGTTGGTGATGACAGAGGCCTGGAGTCCTGCAGATACAAAGAAACTCTAATACTTACTATTTTTCTCTCTTAGCATAAAACCGCATGTAATTTCTAAGAATTTGCTCTCTTTTATATGTTATAATTTTTATAAGGCTAGATGATCAAAATTGGTTCAGTCCCATTCCATGTACTTCATCACAAGTTCTGTATATTTTAGTTCACTTTTGTTTGATTTGTAAGCTCAGTTTGCCAAATGCTGTAGTTCTTCTGTATCTGGAAAATGGATGAAAAAGTGAAATCTACTTTGCAAGTTAGAAGTATTCCAATAAGCTGTGTTAGCTCTTAGTTTTCTTTGCCTTTGTTCTTTGTAAGCAGGAAAAGAGTTAAATTTTGGAAACTTGATAGTGTTCAGATTTGTATTACCGGTCTCAAAAAGCCGGTAATCATCATCTGCCTTGGAAATTAGAACTGAATGTTTTGTGTAGTTGAAACTTTTTTTGTTTCGACTGTGTGAAAGAAAAACAAAAAAAAAAAGAAAGAAAAAAGCATGGTTGTTAGGTGTCAAAGATTAGAACTGAACGAACCTCTAAATTGGCAGCCAGTGTGGGGCTTTGTATGACCAGGCTCTGATGTATTGCCTCAGTGGTTCAAATTCCAGCTCATATGGTTGAGAGAATGTCAGATCTTTCCCTGGAGAGTTTCAAAGGGTTGGAAGAAGACACACAACGGACAGGTTACATCATGTCATCACTGAATGTAGCATATTACCATGTCATTTTAGAGCTTGATTCTGTTTAGTTCAAACCAGAAAAGTAGGAAAGTGAAATATTGTCAAGATTCTGTAGAAGGAAATGACATGTGGCAATTTGGAACAAAAATAAGCGTTAGTTGTCTTAAAAGTTCCAATAAAAATGGAATGTACAGTTCATCTTGGTGCTACTATTTATCACTTAGCAAGAAAGAATCTTTGGAAAGTCAAATGAGAATGGGTCTGTTTGTAGGTGATTCATCCAGGAGATCCGTTGTGACACACAAACCTAAGACTTAACAAATACACTTACCTGGGAGAAAACAGTAACTCTCAAGTTGCTGCTGTCAGGCGGTTGCATCTGTCACTTCTGTGAGCCTACTGGGTAGCTTTAATTGTGCAATATTTCCTTATGTTTTCATGCAATCAATGCCCAAGTTCTGAATCTCTGAACTTCTCTTGTGACTCCACTTCATAGATGATACAGGTGCAGAATGTAGGTGATACAGATGCAGAACAGAAAAATTGGCCTAGACTTCACACACAAGACAGTATACAGCAAGTGCAGCCAGATAAGGAGGAAGGGCAAGGGGCTAATAACGACCAAATTTGCCCCTAGAAGGGCAGGCATCTTTTTAGGTTTTTGTATTTTACTTTTCTTTGGGTAGATGTCAGAATCTTAAGATGGAAACTGGATGCAAATGCAGGGGTTTTTTTATGTTTTATGGATAGTGCCTCTTGAGGAAAGAAGCCGTGTAGGAGAGATTTATTTCGAACAGTAATTGGGACATGGAGACTGGGGTTTTGCATTGTTGTGGTGAGCAATGAATGGGAAACAGAAACTGCCTGTGAAAAAGGAGTAAAACAAGAGGAAAGAATGACCAAGGTAAAAAAATGAGATGGAATTGGTGGAAATATGGAGACCAAAGGATGGGGTCAATCAGATCTGTCAATCTGTGAGAAGGAGAAAAACAGCAAGAAGGGTATCCAGGTAAGACCTTTTAGCAGTTTGCTTTGGGGGGAAAATGGGACAGGAAGAAGTACAGGTGGGAGAATGGAATCTGAAGTGCAAGTTAAGCAATATGGTGTTCAGTTATGCAAGAGAGAATGCCCTTTTTCCAGTAAAATCAGAGAAGAATCATACATACTGGAAGTTCAGGCTGATAATTGCAAAGTGGTCCTCGGTTTGAGCCGAAACCTGTCAGCTGCCAATATCTTTATTCTGCCCAGCAATTAAAGCTCTTTCCTTGTTACACATTGCTGGTCTTATTCATGCCCAACATACTGCTCTAGGCTTTTGACAGTGACATGGAAATGATGCTGTTGGAAAAAGGATTAAAGATACAAGGTAATGTGACGGTAGAGTAAAATACGTGGGGAAAAGATAATGAGCGAAACCCTCAAATAAAATGCTTTCGATGTTGAAAGTCTGACTTCTAAAATCAAGAAAGAAGGAAAGGAGTAGAGTGCATGAAGACAATATGTGCAAGTGATTATATACCATTCTGTCTCACAGGTAAGAGATTTTGTGGAAATACTGGAGTACAAGGAAGTCTAATCAGCAAATGAGCACTTGTTTTACCTCTTTTCAAGTGTTGTTTGTAAAGAACACAAAGATGACTTCTTGTTCACTGTGCATTGCACATCACTGTGAAGGTACAGTAGGAAAGTACTGTTGTAGGATTGTCCTATTCCTAAACACTTTCCTGGGTGCTCACTTTTGGCCAGAGAGCTAGATGAGCCTTTAGTCTCTTCCTGTATGCCTATACTGAAGGAATTGAGTGAGCGAAAGACTTGAAAACATGTACTGGGAGAAAATTAACTCTCAAATTCATGCTCTTCTGCTGGGGTTTAGGTGCAGAATGTATACAAGTAGCAGAGTTGTTCCATGGGCAGTTAAAAAGCAAAACTAGTCTAAAATCACACAATGTGCTGAATGTAGAGGCTGGCTAAGACAAGACCTTTACCTTTTGGTCTTTTGGGTGACTCTGAAACATGCTGGCTAGAGCTCTGCCAGTAAGCATGAAGTGTGTTTAAAGTGGAATGCTCAGGAAAGCAAAAGATGACTAAATAGATGGAGTAAGCTTTGTGCACTTTAGATGAAAACTGGTCCAGAACTGGATATGACACAGACTCTCATAATCCTAAATGAACAGAGCAGCTGAGGAGTCAGGCAGTGGAAAGACACAGCATTAACTCAGCATTGGCAAGTGGGGATCAGGTGATTATATTGCTGTTTGGGAGCTGACTGCCCATCAAACCCACCACTGAGTAGAGCACTGAAACTTGCAGTACTGATTGCATGTCTGTTGGCTAGAGAAGAAATTACTAACCTTGATGTATTTTTTACACTTTTTCAAAGCTTTGTGTGGAATCACGGGAGTGGTTGGCACACTTCGCTGAAGCCTGTTCATGTTCTGGCTGGGTGTTCTAATTGCTCTGTGGAATACTAGGTAATTTCTTGTGTCTAGGAAGAAGCAAAACTGATTTGTCTGAGCATAGACTCTCCAAGAAAAATTTGAACAGCTATGAAATCCACACATAGGAACTGGTGAACTGTGCAGAACAATTTCTTCACTTCCATTTTATATGCACTTGGGAGATAGCCACATGCTTATTTATTGTCATTTGTAGTTTGGCTGATTGTATCTTTCAGGTGATCAGAAAATAACACAGCTATTTTCCTGCCTTTCTATTCTTCTTGAGATCTGCATGATAGATCATAGACTACCTGACTGGAACCACAGAGATTAGAGCTGCTTTGTTCTTCTAGAGTATTAACTCTTCTGTTTTTTCTAATAAGAGTAGTTGGCTCTGTGATGGGTAACATTTGTCAGTACTTGAGACTCTAAACATTCTTTATTCTGCTCTTGGGAATATGCATAGCATGTCTTGTGTCATGCTGGTGCAAGTTTATTGAGGAATAGCAGACACTTTTCTTGGGATTTTTATGGACTGCATGAACTAAGTGCCAGGAAAGCTATGGAGCAGATCATCTTGAGTGCCATCATGTGACATGGACATGACGATCAGCTGATTAGGCCTGGTCACTATGGGTTTATGAAAGGCAGGTACTGCTTGAATAACTAACTGCTCAGTGGATGAGGGAAAGGCTGTGGATGTGTCTACCTGGACTTTAGTAAACCTTTTGACACTGTTCCCTGCAGTACTCTGCTGGAGAAACTGCCTGCTTCGGTCTTGGACAGGTGAAAAACTGGCTGGCTGGGCCCCAAGAGTGATGGTAGATGGAGTTGAATGCAGTTGGTGGCTGGTCACAAGTAGTGTTCCTCAGGGCTGTGTTGGGCCAGTTCTGTTTAACATCTGTATCAGTGACCTGGACAAGGGGATTGAGTACACCCTCAGTAAGTTTGCAGGTGATACAAAGCTGGGAGGGAGTGCAGGTGAATCTGGGCAGGCTGGATGGATGGGCCAATGCAGATGGTATGAAGTTCAGCAAGGCCAAGTGCTGGGGCCTGCCCTTGGCTCGCAACAACCCCAGGCAACGCTGCAGGCACAGGGTGGTGTTTGGGAAGCTGCCTGATGGAAAAGGCCCCGGGGGTGCTGGTGGGCAGCGGGCTGGACATGAGCCAGCAGTGTGCCCAGTGGCCAAGGAATCATAGAATCATAAAGATGGGAAAGGACCTTTAAGATCATCAAGTCCAACCTATAGCCCTACACCACCCTAACACTAATCCATCTCCTGAGGTGCCACATCCAGCTGTTTTTTTAAACACGTCCAGGAGTGGTGACTCCACCACCTCCTTTGGCAACCCATTCTGCTGCTTCGGCACTGTTTCAGTGAAGAACTTCCTAATACCCAATCTAAACTTCCCGTGGCGCAACTTGAACCTGTTCCCTCTTGTCCTGTTGCTATTCACTAGGGAGAAGAGGAGGCCAACAGCATCTGGCCTGCATCTGCAGTCCTGACCAGCAGGACGAGGCCAGGGATTGTCCTCCTGCTCTCAGCACTGGTGAGAGCCCTGTGTTCAATTTTGGGCCCCTCCCTCCAAGAACAACACTGAGGTGCTCGAGCGTGTCCAGAGAAGGGCAATGAAGCTGGTGAAGGGTCTAGAGCACAAGCCCTGTGAGGAGCGGCTGAGGGCACTGGGGTTGTTGAGCCTGGAGAGAAGGGGGCTGAGGGGAGACCTTTTGAGGGAGACCACTCCATGACTACCTGACAGGGGGTTGTAGAGAGGTGGGAGTCGGTCTCATTTCCCAAGTAGCAACTGACAGGACAAGTGGAAATGGCCTCAAGTTGCACCAGGGGAGGTTTAAATTGAATATTAGGAAAAATGTCTTTGCTGAAAGGTTTTTCAAGCGTTGGCACAGGCTGCCTAGGAAAGCGGTTGAGTCACCAGCATCCCTGTAGGTCTTTAAAGGATGTGTAGAAGTGATGCTTAGGAACTTGGCTTAGTGGTAGAGCTGGCATTGCAAGATTTGTGGTTTGACTCAGTCTTTTCCAACCTAAGTGATGCTGTGATTCTGTGAACAAGATGGAAGTTCAAAAGGTTAGTTAGGTATCTGTGTTAATTTGCTCTTGCTTAAGTGCTCTACTGAAAGACCTTTTTTGTTTTCTGCTCCTATGAATCACCCTGATAGTCCCTCCTTTTTTTTTTTCTTCCCATAAAGATATTTTCTTCCACTTCTCATTTTCTATCTGTTTAAAATATGATTTTATAGACTTCATTTATCCTTCCTCCAGAAGAAAGAGGGCCTCGAGATGTCAGTGAAAGGGGTGTGGCCCCTGGAATTTTCACGTTCAAAGGCATTAACTGCCTTTGAGATGTCTCCCATTTATTCCCAATGTTTAAGGAAATGACAGACGTCTTTGGCTTGGCAGTCCTCCTCACTGTGCCCTGAGACTTGGCAATGTGGTCAAATCTTCCTTCATCAACTTTTCCAGCACTCTAAGGGAGTAAGTAAGTATTGCTTGGAGAGTGATGGAAGAACCAAGGAAATACTTGATAAGGATTAAAATAATAAGTTTTCCTTCCCTCCAAAAAAGAGGAGAGGGAAAAAAATACATCCAACCACTTGTGGTACATTTTTAACAGTAGCCATTCATGCTTCTTACTTCTGCTTACATATAGCTATGCTTTGTTCACTATGGGAACAGAAAATTAGTAAATTTGTTACCCTGTGGTATGGGATGTGATCCTTACTGTATGCTCTGCAGTATCTGATTTGGTATCCTAGAAATACTGGACAGACTCACAGAACCTCAGGAAACTGAGCAAGGAGTGTCATTGGTGGGGTCACGTGGAGTGAGTTTACCTGAGTGAGTTTGGAACCTGATGAGGAGAGAATGTATCTGCCAGAGATGGAAGGAGAATGAAAGATTTCTGTATATTCTTCCTTAAAAAAATAAGAATGTCAGGGTGCAGAAGATAATGTAGGACAAGTATCTACCCTTTCCCTAATTTTCTTGATTTCTGTCCCACATGTGACTGAGTGTACTGTCTCCATATTTCGCCTGAACTAAGGGTCCTGCTTTTACTTCACTCCTTTCCTGTTGTAGAGTATCTCATCCCTCTGATTTGTGTCACTGTCTCCCAGCACATAGTCACTGTAGGAACGTATTTTCTTCTTAAGCTTCTTCCCAGGTTTTCTTTGTATTCAATTACATTTCCAGAAGTTGAAACAGAATGCTTTAGCCAAATTTGATTGTGGCGCAATGCCTTCATTTCCTTCCTCTTTTTGGATTTTTCTAGGAATAAAATGGACTTCATGTTTTTAGTCATGTTCAGTAGTTACTCTGTGTTTTCCTGTACCTTCTGAGATCAAACACGTTCCAACCCACTAGTTTTTATTCAGTTGTCTATGCACAATCATGTATTTGACCTTGATTGTATTAAAGTTATGTCTATCTAGCAATGCACTTTTAATTAGTTTTAAACAATTTTAATTAGATTTTAATTAAGGTGAAATAAATGCTAAGTGACTGACGTTACTTCGGTTAAAATTCAAACCTAATTCTGTACCCAGTTGTGGGGTGGGAGGTGAGAGAGAATTTCTCTCTATTAGAGAAGCTTGGCAGGGAGAAGGAATGGGCATGGGGAAAGAGGAAAAACAGCTGTCCTTTAGTATGTTTGGGCTCAGACTTGGTGTACCAATCTGTGCTTTTGACCTAATAACACATTCCGAACTTGAGAACTATTCAAGCGACATCCAAGTAAGGGATTCTCAAATCTTTGTAGGTCTCATGTTCTGCTGTAACTGTCAGTTTCTGATGTCTGTCATCCCGTCCTCTCTTCTTCCTTGATTCTTCCTCCTCCTGCCCCTTCCCCTGCGCACCCCCTCCCCCTCCCCCCCAGGATTTGCTTGTTTTTCCTGTTGCCCATTCTTTTCTGGCAGAGACTGTGTACAACACATAAAATGGGCAGAAGTCTTCAGGTATGACTCAGCTGCTGTGCATACATTGCCTAACAGGACATAGTGCAGGGGGGTAATTTGCATTTAGGAAGTTTCCATATCAGGTGAGACAGAATCCTTCACCAGAGGATGAATCCTTCCATTACCTTGTCTTGCTGTCAATGAGAGGATTTGACTGGTATAAAAGGAAGCACAAAGGAAGACTCTTGTTATGCTCTACTGCTTCTTACATTATTTTAGTTTTAGGGGGTCTCTAACATCCTTTATTAAATTGACAGTCATCAAACTGACTTCTTTTCTCAGACAGAAACTGCTATACCACTTCTTCTAGTTCTGACTATGTCTGTCTGAAGTGACTGGCAGGATCTGTCCCAGCTTATACTATCCTTACTTGTGGTCATAGTGAAGTGTGCTGCTTATGCCAGTGGGTCAATGAGGTAAAATGTTAAATGGTGGTACTGTCCCCTGAGTTTTCAGGGGAGTGGGAGGGGAATCATCTGCTAAATGAGATAAAATTCACTTCTTTTAGAATCAATCCTGGATGGAGATGGAAGTAGCAAGAGCCCATTTCTGTGAAGCTGTTTTGTTTACTGCTTGGAATAATGCAGAGGCATCAAGTCTGTGTAACAGTAACATTTAGGTGAGAGGCAGAGCCACTAAGGATTGTGTTTCTGTTGAAGGCATGAGGGATATCATGGTCAGCTATGAGGTGCTGAGCAATACACTCAAAGGCTTTGATAGAGATGTTCTTGGAAGTAATCAAGAGTGGAAATTGTGAAGTTTGCAGAATTATTATATTGCGTTACTTTTAGACATGTTAATATTGCATCTGTGTCTTTCATTCTTAATGCTTTTTTTTTTCCCCTTACAAATGCCCTGTGTATTGAACTCTGTGTTTCAGGAGTTTCTTTTTCTTTCCCCTGCCTGAGGTTTCATCTATATACTAAAAATGAAAAATGAAACTCAGACACTAAGTGTGGGGAGAGTTATGGTAAGGGTTGAATTTTAAAATGGATTTCCTTTTGCAGTGTTTAAGCAGTTTGGAGATTTCAACAGCACTTCCTTTATGATGATACATAATTTTTCAACTATTTACTTTCCTTGAAAGGAATTATTAGATATTTCTTTTTTTATTCTTCTTTTTGTAATTATATTAGTTTGGTTATTTTGTGAAACAAAGAATTGTGTTTATGTCTGTTCTGCCAGTGACTCACAGAATGAACTTAGGTAAATAGTTTGGACCATTGTACTTGTGATACATCTGCAAAATAAGAAAGGTGGCGATGTCTTACATAAAGCACGCTAGTACTGAAATGCAGTGCAAACTGGAGATACGAAGATTACTATGCATAGTTACGGAGTTGTATAAATAAGTGGAGATTGCCTAAAGTAGCGGAAGTAATCCGATGGCACTGAGTCTAAGTTTACGACTGACAAAAAGCATGCTCTGTCTTTTACAGCAGAGCTGCGTCGTGAGGTTTTGTTTCTAAATAAATTTGATTCTGAAAAATGCTATTGGTGATGTAAAAAATTAAGGCCAAAGTCTGGCTTTTTCTTTTATTTCAGTGCGTTTTCTTACGGTTTCCTTTTTGTCTGTGTGCCAGTCAGAGGAGTGTAGTTGCACTGTGACCTTATTTGCTTTAACAAAATGAAACTCAATTCAGTTAATGAATTGGCAGACAAGTACCATGCTGTTTACTTTGGATCTAGACATGGGTGGACTGTTTCCTGCATGTCCTAGTGGTCAAAGTCTTTATTATGTACCAGTTAAGGAAAAAGCGTCTAAAAAGATTACTTGCTAGTAGGTGAGCAGATGTGGTAAATGCTTAAGGGAATGAGGAGGTAGAGGGATATCCATTTATAGATGTTGGAATACCTGGTCAAAAGTGGTCCATTCTGATATTTTTAATTCCTACTTAGTTTTTGTAATTGGATTTAGTTTGATAATTGGAATATGCATTTAACAAGTTCAATCTCTTACAGTATTTAGACTAATTTGTAGTTTGTGAGGATGTACCTTCAGGAGCTCAGAACATGCGTAGAGAGAAGAGAGACCATGGTCGGCTTTAAACTTCCAGGCTACTTCGATGCGTTGCAGCAATTTGTCTTATACCTGAACAGTAATGTGCAAAAATCTCTCAAAATGACTAGTTTGGCTGGAGACACGTCTGATTTGGAAAGTAATTCTTGAGATCCATGAAAGTCTACGACTTTACAGCAGCTTTGCGCTGAACTCTGGTAGAGAGGTCTGAAATTCTTAGTTTGACAGAGCTGAGTTGAAGCTGCAAATAAGTATGCATAATGTGCTGAAAAATTCTGTAGAAAACTGAAGAGGTTTGTGAGTTTGACATTGATCTAGGAAAAAGCCGATCTTGTTCTGTTACGTAGAGAACAGAGCATCCTAAATTTTGAACAGACCACCTTAGGTAGATTTGAATTTTCCATCCAAAAGTGAGTGGGAAAATGCCACCTATGGGCAAGACTGAAATAGTATGATTTCTCACTTGGATGGGAGTCTATCAGGAAGAGCTTGTGCCTTGTTTTGCATTGCTGTGTGGGTACACCCATAGAATTTCTAGAGTAGTGGGAACTCATCTGAGACTGAAATGTAGATGAGAGCCCTAGGCTTAAGAATTCAGAGACAAAATTTGTGTTGGAATTTAACTTAGGTACCGAGACAGTTGAGTGGTTTGGGTTTTTTTTTCTAGTTTTCTGTCATCAGATAGACTTTGAAGAATAGCTCAATAGTTGCTCAGTGAGAATTTTGTAGTGCAACTTTTTTATAAACAACATATCAGTTTAAAAATACTATCATGCTATAAATGTTTCATCTTTATTTTATGATGCCTTCTCATGAAGAAACTGATAATAGCGCAATCTACAGCAGCATATTTTGAAATCCAGAGAATACTGCATCTTCCTATCTGATCTTCTGTGTATCATAGACCAGTTATATCTGGCTTTCCTCCTTCACTGAGGTCAGTAGCATGGCTTTATCTAAAGCTGATTTTGCAAGAGTGCGTCTACTCTTGATGTTTAAAATTAGGAAGTACAAAATCTACTGCTTTCTTGACTGTTTGTTCTAGTAGGTTGATATTTGTATTTCTGAGAGAAAAAAAAATAGGCATTTTATTAGGCATTTTAGAGATTCCAGGTAGGCATTTTCTACAGCCATTGTATCCCCTATTTAAATGATTATTTATTTTTCCATTATGTTTTTTTCTTGTATCCATGTCAGGTAGTCTGCTGGGTTTTAATCTGTTGGGACACAGTTTTCATGTTCTTGCTTTCTGCAATTTCCTTACATTTTTTCAGAATGTAATATCAAGAAACTTGAAAAAGGTTTTGTGTTATTTCAGAACTTGGGGATATATGCAATATGAATGTAGGGAGCGCTTTGTAAGTGTATCTTAATTGGGAATGTTGTCTTCCTTATTAAAATTAAAACATGCAATTGAATTGCATAATCATACTTAAAACAGAGTTCTGTAAGTACTAGGCATGTCTGATGATAATTTGACTCTTCTCCAGTATGTGGGAGAAGCACCAGTCTTTTTTTTTTTCCTTATTCTACAGGAGAATACAGAATATTTTAAATGTTACATCATGAAGATACAGTTGTCTTAACTAGATTTTTCCTTTTTCCTGTCATTTTCATTAGAGTTTTGCAAAATCTCCGCTAATATGCATTTTATGATGAACCTTTGTTTACTTACAGAGCCCTGGGGTTTTTGCCTTCCATTTTTTTTCTGACAATCTGTGTTTATAGAGATAACCTGATCTTGGCCAAGCATGTAGTGCTGTATCTTTGCAAAAGCAGTCTGGTGTTTCAGATAGGAAACAAGTGGAGAGCTCTCAGGCCTTTGATGATTAAGTAAGCATTAAGTAAGCTATCAAGCAAGTACACGTTCCTGAATTAGAAAGATAAAATGTCAACATTGCTCTTGTAAATTATTCAACAATATGACGCATTAAAGTAGGGTTTAAAAAAATCATTCCTTTTTTGAAAATACTTCAACACTTCTATCAAAGAATGACAGATTGATTTATATTGATTTAGAGTTACATTAACATATATATAATCATTTGATAGGATTGTGAATGCATATACATAATTTAGTTTTTATTCAATTAAACTGTCACAGAAGTCACTTCATTTCAAGTATTTTTGTAGCACTGTCACAAGACTGTTGCTTGGAAGTCTCAGAGTCTTTTTCGTGTTTTTGTTGTATTGCATTGTGCGATCAGGCCCTGATTCTGTAAGGGTTTAAAAATGTGGTTTAGTTCATGCACAATCCCCATTTGTACCCTTGTTGAAGCTGCATAGGATCTAAGTTGGGAGGCAAAGAGGGAGATGATGTGGTTTTGGGGGTGTTTGTTTTGTTATTTGTTTGTGGTTTTAAGGCATTGTTTTTTATTAGATGGTTTAGAGTTTTGAGCTCTAATTTTGCCTAGTTTTTTAGTTACTCCTGCAGCACCAAGGAAAAATTAAAAAAAAATGCAAGACTTCTTACATAGGTTGTATTGTATGGAATTTCATTTTCTGCAAACAAAGGTAATTCAAAGTTAAGCACTTCTGAATAAAAATAGTGTTCCAGGTTTTTGTAACTGATGTGTCTTTTTAAAGAGCTAGTTTTGTTCCCTCTACAAAACTTTTTTTTTCTGATGGTGGGAGGAGAAACAACACAGAAATCTTCTAGAACCCACTACACCTTGAGGAGGAAATTTGTATATGAAATTTGCATCAGATCTGACAGACTTGTGTTAACTTCTGAACTGAAGCTGAAAAAGCAGGCTAGGCTGGAGCTGCAGACTCTTTCTGGAGAGTCTAAAGGAGACACGGTCATCTGTTGCTCTTGGCTGTTCAGTAGAGATTGCTGATTCACTCTGACATAAATGTTATCCTGTTTACATGCTGACAGTTATTTTTGCAAAGTGTTGAAGTGTGTGTTTTCATATTCTCTTCAGATGGTGTAAAAGCTGGGATAGATGTGAGGGGATAACTTCGTCCAGATGTTTTCACATTTTTGATGACTGTCTCAGATTTAATAGTCTTTCCCTACCCCACATTTTCCGTTGAGAAATGTTACAGGAAACAAGTCATGCGTGTTTTAATATGCAGTATAATATGCAATGTTCTTGTCCGAGATGACTTTACTCTTTTCTTCTGTCAAGCAGTGAAGAGTGGGAGAGGAAAGAAATCAAAGAGCCCAGTAAAGTGGAAGCAGTAGGAGGAACATCTTATAGAATTATGAAGAATGTGGTGGATCTCTTCTTGTTTTCTCTTTGTAGAGGCAGAAAAGGTGACTGGATTGTGATTATATTTTCCGTGGTACTTTACCCTGTATGGTAAAGTGTAAAAGTGTACATTTAATCTCGAAAGGTAGAGATTTGAAAGTGTGACAGAGGAGAGTGGCCTCAGCCATGATATTCTCGTTGTTGAAACAGGAATCTGCCTTTCGAGTTTGGGTAACAGGTTTTTCTTAAGCTATTCTGATACTTGGCCAGTAGCCAGGATCTTTCTATACTTCATTATTTTTTGACCCATTTTGTGGATGCTACTGAATTCAAGCTGTGTTGAAGGAGAATAAGCATCAAAATAGAAGTAGATTGACACGTGGAGGGGGAGAAAGGTTTTTCAATACTTTTTTTTGTTTTTACTTCTGCTCTTCCTCCTTCTGTGTACCTTCTACTTGCCTGCCAGAGACTAGCAATGTCACTGCCCTTCTTCCTTGCCGCATAGTCTTCTGCTCCTGGTTCACAGGAAGAAAACTCGAGCTCTTAAGCCCTCTTGAGTTTCTGCAAACAGTGTAAACACATATGACAGTTGCTGTAGAGGCAGTAGTTTTACTGACCTCTGAGGAGGGAAGTTGCCAGACTGGGGAAATGAGATAAGAGGGCAAGAAAAGGGAGATGACAGAATTCAGAAGGAAAGCCCAAAAGGGTTTAACTTCTTAAAATCCAGGTATTGGGAAAACCCGAACAACCTGAAACGAAAAACCTGAACAAGCACAAGCTGGGCAAGTTATCCTAATAGCCGATGGCAACTGGGAAGAGTTATGACTGGATCTCCTCACAGAAATGTTTGCTGTGAAAAACCCTTTATCTTCTGTGGTGAAAAAGAACCTTGTATTTTCTACCAGGATATAACTGCTGCATTAAACTGTTATTTTCCTAGAAGATACCTTTTTTGTAGACTCAGAGCTCGAAAGCACTCCTGTAGTTGGAAAGGATAAACTTTGTTGAAGGTCTGATGCCCTTCAGAAGAATCAAACTACGGCAAGTGGTGCATGTTGGCTGTTGCCTTTTTTCCATAGTTAAGCTGTTGAGAGCAGATGTTTACCTGAGAAATCCCTGCCTGCTGCAGGCAAAAGGAAGGTCTTTGAAGGCTGAGAGAAGAGCGACAGTTTTGAAACCTTTTCCATTGCGATACAACTGTTGTCTGGTGTGCCACTGTTCAGCGCTCCAAGGCTGCAACATGAAATGTGTATGACCTGATAGCTTTGTGTCGCCTGCTTGGTTCTTGACAGCATCTGCTAAACTGTCATCTGTCTTGCAACTGTTGACGCTGTTCTTTGGCCGTGCAGTACTGTAGCAACAACTGTTGGTTCATATTTTGACAAATTCCTTTTCAGTCATGACTCTGGGAATTGCATTTGGAAAAGGATAGCTTGCTTTCTTCAAAAGTGTCTTCCAGTATCACATCCCTGTTATCTTAATCTTGCCATGTTTAAGAAAACCAAGCAATTTAGTTGACTGCTTTACTGTTGTTGCTGTCCTACTTTTTGCTTTTGTTTGCACTTTGAGTATTTATTTTAACTTGTGAATCCAGCTATAACTGTCATGTGTATTCTGTAGAGGTTGTTGAAGGGTTTTTCCTCTAAATGGTGTTTTCAACAAAAATACCTTTTAATAGAAAAATACTTTTTTTTTTTCTGTTTCAGTGGTGAGTTAAAATATTTTTTTCCACTTCGAAATGTGATTTTTTTTTTTTTAGCCTCATAATTGTCTACAAATTTCTTGGTAATTCACTGGTAATTGTTTTTGCATGGAAGTACTTTGATTGTTCAGTGCAGAATGGTGGTTCTCCATTTTTGTAACCAAAAGCCACCAGGCAGAATGAGAGTAGTAGTGAGCAACCCCCAGAAACACATTTTACTTCGTTTTAATTTGTTCTGTGCACGTAGGAGCATTGACAATTCCCTGTTTGTCTTTTTGAAAGAAATCAAAGAATCAATTAAGGAAGACATATGCTCTAATAATTAATCCTTTTTTTCATTATGGTCCAAGATATTAAACAGAATTCAGTTTGCAGTACAATTCACAAATGAAGTCTAGTATGATGTGGCATACTTGTGAAACTATCATTTAGTTCTAATTTTGTTGTTGTCATCTTTTGTTGCATCATTTTAGAAGAATTTGAGATGTGTAAGAGTCATGGGAAATGAGTGACGTTTTTCACATACTTCATGCAAAAGGTCTTTCTGACCTATGGTGGTTACTTGCCTGGTGCCATCTGTACATATAAAATTGTGCAGATAATGGTGGCTCTGAATGGAGTAAGGATCCTCAGATGCCACTGTGTTGGGAGATAATCTTTACCAAAACAATTGTGCAAGCATTTGAATTGCTTGGAAATTTTCTGATGAAATAGTCTTTTGCTGAAATTTATCAGCGTGGTGAAATTTTGACATTTTGCAGATATGGACCAACTTTTGCCGAAGTCCTGATGGAACCTGAACAGAGCTGCTGCTTTTGAGCAGTTCTTTCATTTGATTGCTTTTCTGGTAACTCACCCATTTGCCAAGTCACTGTGATGCTGAGGCTTCTAGCACATATTGTTCACCCTGCTTGTCCAACAGTGCTCGTAGAGGGCTTCACTCTGTTGTGAAGAACTTAGAAATCTTTTTTTTTTTTAATTGCAAATCAGGATGAAAAGATTAAAATCCTCATACTAACAACTTCTATCCACTTTAGTCCCTGTGTGCCGTACAAGCAGATCAGGCCAGGATCGTTACTTTTTCCTTGTGCAAAAGTTCATGGACTCTTGCTGAATTGCTGATACAGGCAGTGGTTTGCCAAGTGAAAACTGTAAGCAAATGTTATCTTTGCTTCTCCGCTTTTTTTAGCATATGTTTTGTCATTGATATGTCAGTCCCTCATCTTCCTTCTGTATCTGCTTACTACCATGTGCATTCAAATTTTGATGTATTAAAAATCCCTGTGTGATATTAGTGTACAGCTGATAAAACAGGAAAATTACCTTGGAATCACTTAACATTTTGCAGTTGTTACTTGTATGAGCAGTGGTTTTCTCTTGTCAGTGGCTTTACCTTATGGCAGGCAACTTTTAGATCCCACAGTAAGCAGAGCACGTTAGAAAAAGACCTTGAAAACTGAAGATGTACCCTGCCTCTACAAAAGACCTTTAAGTATTTTTTTTAAAAGAGTGTTTTATATTTTTGTGAAAGCTGTTATCAAAGTCAGAACAAATATTACCTGCGAAAAGACACCTGAGTTTTCTTAGTGCAGAAGATGATTCATTTAGAGCACAGATTAACTTTATGTGTAAACTTGGCTTTGTTGTCTACGCAGTGGAAAAAGTCCTCAGATTTTTCAGTTTGCTTAGTATTTTTAAACATGTTTTTCAATACTTTGATGAAGTTGGTCAGAAGAATGTTTTCTTGTCAATGTGTGGTACAAAGGTGTGAATCTCTTGCTGTGAATTTTTTGTGAAATACTAGCTGATGTAGTGTGTTCTGACTGAACCAAGACTTCAGAATCGCTTGTTAGTTGGTTAAGGAGCAGTGGCATTTCTGCACATGCTGATGTTTTAAAAATACTTCATTGCCTGTCAAAGTAGTGTATCCATTTGATTCCTTGAATTTAGTATACTTCTGTGTTTAAAAAAACCCCACCAAAATGAACCTGCATACGTAAAACAAATCAGACCAGATATGGAAGGAATACTTCATGTTGTATGCAGATTATGAATACTATTTTTACCTTTTTAAGATTTTTAAGTTTTCATAGCGTAACAGGCCATGCTGGGTGCATGTTACGTGAAAGTTTAGTTGTGTTCTATTTGTATATTCAAAGTGAACTGTGAAAACTATAATTAAATATACACCTTAAGTGTAAATGTAACAAAATAACCAAAACAATTACAGGTGGGAAATTCACTGACTTTTCTTCTTAGTCTAATCTTGATTTTAGAGGTAGACAATTTATTTTGGTGGTCTTGTAACAAGACACATAATAAACAAGACATTGTTTAGAACTTACTGATGTTCTCCCTTACTACTGAGTAACGTAAGACTTGTGAGTACTTCTTGTGAGACTTTTCTGCCTCTTGCCTACAGTCTTAACCACCTACTAACCATTACCTGGGAAGGCTTTCGTCATTGGTGTTTGCAATGTTCATTCAAATTCTTTGAAAGGAGAATGTGTGTATAAGCAGGTGGAAAGAGCACATGTTTGTAATTTTCAGTTTAAACAAGATGTCCTAGCCTACTGGCAATAAACATGTTGAGTTGTTGGGACACCATCTGTGTCTCAGAGCCTTGCTTGTCAATATTTTGGTCTTTATCCTTTCTCTTTGTGACTACTGTGTCACAAAGGTGCTACAGGCACAATAAACATTGACTGTGTTTATAGGAATTCTGAAGGCTTGTGGTGAAGTAACTGTTGCAGGTTGTAGAACCTCTTTTACGTAACTTCCGCATTGTGTTCTTTGCAAATGATGGCAACTTGAAGATGATGGACTGATTTGAGTTTCATTAGACTCTAAGTTCATTTTGGAATTGGGCATTTAAATATTTGCAGCTTCTGGAAATGTAAGCTGCTGTAGACTTGAACAAATTGAAGGGAAAGAGGAGAGGGGAGCTAGGTCGCTGGCAGGATGGTGCGCTGTCACATTAGTACAGCAAATAGTGTAGGGTAACATTCGTTGTGGTTCTGCTGCTATAAGAACAGGTTCTGTCTGGTGAGACTTACTCAGCCTGGAAGTGTGTAAATGAGATAGTTTTGTCAGATGTTGTTGCAGATCCTATAAATAGGTATGTCTGTAAACATATGCAAAAGAAAAGGTTGTTGACTCTATCTTTTAAGAAAAAAAAAAAGTTACTGTGATTACCATGTCATCCACTTTAGCTTGGAGTTTTTAATCTCCAAATTTCCTTGCTTTTTGTCCGGAGCTATGAGCTGCTTTTTCATAAGCAATTGATCATTTTTCTGTTTGTCATGTGAAGGATAGACTTGATACTGGGCTGCCTTATCCGATTTTTTCCATTTGAAATGCAAGCTGCAGTGTCGCTGAGCTTATTAAAAGTGTTGCCATCCTTGTTCCACTGGATTCTTCTAGACAAAGAGTAGAACTGGCTTGATTTCAGGGTTTAACCTGGTTTGTCCCATCAGTTCGTCAGCAGCTGACTCATATACTGATGGTGTTACGTGGCTGATACGGGGCTTACGGAAAAACTACATAATAAACAACAGTCATGTAAATCTGCATGTAGTTTTGAACAAAGTCAAGAGCCTGACTGGGAATGATGAATGCAAGGCAGATCTGAGCATGGAACAGTATTTTTAAAATAGAGAATAATTCTGGATACCCAGCAATGGCCCTGAATCTCAAACCTGCATGAACAGATGGTGATTCTGTGCTTCGCCAGAAGCCAGCGCTCTCAGATCGGTGTGGGTGGAATGTGGGCTCAGCAGGTCAGTAATAGGCTGCTTTGCCCCAGAAACCCCCACCTCTCGCTCTCCAGCACTTTGATAGAAGTCTGGGAAACTTGTATTGACTATACTAGAGTTTGGACAAGATCTTAACTGGATGGCTAGACAGCATTTGAAGGAGATTCCCTGGAGGTGCATACAAAACAGACAGCTGTCCAAACAACTGTTTATCTCTAAAGCCAGTATTGCAAGGGGAAAAACGCTAATCATTGCCGTAACAGTCTGACTAGGAGAGAAGCTGAGTTTACTGCTCATTGAGAAGGGTTCCTTTTTCTTGAAGTATTGATAATAGACTCAATAGACACTGCACATAGTGCTGAAGAAATTGTATTGATTTCCTTCTCTCTTGTCCAGTTTGATATCTGTCTGAAGAATCATCGATGATAAAAGTTGCACATTTTCCCACCCTGTCCCCTTTGAACTCCCATTGTATTTTTTTCCTCCTCCATTCACTTTTAAATGTTTTTTGCTTCTTTGTCAGGCTCTTTTCTATGCTGGAAGAGTCATCTCAGGGGATTTATTATTTTTTACTGGTGCAGGAAGCTGCTGTTGTGCTTAAGCGCTTTGAAATGGTGCTTCTTGAAACCACAGAGTTGTTGTGCAAAGAGAGCAAGGGTGGGTGTGCACTTGCCCTTCCTGCTACAAGATACTTGGTGTTAACTTCCACATGAATTGAAATGAGTGACTGTTACTGGTTTTCAACTAAAATTAATTGTTCTGGCTAAAGGGAGTGTTACTACACCCTGGAGTGAACAGACCATGTTTCTTTTTATAAATACTTTTTTCATTTCTCTTCACATAATGCCATCTACAGTTTTCTTAAACTGATGCTGTATTGACAGAAAAGAACATGGTGAGTGCAAAAAAAAAATCAGTAACTGCATTTCAAGTCAGGTGTCCATTTCATACATCGATTTCTTGCTAGAACTAAGCAGCAGTCTCAGTGTTTTTAAAACTATTTTTTTAATTGAAAATTGTGTTTAAAAACCCCTAAATTTAAAACATTTTTAGTAAAGAAGACAGGAATATGGACAGATGAGGTGGGGGTAAATCACTCTATGTGTATTTGAACAGTGATTTGAATTCTTAAATAATGATGCAGTATTTATTGTTCACAGTCATTAACTTTTTTTTAATACGAAGTGTGTTTTTATTGCAGGTACATTATGTTCCACTACTGTTTCTGTGCCTGCTTTGTCTGACCTCCTGTGGTTACCAGCAGCAATTGGGTGACTTGTGACATGCTTATTTAAAGGACTTCATCACTCTCATGTTCCATACAGAGATTTCTCAAGTGATAAAAGGTAATTTATTGTGGGAGATTTATCTGTAATGAGAGTTGTGCTGATTTCTGAACCTGTGGAGTTGTATGTTTGAAGTGGTATGCCTTAAGATCCTCTCTCTGGAGGTTTTCCTAGTAACCCACTTGGGGGGAAAAAAAAAAGACAAACTGAAGATAGGGGAGGATTTCTTTCAAGGAGAATTTAGGTTTCGCAGAATTTGTAGAGTCAGAAAGAAATGTGATGAATGGGACTGTGAATGCTGCGTATTATTAAATTGTGAGAATTTTGTATGTCCTCTACATGTTATGAAATCTCATTAAATAGTGGTTTTCAATCTCATTAATTTCTTCCTGGCTGACTTAAAAAAGAACTGTATGAATTAGTGCATCCCAGTGTAGCTGGTAAACTTAATCCTCAGTTAGATGCATTGGAGGTATGGACAGCAACAGAGAATTGCTTGTAAATATGTTGCATTATAGATGCTGGTGGTTGTGGTTAGAGCAATATGGGGAATAATTAATCTCAGCCTTTAGAAGCCATGGCTTGAAAGATTGTCCAGATTGGAAACATTAAATAATTCTGTTGGCTCAAGTCCTCTGTTCATCAGTACCAGAATAAGATCTTAGTAGCTTTGATCTCCAAATCAAGGTGTTTATATTCCATCCCAATTTTGTTAACACAGTCTTGTTTTATGGATGAATGGACAGACTGTTTTTCACTTTCACTGAGTCTTGATTGTGTCAGACATCAGCTTTCATGATGTGGAACATAGCTTCTTTTTGGCAAACAAATACCTCTGGGTTACTTACCTACAGAAGTCACATTCTGGGTATATTAAATTCTTTTATACAGCTATAGGAGTTCTTTATACAAACACAGAACTTCTTTTGAATTGCAGTGTGATAAGAAGTCTGTTCTGTTTACCCCAGTGTTCTGCAAACAAGCAGATGAATGTCTTCCAGTATATTTATTCTCAGATTTCTCAGTTTTAACGATCGTGAGATAAATAGGCCATATTTTAAATATTCTGAATGAACAGCAGGGTTTTTTTTTTTTGCCATTTTTAATGTTTTTGTTTTGCTTATGCAGCGTTCTCTGGATGGTGCAAAGATGGGGAAAAACAAGTGTGTCCAGCTGGAGACTTGTCTCCTTAGAAATACAGATGAAAGGAGTTTTGGAGACTTGTCTCCTCAGAAATACAGCTGAAAGGAGTTTTGTTAATTATGAGCTCTTTCACACCACCAGTGAGTCATGACCATGTGTTTCGATTACTGCATGTGTGTGGCTCTGTCCATAGAATTGGTTTACCTGGATATATGGGACAAAAGCTGAGCAAATGTGTTTCCTGTTTTTCAGTGAAGAAACTGGTTAGGGTTATTTCTTGCTTTCACCTGTCTCTTTCATTAGCACTTTGCTGTAAAAGACAAACTTGAAATGTGAAAATTATTTAAATGCAAGTGGTGACACAATCCTACAAATAATATCTCTGGAAATTTTTCACATTGTTGTGTGGAACAACAAAATTACTGCAACAAAGAGTGGAGTAGGTATTTTGTTACAGTATTTACTTTGTGGTGTTTTTTTTTCTGAACTTTGATATTTCACATTCTTAGATATGATTAAGTAAGGTTCCCTTCTTGGTTTGTGGAGTCATTTTATATAGAAAAAAAGAGAGAATTATGAAGTCTTTCAGGTAGAAAATGTGTTTGTAAGTACACAAGCTTTATGAAGGAGAGATGGGCACAGGCATGTATATTTAGTTCACTTTTGAAATTGGCTTTTGGTTAGTTCTATAAACAATGTTTCTTTCAGTGTTGGATAGACATAATACCAAGTGATGAAGATGAAAGGATCTGTCAGTTCAGGTGAAGGTTTTTATTAAACAGAGGGTTAATATTAGAGTATTTTAGAAAAAATTACTGTAGTAATTAAAGACTTCCTCTGGAGATGGAGCACAAGCATTACATCTTACACTTTGACACAGGTGGTGACAAATCTTTTAAATATGTTTCTAGTGATGTGGTATTATTGTAAGAAATATGAATTTCCTGATGGGTTAAGAGAAATGCTTTTTTTTTTTTCCCTTAATTGACCACTTACCTGTTACCTGTGTGTTGCCTTTGCAGCTGAAAGCTGTAGATCTTCTCATTTAAAGGTGGCTGGCTCTATGAATGAGACATGAGTAACCCATATGCCTCTCTAGATCAGGACCCGAGGAACGTAGTGAGTGACAAGACACCTAGAAATGCAAATTTGTCTTTGTGATGCGCACTGACTCTTGATGTTGCTTAGTTTGGGAAATAAAATAATGCAGTTTTTGCTTGGTGATAGTGTGTTTTTAGTTTTTCCTTTCCTCCAGAATCACCATCATAGTAGCATAGTTTTATCCTCTTGTATGTGTAATATTGTTTGTCTATCACATAGCTCATGAAGTCAATGTTTTCCTGCTTTATAGTGTTTAGCCTTTTTTTCTTCTGATCCATTTCTGCAGCACAAGTCATCTTTTGCCCACATATAGTCACTCACCCATTCCTCATAAAATTAAAAAAACCACGTTCCAAACATTACTTTTGCGATAAAGCAACATAATTCAGTATAAACAAAAGCTTTGAAAACTGCGCTTTAAGAATATAACAACCAAAACAGTAAACATTTTTAAGTTAGGCAGTACTGTTTACATGTTCTGTATCATTATTAACTGTTCAGTATCTTCATCAGTGACACCTGGGGTTGAGTGCACTCTCAGCAAGTTTAATGATGACACCAAGCTGATTGGTGCAGCTGATAAGCTTGAGCAAAGAGACGCCATCCAGAGGGACCTTGACAGGCTTGAGAAGTGAATACATGTGAACTTCACGAGGTTCAGCAAGGCGAAGTGCAAGGTCCTGTGCCTGGGCTGAGGCAACTCCTGGTATCAGTACAGGCTGGGAATTGAAGGGATTGAGAGCAGCCCTGCAGAAAAGGGCATGAGTGAACTGGTAGATGAAAAATGAGATGTGAGCCAGCAGTCTGCACTCGCAGCCCAGAAAGCCAGTTGTATCACATAAAAAGAAGTGTGACCAGCAGGTCAAGGGATGTGATTTTCCTTCACTGCTCTGCTCTTGTGAGACCCTGCTTGGATTCCTACATAGAGCTCTGAGGTCCCCAACACAAGGAAGACTTGAACTGGCTAGAGGTGGTCCAGAGGAGGGCCAAACAATGGATCTAAGGGCCTGGAAGACCTCTGGTACAAAGACAGACTGAGAAAGTTGGGGTTGTTCAACCTAGGGAAAAGAGAGGAGACCGCATTGTGGCCCAAATCATTCTATGATTCTAAAAAATAAAATCTTTGTCTTCTTTAGACCTAGTCTGCATTTTGAAAATATGAAATGCGGAATTACAGGTGGTACTTACATGGAATCAGTTTGAATAAAAGCAGGTCTTATGGACTGTGGTCAAAGCTTTTTATCATAAGCGTGGATGATATTGATTAAAATTATGATGAAGCCACAGAAGGGCGAAGACATTCTTCATGTGGCTTGTGATATGCTGTCAGTCTCACTTTTTAATTTTTTTAAAAATTATGAGTTATACCTGTGCTTATATGTTATTAGTCTCCTTCATTAGATTTATCAGAGAGGATTTTTAGCCTGAGTTCCTTATGAATAGACTTAAATGATCAGTCTGAAAGGAGGTGGTCCTGGAAGTCCTCAGAGTCATAGGCACAAAACAAGTCTGCTCAACTGGTCTCAAGTAAGTTAGCACATTTTCTTCAAAGTGTCTGCTTAAGACTAAAACTCAGCTGAAAGGTGCTGTTCCTGCCCTTCTCTTTATCAGCATCGGTTTGTGACCTAGCTAATTATTTTGTCTTGTAAATTCTCAGTGCAGTCTTTGCATTTCGACCGGGAATATGATGAGTTGCACGGATGCCATTAAAGGGATTATTTTGGCTTTCAGGTGTAACTAGCATATTTCACTTGGAGAGGTGAGCACACACTGTCTGAAATCGAGTGAAGAAGTAATAAATCCTTTAGTTGGACTCCTAATTAATATCTTTGCTTTTCCTGTTATAGTGTCTGCTATTTTTCAGACTAGGACTATGTCATAAATCAAGGAGAAACTCCACTTTTAGTAAACCTTTTAAGCCATTCTTTTGTCCTCACCTGTTACTGTTTTTCCTGTGTCCGAATGTTGCTATCCTTAAATAGAAGCATTACAAGCAAAACCAAAGTCAAAAAGTCCTCCTTACATTTCTTCTAGGCAAATGCTCTGAACAGAACCAAAACGAACAATGGCCTGTCTTACAATGACAAATACGGAAGGTACAGCAGCTTCTACTGTCCACCAGAATGGTGACATCCATGGGAATACCAGTGCACCCAAGCAAACAGAACCATTGCTTCAAGTGTACCTTTACCATTCTCCTGGGAAGCCAGGAGGAGATTACCTTCAATTTCCAGCTGGAGAATACGTTGCAGAAGAGATTTGCGCTATTGCCTGTAAAGCCTGTGGTAAGTGTACACAAAAGCTTTCCTATTGAAGGAGTGAAATTCAATGTAGTGCAAGAAAGTTTTTAATAATCCAGAGCTCATCAGAATGGTGGTGTTTAAACTGGAATGCTAATGTCTCTGTTCTTTCAGAAGTAATTAGCACCAGGCTACAAAACTGTTCCTGTTGGAATGGTTGTGAAGCTGAGATTATAATCGGGTCGCTGCCATCTTTTCTTCAAATAACTTGTGGGTGTACTGTCCTTTACCTGGAACTCATCTTTCATTGAGCTCAGATATAATTTGAATACTTCAATCACAGCAAGAGCTGGAAATAGCTTTAATTATTTTCTGATGCAACCCTGCAAAACAGATTGGTCCTGGAAGTTGTGTATATGTTGGATATTATACATGCTTAATTACTTTGCAGATGGGAGCTGTTCTGTTATGTATAACATGACTGCTTGTGTGTGTGTGGTTCATGCGTTTTTGTAGTAGTTTAGAAAATAAGGGAAATAAATGACAAGGTAGTATATTTTAAATAAATAAATCATGTTTCTATTTAAGAATGCCTTTGAATTGCATTTACCCAGAGTTTAACGTGGACAGGTGCTACGACCTACAGTAAAATAATTCAAGTGTGCATTTTGCACATAAATCTTTCTTTTGTTGGAAAGTACAGTGAATTTGTGAATTAAAAAAATTAATTCCAATAAACTTTGGATATTAAAATGACTGTCTTTTTGTTCCTTATGCATATGCGCGCACACACACACATGTACAGAGAGTGTCTCCATATATCTTCTTTTGGTCTGTCAGTGGTACAAGGCTGGATTTGTCTTCCAGCTTTCCAAGTGCTGTATTTCAGGTGCAAATGAATGTAAAAGAAGTGCTTGTAGGTCCAAAGTTGTGCTTTTTTTTTTCTTTTTTAACTCCAGTGGGTCACAGATATGAAGCTGCTTACTCTGACTGTATTTTTTTATCTCCAGACATCTTCTGTGATTTTGTCTTTTGATTGGTATACTGGTTTTCAAATATGGTTTTAGTGACTTGCTTTTGGAAGCGGTCTGTCAGTTTTGTCTGTGCTGTTCAATCTCCTGTATTGAGTAAGCTGTGTGCTGTGAGTTAGTAATCTGCTTGTACATGCTAGCTTCACAAAGATTCTTCTGGGTTTAAGACCTATAGTTCCTTGGAGTACTTTGGGTGTGGCGGAATCTAATATCTGTGTTTGCAGAGTTGCTCTTCATGTAGTATGAGAACTTGAGGCAGAAAAACATATATAATGAGGTCAGCAGAAGCACTGCCAGGGATTCATTCTGTGAGTCCATGTGGAAGCAGTATTCAGAAGTCTGCAAAGTTTTAACTGCATGAGATTCTGCCACTCTGATGACCTTGTGGGTCTCAATTTGACAGATGGGCCTGGGAATGTTCTCAAAGTTAAGATATTATTTTGATGGTGACTCAAATCAAGATCTTCCATATACCTTCCACTGTCCCCAAGGTTCTGTAGTCTCTTTTCTCCAGTTGAAGAAAAAAAATTCTCTGCCTGCTTTAAAAAATCTGTCCTTATTACAGAAGAGTATGGACATATTTCCTACCACTGGTGCCTGTGGTCTTTGGGCTTCATTTTTGCCTCTCTTAGGTTTGTCAGTTTAGTTCAGAACCTTCACTACAGCATCTAAAGGTGTATAAGACTAGTGGGGAGGAAGGTTCTTCACTTTGAGTGTTATATTAGTACATCAGGGGACAGTTAAATATTTTTTAAATGGAAATAAATACTGTCATAGTCACTGAGGGTGTTGCTGGGGGAATGAAATAGAGAACAATTTTACTAGATAGTGGTGGGGAAAAAGTGGTTCTTACATATTCATGTACCAACTTGCCAGAACATTAATATCATGAGGACTTGTATCCATCAGATTCTGTATTCTCATAATAACGTAGGCTTTGAAAAAACATAGTATCATGACATCAGGTGCCTTGCTTCTTTTGCTTCCCGTCTGACTAGATTATTGGTTTTGTGTAATGGTGGAATAACAAGTCATCTGAATGGAAATTTTTCAGTTACTGTTCTAATTAATCAATGAGTTAGAGTTCATCATCCAGAAAGTCTCCCAATGTAGTCTGTATTCACTGGAATAGTAACTACTTGGTTGTTTTGTTAGCCCATTCTACTGTTATATCTGATCTATCCACTTTTTTTTCTTAATTTTTCTCTGAGTTGAATTTTCTTTGTTTCAGTTTTGAGATGTTTGTTCAACTTATGTTTTTCTTCTCCTTTCCACATCCCCAACCGTAGAGACATTTATATGCCATAATCCAATTATCTTTAAGTCTTCTTTTTATAAAACTCAAACTGATTGATTTCTTTGGCTTGAATGTCAAAATTTTTTTTTTCTATCTTCTGCACTGTCTTCAGTTTCTCAGGGAAATGTGAAGCCTAGGCAATGCATGATATTTATCTTGCTTCACAACATTCAAAATCAATTCCTGCCAATCCACAAGTTCAGTTAGTCCCCTGACATAATCTGAAGACTTCATTACTCTGTTGCTTGTTTAGTCAGACCTCATCAGTCTTTCTCAAGGCTTCTAGCTTTCTGGGATACCAGTTTCTGTTTTGCTGGTATGGCTAGTCCCTACCTGCTAGATGTATCCTTTTATACTTGACTGTTTTAAGTACAATTTTGAATGAATAGTACTCCTTTTAAAGTTGTTTTTATATTTTGCTGTTGTTTCAACATTCTTCGTCAGACTTTCTAAAGTATTTCTTTTGACAATTATAAATCACTGCTGACAATGTTTATCACGTTGAGCCTTGATTTTTGTAGAACTGAAGTAGACGAAGTCCTCTGAGGAATAGTTTCTGCCTGGCAGCTACTATGGCGATATTACACAACCTTTTTTGCAAAGGAATTTGTAACTTCATTTCTTTCAAAGCTGGTGGAAAAGGCTGCAGGATTTTGTTGTTTATTATTTTCTGTTATTTTCTGGTGTGGTTTTTGTGGTTTTGGTTTGTTTTTTTTTTCTAGGAGCTTTTGTGTTTGTATAGTAGAACACCTAGGTCTACAAAGCCTATACAGTCAAATAATGTTTGTGTTGGCAAGACTCATCATCTGGGAGTTAGCTATGAGTCAGAATACTTCCTGAAGGAGGGAGTGGTTCAGATAGTAGACATGTCCAAAATGTAATAAACTTAGTAATTAATTAACTTTCTTTGTGATCTGGGATGGTTGAATCTTGATAGCAGTGCTGGTTGCATCCAGGTATGACTTTGTTGGTGGTGGCAAGCAGGACTGGGTTGGAGCAAACGTTAGCAGTCACAGAGACAGTCTTGTTATTTGCCTTTTACAGTTTTAACAGCTGAAGGTTTTCCAGTCTGTGCTGACTTGACTTTAGATCTATTGTGTATGGCACGTATTGGCTATATAAATATTAGTCTTGTCTAAATGTTATTCTCAAGTTGCATGCCAGTTTGAGGCATGGCACTTACTACTTAAAAACAGTTTTCTGGTTTTGGAAAAATACAATAAATATGAGACTTTTCATAGATTCATATTTTTATATGGAAAACTGTCAGAACATGAAACTGAATATCATATCCTCTAACCAAAAATGCAAAAATAAATGTCTTGAAATTAAGTATAAATTGACTAGTAAGCATTGTGGTTCAGCTTTTGTGTGTTAACTAGTATGTTAATTGCCATGTATAAAATTATAAATGTCACACTAAAATCAAGGGAAGGTTTTGCTTTCAGCCTGAGAGAGGATATGATATTAGAGGAACTAACTGATGGTGGAAATGGAACATGATGCAGAAATTTTTCTATCAGTAAGATGCTGCCCAGTGACTTCTGAGTGGATTTAAGAGTTTTTATCATCAGATAAAGTAGTTTAAAACAAAACCAACACCACAAAAAACACCAAGTAAACGCCCAAACCACCACTATGAACTGTACATTATAACTTACCAGAATAATACATGATACACAGGACCAGTATTACATGGAAAAATATTTTTCTTCACATTTTTAAACTAACAATTTGTAGGTTTATTCCATCAGCTGAATAATATGAGTAAAAAAAAATGCATCGTGTATATATAATCCAAATTGTTCCTGAATTAAAGTTAACAAAGTGAAGCTATGTTTGTATTAGACTAGGTGAGTTTTTAAATTACATTTAGGACAGTTGCAATTATAAACAAGGCATTGCTTTGACATTAACCAAATAAATTTGCGCCCATGCTCTTTAAAATCTTGATGTATTAGTAGCTAGGCATGCAGAGCTAGTGACATTAACATCTAAGTAGCATACTGAAAAATGTTTTGACAAAGTTAAGCAAGGAGCATAATTTGATTTAGCATCTTGCGTTTCTGCTGTGGCTTTTCCTAGTGTGTATGTACCCTAAATTTCTATCAGATGTATCTGACTTTATCTACTTTCTGAATGGATTTGTTCTGATTACCCTCCTCCTCCCCTTCTGTTGGGATCATTAAAACTGGAAATCTTAACTCTTTAGTGGAATTAGAATCCCAGTAGGGAACCAGTTTGATAATCCTGTCTAGTTGCTGAATTACAGGCAACTAGCAGTTAACAAAGACCTTAAATTTGTTGGCTTCTGTGGGTCTGTGTGTTTGGTTTTTTTTAATTATTTTTAATAATTATGTTTGCTTGTTTAGGTTTTTTTAGGGGACGTGGGTTTTTTTTATATCGACATCCTGAAATTCCATGTAGAAACCTCTTAATTTTTAACCATCTCATCTGCAAATAGATTGGAAGTTCTGTAGTACTTTTCTTGAAAACCGCTGGTGTCTCCAGGAAAGCCATAAAATAGCAGAGAATTTTTAATTATATCAAAGTAAAAACTGTTTCAAAATATTTAACCTAACTAAGCACTGACAGTGTCTGCAGTCAAGCATTTTCAAGGGAGTAATTGTGTTGCATAATGTAATGATTGTGATGATCTGTAGTACCTCTGTGCTTGTATGGCTCAGAGGAGGTTTCTTGTTAATACCTAGAGAATTTTAAGGAGGTTTATCCTAAACATGCTGAATTTCTGGAATGCATGGCTTAGAGTTATTAATGGTTTTGTAACTTCCCATTGTGGTGTTTGCGGGGGATATGTGTGAGTTTTTTGACTTTGATTTTGTCTTGTTTCTTCTTAAGTGATAGCTTTTCCTGAAAATCCCATAACATACCGACCACCCCCCACAGCGATGAATGAATTAGTCAGAACTTCGGGCAATTGTGTTCTGCCAAGAAAGAAAAGATGCTTTCATTAAACTATTCAGAATACATTTTGTTGATGGGATAGTGACATTGAATGTGGTGTCACAGTTCAGTAAGCCTCTGGTTTGTGTGAAGAATGAGGGTAAGGTATTATTTTTATATAAGAAAAGCCAAGCAGTTTTCCGTCTGGCATGTGCAAGACTTTAACTTTTATATTAGTTTACTTGACAGTTGTGTGTGTGAACTGGCTAAAGTTTGCACTGGACTTTGAAGTTAGATGTTTTTTAAAATGTTTTTAGTCATTAACTCCATGGAACTAATTGCTTTCTTCTGTATGGGTCTAGTGACTTACATACTTGAATTGACAGTTTCATGGCTTCCACATTTCATAGTGGTGTCATGGCATTTTATGATTTACAGTTTCTGGGCTTTATTTTTTTCTTTACAGAGGGACAATACCTAATGAACATGTACTGTATGGGTCAAAGGGTACTTAATGCCAATAAAGGAGGAAATGTAGATAAACTGTGTTTCCTTAGCTGCTATAGAGTAAATGAAGTAGTGTGACTTGTCTCAATGCGGAGCTCTAAAATCATGAGGAGAGGGAATAATTTTCTTTATTTTTTAGGCTTGAGGTAGAAGTTTGAGAAATATCTTCTGCTATGTTACAGCCTGGACAGTCTGTATTGCATGATGAGGCTCCTTTATTTAGCCTCATGTACTGAATAAAATACTTGCCAAGAGATGGTAATGTTTTTGTCTTTGCAATAGTCCGGAAAATTCATTTAACAGCCTTTGGTGGAGAAGCAAAGTGGGTAACAATACTACTTTATTATATCTGAGTCACTGTCTCCTCTCTTATTATCATTGACTGTTTTCATAGTATAGTTAGTACAGTGCAGAAATCTAGGAGAGGTTTTTTTAGTACTTGTTGTGATCAGCTTTTCTGATTTTACTTGTGTTGAAAGACTCTGGAATAAATTGTCCAGACCTGAAATAAATTGCCTAGAGGAGTTGTGGCTGCCCCCTCCCTGGAGGTGTTCAAGGCCAGGTTGGACAGAGCCTTGAGTGGCCTGATCTAGTTGAGAGGCGTCCCTGCCCGTGACAGGGAGGTTGGATTAGATGACCTTTAAGGTCCCTTCCACCCTAGGCCATTCTATGATGAAAATACATTTATCTCAATTTTTCACTATTTTGGATTCCCACCTTCATCCTCAATCTTGTGGTTTTCATTGTTTCTGGAGAAAATACTTAAATATTGCAGTTACAACTGGCTTGAAAAGTCCCTGCAATTAATAGTGCTGGTGAGAATTACATGAAGGAGTTGTTTCTGGCCTCTATGCTTTTGTCAGACTATTGAGGACCATTTTTAAGACTCTGATTAAAGTTTTCAAGTTACTAGAGCTTTTTCAAATGTAACAATGTGCTGTCACAAAGGAAAAGTGAGTTCCTTTTCTTGAAAAACACATCATCTGTATGTTGATGACGTGGGCAGTGGCATTGAGTGCACCCTCGGCAAGTTTGCTGATGACATGAAGTTGTGTGGTGTGGTCAACAAACTGGAGGGAAGGGATGCCATCCAGAGGGACCCTGACAGGCTGAAGAGGTGGGCCCATGGCAACCTCATAAAGTTTAACAAGGCCAAGTGTAAGGTCCCTCACCTCGGTCGAGGCGATCCCAAGCACAGATACAGGCTGGGCAATGAGTGGATTGAGAGCAGTCCTGGGGAGAAGGATTTGGGCGTGTTGATGGATAAGATCATCATGAGCCAACAGTGTGCACTTGCAGCCCAGAAAGCCAGCCGTATCCTGGGATGCATCAAGAGATGTGTGACCAGCAGGGCAAGGGAGGAGATTCTGCTCCTCTGCTCTGCCCTTGTGAGACCCCACCTGGAATACTGTGTCCAGCTCTGGAACCCCCAGCACAAGGAGGACACAGAGCTGTTGGAGCAGTCTAGAGTAGGGCTACCAAGATGGTCGGGAGGCTACCAAGACAATCAGAGAGCTGGAACACCTCTCCTACGAGGACAGGCTGAGAGAGTTGGGCTTTTTCAGCCTGGAAAAGAGAAAGCCCTTCAGTACCTGAAAGGGGCCTACAAGAAGGTGTGAAGGGACTGTTTACAAGGGTGTGTAGTGATAGGACCAGTGGTAATGGGTGAAAGCTGTTAGAGGGTAGGCTTAGACTAGATACAAGGAAGAAGTTCTTTACCCTGAGGGTGGTGAGGCACTGGAACAGGTTGCTCAGAGAGGTGATGGATCCTCCGTCCCTGGAAGCGTTCAAGGCTGAATTGGATGGAGCATTGAGCAACCAAGTCTAGTGGGAGATGTCCCTGCCATGGTAGGGGGGTTGGAACTAGACAATCTTTGAGGTCCTTTCCAACCCAATTCCTTCTATGATTCTATGTCATTGAGCACTGGCAGTGAAAGGTACAAGTTACCTTTTGAATTATAAACGCTGAAGTATTGAGGGGTGGATGAGGGCACAGTTTACTTTGCCTATGTTGGAAGACAGCGAAGATTTTGGGGATTTTTTTTCTTAATGCCAACATTTGTGATCTATAGGGAGAATTCCAAAGACAAGGTCCTTACTTCATTAAAGTTTTACAGTGGCAGTGATAGAATATGGATTGAAATATCTGTGAGGCTATTTGGCTTGATTTGGTTCTTTGGAGAGGCAGGGGAGGGTGTGAGTATGTATATGTATGCAATGTATTTGATGAATTACAGCAGCTTAACATTTGAGTTTAAGAATATGACTTGGGAATTTTTTTCTTGTTCAGAAATCCCATGCTTACATGGGATTGTTAATAGTTCGGGGAAATGTATTATTGAGACTAGGCAAATATTCAGCATTGCCATGAATGGTATTTAGCATCTGGCTTGAATTCTGAAATAGGCTGGTGATTCACATGAATTACACTGTGATTGATCTGAAATTATTTGGGATACAGACACCACACAGCTTTAAAACTGCTAGGTCATTTACTGCTTTATAGGCAACTGGTGTGTAAACTAATCGTTGATCGAACTTCAGAAATCAAATGGTTGCATAAACTCCATAAAACTCCATAAAATAGACTTAGTTTAATATTTCTCAAAACTCTGATGGATCAAATATGTCTTACTGCTCCATAAATTTATATCATCTAGATTTACAGCCAATCCTTCAGTTACTAATCTCTTCAAGGTTATTCCTTTGGGATTTTTGTTTAGTTTTGTTTTCTCTTTGATTACATAATGCTTCCCATTTCTGTAGTTTCTTGTAACTGTGTGACTCATTTTCTTAGAAAATCATGGGTTAGGACCTGTAATTCTGTATTTTGGTGAGCTTCAGTTTAAACAAGTGTCAGATGATTAGCCTGTAGATTTCAGCAGTTTAATCTGAACAACAGACCTCTTGGTTTTAGCCCTCTTACTGGCTCCCTACAGAGCCAAACCCAGACTGAATTGCTTTTTGTTCCACAGACTTATGCAATTTTATTTGTGGAGTTGATTAGTCGTTTCTGTCTTGTGTGCACTTTAGATGTGATGAAAGAAATTTGAGTCTGCCCCCTTCAGTAGTTACCTAGATGTTGTTCAGAAAAGAAAAAGGTGATTTTTTTTTTTTTTTTTCCTGCCTCCTGGTTCCCTGTGTGAATATTTTATTTGAAGTCTTTGGACAGGGTTGTGGGCACTTTCCCTTTTCTTAGAATTCCTTTGCCTCCTAACGTAATTGTAAGTTACTTCTGTTGTCGTTGTATGTTCTTTTTTCAATATTTTGGCATTCTACTCCTGAAGTACCTTGCTTTAATCTGAACATAGTTTTCTTTCATTATGACCTACTGTGACTTTCACACTGTAAATTTCATATGAATCTCTGACCTCTAGACCTGTGTTTCTTCCAGACTTTGAAATATTTTTGCCAGTTGTTGATGTTCATCCTTTTGTGCCGTCAATTCTCAGGCATTCAACCTGTTTTCCAGATTGTAACACTGGCACCACGTGGCTGCATAACATTGCAGTATAATACAGTGCTGTGGTATCTGTCCTATTAGGCTTGAAGTGCTGTATTTATCTGGACATTCAACTAGGAATCCCAAATCCAAAATTAAATTCTGATTCTGCTGAAGAATCTGCTACACTGATTTCCATAGTTTGTGATTAAGTAGGACTGCTCAATTCTCATGTCAACAATCCTGAACTGCTGACATGAAAACAACATTTTGTTTAATTAATGTATCTTTGATTTTGCTCTCAACTGAGCTACTAGACTGTAAATGGTAGGTGATTATCCGTGATCGCTTTGTTTGTATTGCATTACATCTAGTTTTTTGTCTGCCTAAATTCTTAAAATAAATGACAATGTTTTTGGAAAAGGTAAGGAGGAATATGATGTACTACTGTTAGCTGTTACTAAACTGAGCAGCTATGAAACCATTGCATTAAATGCCTGATGGAGAAAATCTTATGATTTAACAGTGAAGTATAGCATAACAGGTGAACACAATCTGCAGTGGGAAAACACAAAGGAAGAAGGAGAAAATAAGTTAGCAAAACCAGTCAGCAGGTTTTGGGGTTATGGTAGCAATGCTGTTGAGAGTGATAGAGTAGTGCAGCAAATGATTGGAGAACATGTGCCAGTCTGCTAGTTTTAACTCACAATATTTTTTTGGTCAGGTTGATTCTTTGTGAAAACAATATCCTATAAACATTCGTTTCTCTTGTTCTTTGTTTAGGTATCATGCCAGTGTATCATAACATGTTTGCACTCATGAGTGAAACAGAGAGAATGTGGTATCCCCCAAATCACATCTTCCATGTAGATGAAGCAACCAGACTCATCTTAATATACCGGATAAGGTAATCTAATCAAATGTTATTCACTTCTCATGCTAAAAGAAGACTATGTGAAAAAACCCAAGGTATTTTGTTGAGCCATAGTTTCTCTAAGATGTTATGGACAGATTATTGGTAATATCTGGACCAGAGACAGATAAAAGATTCAGAATTATTGGAATATGTTTGAATAACGTGGTGTATAAATGATTGATAAAATATGTTCACTGCATCAGATCAGAGAAAAGAAAAAAATAAAAGTAAAAATAATATTTTTCTTAATAGTGATACATCTCATGTCATCTCTGTGTTTACTTGTTTGAAATGAGTGGCAGTTCTGAAATGCAGACTGATTATTCTGTGTAGTCAGGCAGATGCCTGCAATAGAACCAGTCCTTGCTAACCTGATTTTTGACTGTGGATGTCTAAAGCCACAGCCACGGTTTTCCTTATGTAAAAGATTTTCTTTATTGACATTATGTAATGTGGCCTGAGTGTTTCTTTAGGAACTGAGAGGAATCAGGAGGACTTTAACACACAGTTCTCTATATTCTGAATAGTGAGGATAACTTCACAGAGCTACTCTTTGCTACAAGTACAACTCAAGTGTTGTAGTACTTTAAGACACAAAGAACTGAATGCAAAACCTTCCATTGACTAACTGGGGCTTCCTATTAGTCCTGCGAACTAGCTGTCACTAACTGCATGAAGGTGATAATGTCTGGTGTCAGTAAGCAAAAGTGTCTGTTTATTTATGTTTGCTTAAATATTTCTTAACAGGTTTTATTTTCCCCACTGGTATTGCAATGGTAGCAGCAGAGCGTATCGGTATGGCATTATTCGAGGTGCAGAAAGCCCTGTTCTTGATGATTTTGTCATGTCTTACCTATTTGCACAGGTATGATTTACTTGATTATTTTTTAGTGGAGCTGGTAAAAGTTGTTAGTATTTATTCCCATTTGCATCTTCTCATAGTAACTGTGTAGGCTCTTTTGACAGCATGAAGGTCACTCAAGATGAAAATTGAATTCCGTGTTATATTGTGTATTTGGAAAGATGAAGCTGAAATGGCAGTTGATGGAGAGCAGTGAGATTGTGTAGCTCCTTTCTTGCACTGCTGCCTTGTCGAAGTCTGTCAGTGTGACTTGCAGACACGTTATAGGACAACATCCTCCTCATATGGACCTTTTTGAGATTTGAAATTAAAATGTTTGGAAAACAGTGTTTCTAAGCATCATGGTGCCTGGTATCCATGTGCAAATTTGCAACTTTTTGTGGACAAAGGGGTTCATTGCTTTGAAAAGCAAGTAAACAAACCACAACAAACAGAAAAAAACCTCAAACAAAAAGTACCCAAGCAAATACCCTGTCATAGTTTGAGCCTGCCTTACTGGGCACAAGAGCTCACCCCCAACCTCTTACTTTTAGGACGGGAAAGGAGAAAATGCATCAAAAAGGCTCAAGGACTGAGATTAGGACAGGAAGGGTCTCACGTACCACTTACGGTTACAGGCAGAGAACAGAGTAGCCTTGGGGAGAAATTTAGTTTACCACCACCAGTTGAACCAAATCATCTAGATCAGGGCTTGAGAGAGAGCAAGCAAATCCCAGCAGATATTAAGCACCCTTCCCAACCCCAGGCCTGCCTCCTTCCTGGCTACCTCCTCTCCCCAGTGGTGCAGGGCAGCTGGGGATGGGGGGTGCAGTCTGTCCATCTTCCTAGGGCAGAGGGCTCCTCACAGCTTTCCCTAACCACCATGTGGTGTCCCTCTCACAGGAGACTTTCCTCATCCTTCACCCTTGAGCTGCAGCCAACCTACTCCAGCGTGGGTCCTTCTTGGAGTCACAGATCTTTTCAGGGCTATCTGTTGCTCCCCTGATCTCTCTCTATGCTGCCCTGCAGTCCTCCACAGCCCACGTCATGGATCCTTACTGCCACTGATCTCCTTGGTCCACTATCACCATGGGCGTCTGGGGAATGCTTTTCTCTGGTGCTCTTCTCCCCTCCTTCCTTACAGACTGCACATTTGCTTTTCTCTTGCCTCCTTCTCTTTGGCAAAACAAAACCAGACTCCTCAACACAAAAAACATAGGAAAGGGAAGCTTCTCCGACAGGCTTCTCTTCTTGCACATATTGATTCAGAGGTGCTCATTGGCCTGGACTTAGTCAGGGACAGATTTGACTGGTTCACTGGGCTTGGGAAGACTGCGGAAGTTTCTCTAAAGGAGTCATCCCTATAGCCTCCCCAGTACCAAAAACCCAGCCAGACACAAAGCCGTCACATGCCACCACCCCCAAAAATCTTATGCTGATGGACAACAGTGCTATAGTTTTAATTTGCTCTCTTTCATTCTGTCTCAGTGGCGAGATGATTTTTTGGATGGATGGGTACAAATGCCTGTTACTCATGAAACACAAGAAGAGTGCCTTGGAATGGCTGTTCTGGATATGATGAGAGTGGCTAAAGAAAAGGACCAAACCCCACTGGCTATTTACAATTCAGTCAGGTGACTCCATACTTCGTAACTGTATCATGCCTATTTGATGTCTCAGAACAGTATTTTTTGCTCAGCTGTTGGTACTTGATTTATTCTAGCATAATGATTCCATAAACTTAGCTGTAGTATAAACTAGGAATTAATAGGAAGCTTGTATCATGATGCCATTTATGGGTTTGGATACTTAGATTTGATTCTCTTATTGAGAGGTAAGGCAGCAGTTACTTATGTGGGAAAGGATGTAAGCAATAATTTGAGTTGGGAGAGTACTCTAAAAGTTGTCAGATCCAAATCCCAGTTCAGATCAGGGCCTACTTAAAAGTTAGATGAAGTTACTAAGAGCCTCATGCAGTCAAGTTCTGAAAATATCCGGGGATGGAGATTCAACCATATCTCTGTGCAGCTTTGTCCTGAGGAAGATTATCTGTGTGTAATCAGTCTCCTCTGTGATATGGTGCAACCAATCGGCCATCTCATTGCAAGTGGCAAACTACTCTTTTGCCCCTTGGTATAGAATATAGACATAGAACTGAGATACAGGAGCTTCAGTGAGAACCAATCAGTGAGAACCAATCACTGTGTTATATTCCACTACTTATATTTTCAGCCAGGAAATCTGTCCTCTATCCATGTAGTTGTCTCTATCCATGCCGTATCCTCTTTCCAAATTTTACACCAAACAAAGTGACTGTGGAACTACTGCTGGCTTGCCAAAAAACACCAGTAATGACCAGAACAGACATGTCTGGGTTTATGGAAAATGCATTATATAATGTGTTAAAACTGAATAAGGGGAAGACATGGAAAATGGAAGAAGAGACAGGGCTGTATTTGAAAGAACATACTACAGACTAAAGAAAGGATCCTTGCTATTTTATGGTGTAAAGAATAAGGTTTTGTTTAGAGGAAAAAATATTTTCACCTTGATTTGTTTAGCACAGAACTAATTATGTTTCCTGGTTAATGTGTTCACAGTTACAAAATGTTTTTGCCTAAATGTGTGCGAGCAAAAATCCAAGACTACCACATCTTGACACGAAAAAGAATAAGATACAGGTTCCGCAAATTTATACAACAGTTTGGCCAATGCAAAGCTACTGCCAGAAACTTGAAACTTAAATATCTTATAAATCTGGAAAACCTTCAGTCTGCCTTCTATTCAGAGGTTTTTGAAGTAAAAGAACCTGGTGGAGATCCTTCTGGAGAGGAAAGTTTTGCAACAATTGTAATAACTGGAAATGGTGGAATTCAGTGCTTAAGAGGAAAACTTAAAGACTGTGAGACATTGGCAGAGCAGGTAATTTCTTTTATTACTATAATAATTGTGCTGTTTGTAGTGTAAGAGTGATTAGCTGATGTTAAAAGTTCTGATTTACCCCAGGTAAATTTTACGTGGCAGTGATTATACGACTCATATGGCTGAAGCTCACAAAGATGTACTGACTTAAACAGTGCAGAATTTTGAAATACTTTTTTATTGCAGTATTAGAAGGAAGTCAGTACTTGAACATAGGATACTTCTGTGCTTGACAAATTACAAACATTGCTGTTAAAAAAAAAAAAGTGCAAGAGTAATGACCCTGCCACTAGGTATAGGTAAAACACACAAATTCCTCAAATTATCTTTGAAAGGGTGGTTTTAGGGACTCCAGAAACCAGGTAAACTTCCCTATCCCTCTTTCCTGCGGCTGTTAGACTCCTACCAGGGTCTAAGCTAGCAAATGTAAAGTGACATTGCTGTGACTACAGCATCCATATACTCTTTGGTCAGGATTTAGGCGCTAAATGGTTCCAATAAGTGCTAGTAATCATGCTGTTGCATTTTTATTAATATTATTGCTTTTGTGTGTGACTTTCTAGCATGGCTAGTAATTTTGTTGAATTTATCAGAAACTGGTAGAAACCGATAATGGTATATATTGAGAGTGTGGGAATTTTCCAAAGGTAAAATTAAAGGCCAAGTGGATCACTTGTCAGTTTTCCAAAATAATTGCCCATGTTAGTTTGGTAGTTTTGATGTATGATATGTAGCAGTCAAGACCAAACTACAAAAGGTTGTAATTTTTGTAGTGTGCTATATTTTTTTTTGGTGGTGCTCAAAAAAAACAACAAAAAAGGTGATTACATACTCAGATTTAAACATGTTTTTCTTAGTATTTTTTTAGACTAACAATAGTTACCTTAATTATAGTTATTGTGTGTCTGCCTTCTGGCTTTCCTAAATTGCCTGTAGGAGCCAGTAGCCCTGGTAGGAGCTAACATAAATGTCAGATCTTGCAATTTCTAGTTTTAGGTGTACGAAATGTATACATACTATGATGTGTGGACCTGGCAACCAAGGCTTTAGTAAGCATGGTGTTTAAACAGATCATATTTGCTGTGGAGATTGCCAAATTGTTTTAATAATTAATAATATTATCATCCCACTTACTAACAAAAACATGATGTGGGCTTCATATATTTTGACTGGTAAAGAAACAGTTTGTAAAATCGATTATGAAAACTTAGTAAATGAATAAGGCTGCTTGTACATGTGATCGTAACTCTTGTTGCAGCAAATTATACGGATGAATCTTTATTAAGATATTGAATGGAAAGAATGTTATTTTTTTGAAAGCAAGAATAATGTGTGTGGGGTAGACTGTGAAGAAATTTGTATTGCCAGTTCACATTTTGAACGAATAGGGCTTCAGGGACTTCACTGCGTTTGAGCTGATACTCACCGAGTCTTAAAGCCTTGATGATTACACCTATTTATGTATTAGGATATCCTTGCAGCTCTATAAATGGAGTATTCTGACTTGAATCTGTTTGCTTTGGAAGAATAATTTTAGATGGATAAATGTACCTTTATTTAAGGGCGTTACTTGCCTTTGAAGTTCCGCTGAAAACAAAACAAAGTATGGTTTATATGACGTTGTAATTTCACTCGTGAAAGACTGAAGTATGTGATATAGAGTATCATAGTATCAAAAAATTACCTGAACTTGCTATTAAAGGAAAATGTGTCTTGGATTTCCCGTGTAGTTGGGATCACTGCTTCACGTTGCCTAGTCAGTGATGACTGTGGCTGATGGGGAAGAACCTTCTCTTCAACCCTTTGTTCCTTCATACTACACCCATGTCTTTGGCAGCAGATTTCGCAACTTGTATCATGAATATGAATCATGAATAGGAAGCATGAATGTTTGGATTGTTAACAGGCTTTCTAACCCTCTGTAATCAGGATACTAATAAGTTCTCAAAAAACAACCCCCAGATTAATCAAAATGTTCCATTGTACAGAGCAAAGATACATCTACAATAAAAAAACCCAGCCCATATGTGGATACTTTGTCGCTAGTGTACAAGTTCAGAGTTGTAGGAATTCTAATGCTACAAATAGGTGGGTTTTTTTAGTGATGTATGTTATTACTGACATTATGTAACCAATATTTATTGCAGGATTTACAAACATACTGTGATTTTCCTGATATCATTGATGTCAGCATTAAACAAGCAAGCCAAGAAGGCTCCAGTGAGAGAAGAATTGTCACTATTCACAAACAAGACAGCAAGAATCTGGTCTGTCCACTTTGCATTTCTTCAGATAGATGTTGCTTTGAGCAGGCTCTATGATTGCTGTGGTATTTATAGTATTGTATAACCGATTACCATGTTAACTAAGTATGAGGTAAAAACTAAATGCATCTCAGCAGAGAAACTGATGTATTGGAACACCGAATGACTTTTCCATTCAAAGCTCTCTACATGGACTGAGATAGAAATGGATGTTTATAGCTGAGGGTAATTTCTGATACACATATTGTTTCTTTTCTTTATTGAAGTCTTAAGCCCAAGTCTGTGATTTTTATCTATCGAGCATATTGATGATAATTTTCTGATGCAAATGGTGGAGGAGCCGACTAGGAGAGGAGCACTGCTGGACCTCATCCTCGCTAACAAGGAGGATCTGGTTGAAGCAGTAAAGGTTGAGGGCTGCCTTGGCTGCAGTGACCATGAAATGGTGGAGTTCAGGATCTCATGTAGCAGAAACAAAATAGCAAGCAGAATTGCAACCCTGGACTTTGCCAAGGCAAACCTTGGATTTTTCCAACAGTTACTCGAGAAAATCCCATGGGCAAGGCTGTTTGAAGGTAAAGGGGCCCAAGATAGTTGGTTAGCGTTCAGGGACTGCTTCTACCGTGCTCAAGATCAGAGCATCCCAACACGTAGGAAGTCAAGGAAGGGAGCCAGGAGACCTGCGTGGCTAAACAGGGATCTGCTGGGTAAGCTCAAGGGCAAGAGGAGAATTTACAGATCTTGGAAGGCGGGGCTGGCCACTTGGGAAGAATATAAGGCTGTTGTCCGAGGATGTAGGGAGGCAACTAGGAAAGCAAAGGCCTCCCTAGAATTGAACCTGGCGAGAGGGGTCAAGGACAACAGGAAGAGCTTTTTCAAATACGTGGCAGATAAAACTAACACCAGAGGCAATGTAGGCCCACTGATGAATGAGGTGGGTGCCTTGGTGACAGAAGATACAGAGAAGGCAGAGTTACTGAATGCCTTCCTTGTCTCTGTCTACTCTGCCAGAGGCTGTCCTGAGGAGCCCCGTTCCCCTGAGGCCCCAGAGGAAGTCAGGGCAGTGGAGGAGTTTGCTTTAGTCGATGAAGACTGGGTTAGGGACCAGTTAAGCAATCTGGATATCCCTAAATCCATGGGTCCAGACGGGATGCATCCACGGGTGCTGAGGGAGCTGGCTGATGTCATCATCATATCCATCATCTTTGCCAAGTCTTGGGAGATGGGAGAGGTGCCTGAGGATTGGAAGGAAGCAAATGTCACTCCAGTCTTCAAAAAGGGCAAGAAGGAGGACCCGGGTAACTATAGACCGGTCAGCCTCACCTCCATCCCTGGGAAAGTGATGGAACGACTTATCCTTGGTGCCATCTCAAGGCATATCAGGGATAAGAGGGTCATTAGAGACAGTCAACATGGCTTCACCAAGGGGAAGTCGTGCTTGACTAACCTCATAGCCTTTTATGAGGATATAACAAGGTGGATAGATGATGGCCGAGCGGTGGATGTGGTCTACCTTGACTTCAGTAAAGCATTTGACACAGTCTCCCACAGCATCCTTGCTGCTAAACTGAGGAAGCGTGGTCTAGACTCTCGGGTAGTGAGGTGGACTGTGAACTGGCTAAGGGGAAGAAGCCAAAGAGTTGTGGTCAATGGGGCGGAGTCTGGTTGGAGGCCTGTATCCAGTGGAGTCCCTCAAGGGTCGGTACTGGGACCAGTATTATTCAATATGTTCATCGATGACTTGGATGAGGGACTAGAGAGTACTATCAGCAAGTTTGCTGATGGCACCAAGCTGGGAGGAGTGGCTGACACACCAGAAGGCTGTGCTGCCATCCAGCGAGACCTGGACAGGCTGGAGCGTTGGGCGGGTAAAAATTTAATGAAATATAACAAGGGTAAATGTAGAGTCTTGCATCTGGGCAGGAACAACCCCAGGTTCCAGTATAAGCTGGGGAATGACCTATTAGAGAGCAGTGTAGGGGAAAGGGACCTGGGAGTCTTGGTGGACAGCAGGATGACCATGAGCCAGCACTGTGCCCTTGTGGCCAGGAAGGCCAATGGCATCCTGGGGTGTATTAGAAGGGGGGTGGTTAGTAGGTCAAGAGAGGTTCTCCTTCCCCTCTACTCTGCCCTGGTGAGACCCCATCTGGAATATTGTGTCCAGTTCTGGGCCCCTCAGTTCAAGAAAGACAGGGAACTGCTGGAGAGAGTCCAGCACAGGGCAACTAGGATGATGAAGGGAGTGGAGCATCTCCCTTATGAGAAAAGACTGAGGGAGCTGGGGCTCTTTAGTTCGGAGGAGACTGAGGAGTGACCTCATTAATGTTTATAAATATTTAAAGGGTGAGTGTCACGAGGATGGAGCCAGGCTCTTCTCGGTGACAACCACTGATAGGACAAGGGGTAATGGGCTGAAACTGGAACATAAGAGGTTCCGCTTAAACTCGAGAAGAAACTTCTTCTCAGTGAGGGTGACGGAGCACTGGAACAGGCTGCCCAGAGAGGTTGTGGAGTCTCCTTCTCTGGAGACATTCAAGACCCTCCTGGACACGTTCCTATGTAGCATTATCTAGGCATTCCTGCTGTGGCAGGGGGATTGGACTTGATGATCTTTCGAGGTCCCTTCCAATCCCTGACATTCTGTGATTCTGCGATTTCCATGATGTCATAGTAAGCTGTCTGACAGTGACCAACACATTGAAAAAGTCTTCAGAGTGCTCTAAAGGAGTGGTGATACATAGAAAATGAGTAATAGGACAAAATTTATGTAATTGCTTTTACTATTTCAAATTCTTTGAAGCAGACCTTAAAGTGTTTTATGCATGAATTTTATGCATGAATGTAAATACATGTTTCAGTTTGAACTCCAGCTTTGCACTTGAGTCAGACTTTCCAGCAGGTATGACTGCCACATAGTTGTGTGGTGGGTTGACCTTGGTTGGATGCCAGGAGCCCAGCAAATCCACTCTGTCACTTTACTTCCTCATCTGGAGTGCAGAGAGAAAGTACAACAGAAGGCTCCTGGGTCAGAATAAGGACAGGAAGACATCACTTAACAATTACCATCACAGGCAAAACAGACTTCATTCGATTAATTTATTGCTAGTCAGATCAGAGTAGGGTAATGAGAATTAAAACCAAATCTTAGAAACACTTTCCTGCCACCCCTCCTTTCTTCCAGGTTCAACTTCACTCCCGAGTTTCTCTATCTCCTCCCCTCCAGTGATGCAAGGGATGGGGAATGGGGATTGCAGTCAGTTCATCATACATGGCTGCTTTGTCTTCCTCACTCTTTTTCCCTGCCCCAGTGTGGGGTCCCTCCCATGGGGGACAGTCCTCCATGAACTTCTCCAGTGTGGGTCATTCCCACAGGCTGCAGTTCACATACTGCACCAGCATGGTCTTTCGCATGGCATGCAATCCTTCAGGGCCAGACTGGTTCAGCATAGGTCCTCCAAGGGGTAACAAGTCCTGCAGCAAACCTACTCCAGTATGGGCTCCTCTATCCATGGGTCCATAGGTCGTGAGAAGAACTTGCTCCAGTGTGGGCTTCCCACAAGGTCACAGCCTACTTTGAGCATCCGCCTGCTCCAGTGTGGTGTCTTCCATGGGCTGCAGGTGGCATCTGTTCCACTGTTAATCAGCGTGGTCTACAGGGATCAGCTTTGCCTCACCACGGTCTTCATGACCAGCTCTAAGGGAATCTCTGCTCTTGGCACCTGGAGCACCTCCTGCCCCACCTTCTTCACTGACCTTGGTGTCTGCAGAGTTGTTTCACATGTTCTCACTCTTCTCTGGCTGCTGTTGTATGGCAGTTTTTTCCTCTTCTTAAATATGTTATCAGAGAGGTGCTGCCACAGTCACTGATGGGCTTGGCTTTGACCACTGTCAAATCTGTCTTGGAACTGGCTGTCTGTTGGACATGAGGGAGGCTTCTAGCAGCTTCTCAGAGAAGCCACTGCTGTAAGTCCCTTTCCCCCCCTGCTACCAAAACTTTGCCACACAAATCCAGTACAGATTGTTTCTTCCTTTATCTCTGTGACTGATCTGTGAGCCTTCAGTCCTCCTTAACTCACAGTGTGGCCAGAAAGCTTCCTTACCTATATGTGTGTGTGAAAAAGCAATGTAAAGCTTATGTACTACTTTTCTGTAAAAGCAATTTTTAAAAAAAAATACAAAAATACTTCAATAACTATTAACTACTTATATTTTCTCTCTAATAATGCTTTTTTTAAAAAAAAAAGACATATGGTTTACTTTCATTTATAGTAGAATTATGATTCGTGATCATTTACTGCATTAATGAATTTGAATTTTTTTCAAGGCTTTTTTTTGAAACACAAGAGCATCTGGAATATCAGTGCATCTGTGATGCTGAGAGCATAATAATATTTTAGATTGGTGGAGAAGACTTTCTTAAGCTTGAACTATTAAAATTCTCAGTAGTAGTAGTTAGGTACCTCACTGCATGTGATTCTGAGGCTAAAAGTTACTTTCTACAAGCCTGTCTAAAACTAATAAGAGTAAGGCAGAGTAGGAGAAAGTGCAAAAGTACAGTAGCTGCTGCTTTACTTATGGTTTGTGTGTGGACAGTTTACACACAAGAATAAGCTAAATTAGTAAATTAGAATTTGTGATTTTGTTTAACCTATTACACAGCTAGTAGAATTCATTATAGAAATGCACTTTACACAGTTTTAGGATACATGGATTGATTAAAATGGATGGATTTGTAGGTCTGTTAATTTTTGGGGATTTCTGACCACGTTGAAAGAACTGAAAGAACAGTTGTTTCCAGGTCCTCTTTTAATACGGAAGACTCCGAACAAATTCTTGGCACGTGATAAAAAGCACCAGCTTTTTTATTGCTGTCTGGCAAAGAACTTGCCACAAAATTGTGTTCGGCCACTGGGTGTGTCCCCAGTATTGTGGGCAAACTGTGCAGCATGTACTGAAAGATGTTCTGTTGGGCTATGCCAATGAACGAAATCTAGTGTGGCTCCGTTGAAGTAAAGACTGTCTTTAATGCTTTGATGAACTGTCAAAATGTGAATATAGATAATTACATTAAAATGGAGTCTAGTTTACTGTATTGGCAGTAATAAATATGTTGTTAAAGATGGATTTAACCTTGCCTTGCTCTTATCTGTTCGATGTATTCTGCATAGACCTTTTCCACACCCTGTTCTTCATTGACCGCATTATTTTACTCGTTTCTGTCTGCTGCGTATCTCTTCATAGTGGTTAAAGGTCAGCTTCTGTCTGTGATGGAGCTCAGGATGCCAGTTTTTGCTGACAGCTTGTTAAATTTTCTAGAGATTTTTCTTTGCCACTTGAAGGCAACCCCATACATCTTTGATAAGTGAAGGCTTTCCTTTATGAAAAAGACAAACACTGTGTTGCCAGTGCAGTAGGTGTCTACCGTGCTGAGTTCTCTCTACTCAAATGTTCCCTCTTGTCACCATTCCCCTGCTGTTTCATGTATTTAGAGTAGTCTTTTTTTTTTTTTTTAGGGCAGATTTGTTTGGTTTGGGTTTAATTTTGAACATTGAAGATGGTTAACAAGTTTTGGGTGGCACAAAGAAGGTGGAACTCTACAAACAGTTAATAAAAACAATAGGGATATCTTTAATGTCTGCATATAAATAGATCTTTTGTCATCATGTGTCATCATATATATATTTATACCTCTTATATCATCATCATATCCAGGAATTTTGTGTAAAAATTGGTTTATTGTTTTCTCTCTGCTTCCCCCTTCTGCCGTTTAACAGGAGGCTGAATTTCAGTCATTAAGAGAAGCTCTTTCCTTTGTATCGTTAATTGATGGATATTACAGATTAACTGCGGATGCCCACCATTATCTCTGTAAAGAAGTAGCACCACCATCAGTCCTTGAAAATATCCAAAGCAACTGCCATGGACCAATTTTGTAAGCAATTTCTTAGCAATATAACTAGGTGATATTATTTTTGAAAGATGGAACATTAGTTGACTGTGAACCATGATGGACATATTGAAATGGGTATTTATTACATTCAAGTAACTTAAAATGCTTTACATTTTTCAGCTTAATTTTTACTTTGTCTTTTTTAATGTAGTATAAAAAATAAATTGAAATATTCTGGTTTAAATTTTTTTCCCATAGAATATTTCTTCTTTTTTTTCAAGTGAGACACGCAAGGTGGTCATACTGCTGATTTTACAAAATTGTAGTTAATACCATGATAGCATCATACAGTGTCATAGACAGAGGATCTCGTGTTTTTACTGCAGCCTCTAGCAGTTATAATATCTGAGTCGCCAAGGGTAGAAAGAAAAATTCAGATTACACTCTCTTCAGTATTTGAGTAAGGATTGCAGGAAAATGCTAACCATATAATTTAGAGGGTTGGTTTGTTTTTAAAGAATGTTGTCTCCTTGTTTGCTTTCTTTGGGTTTTTTTCTTTAGAGGAAGAATTTAGTACCTTCATTGATTTATTTTTTAAAATGTTTTTAACTTTTTTTCAAAATCATACAGTGTTGCTCATTATTTGCAGAAGCACACATAGGAGCTCAGAAATGTTTTCTTAGGCAAAATAAAATGGATATTTGCTTTAGCTACACTTTAGAACACTTGAAAACTAATACATGCAAGACATTGTGTGAGATTAGCACTGTACTCAGCTAACAGAGAATAGTTCTGTAAATTTCACAGTGACATAGAGAGTATGGGTGCCATAACCTTCAGTGGAGGTGGAGGAGGGGGATGGAGACGTACATGGTTCTAATCACATTTTTTGCACTACTGACTAGCGCTGTATATTGACCCTAATTTAGGGCTTTTTAGAAAGATGTTCAGTGAGTCTAGACCTTCCAAACCCTTCTATTCCTCATTCCCAGAGATAGATAGAAATAGTCAGTTAGCAAGGCTTGTCTGAGGGGAAATTGGTTCTTGTAATAACAAATGATGTTTTATTTCAACTCCTCTTTCTTGTTAGACTTTTCCCAAGTTAAAACCACTTTTTTCACCCACGTAAATATTTTGCTAATTTTAGCTTATTTACCGGGCAGTTTATTGCAGCTTCTTCCATCTTCAAAGGATGTTGAAAGTCATATAATAAGTCTAGAGGAATATACTCTTTTAGACTGTAACATTTCTTATGCAATAAATAATTGTGGTGTTTTCAGTGTTAAGGATTTTGATACACTGCTGTCCGTATAAGCAGCCACCCTGAATACTGGAAAATAAAACAATTAACTTAGAGGGAGCTGTGAAAAATTGTGTTTGAATTGTTGTATTAGATAATAGTGTTCATTGGCAGTCCCTGATGTCTGTGGATTTTGAAATTATGCAACATAAATATTTTCTTTTTACTACAGCATGGACTTTGCTATCAGTAAACTGAAGAAAGCAGGGAATCAGACTGGCTTCTACGTTCTTCGTTGTAGTCCTAAAGATTTTAAAAAATACTTCCTCACCTTTGCTGTAGAGGTTTGTATTCTGCCTTACATAGTACCTGTGTAATCTTTATTGTTTTGTAATAATGAGCCTCAGATGTTCAGTAAATGGTTCTGAGTTTTCTCTTCAGAATGTTTATCTGATGAGTGTATTCTATAGCTATTTCTGTCAGATTGGCTAACTTTTAGGATCTTGTGAGGAACATCAAAATACCTGTATGGTAAAGAATTGCTGGCACATACCATGTACCTAGGAGAATAACACAGGTGTAGGGAAGAGAACTTGAGAGTTCTGGTAATGGTGACATGGCTCTTAAACCTGTAGTAAATGTTTGGGTGGTAGACCTGTTTGTGGTAGGTTTATGGTTTTGTGATGTTTAGTTTTTTGGGGGTTTTTTTTTAGGGAGTTTTAGTTGGATTTTTCCTGGGATTTCCACCCGCTCTGCTTCCTGCCCACTCCCAAAATAGGGCTCAGACTGAGTATACAGGCCTTGGTGATCTGAGAGAAGCTCTTCTTCACAGGTTTTTCTGGGTTTCAGTCCTGTCACCATGTCCAGTGCTGGGCCAGCCAGGTTGTTCGGCAGCTGTCACCTCAACACAGATCTCATGCTGGGTATTTGGTATTAGCTAGAGTGGGAGCCACCTCTGAAATGCCTGCGTTTCTGGTGCAGCTAAAGAGCCAGACATATCTCCTCTGTGAGACTGCAGTCAGTTAGTGATAATATATTACGTTAATACGGTGTCCTGATTTGGGCTAAACAGAACCAACTCTGTTACGTAATTGCATCCTTGTTCCAAGGATGAGCTTCTCTTTAATTAACAGAGGTACCCTTAGGTTTTTAATTAGGGAAGGTGATACATGGGGTTTTGTCCTGGTTTGCAGCAATCCATCAAGTTTATACTGTCAGAGATACACGTATCTCTGAAAATGGCAAAGTAACATTGATAGGTGGATTGAGAAGTGAACAGCCATTTTAAGATCCATTTCACAAAAATCTTGTCCCGTCAGTGAAGTGTGTTGGATGGGGAACTTTTTAGACTAAGAGATCAATCCCTGAGTAAGCTTAGAGAGTCCGAGAGTCAAGCTTGTGAGTTAAGCCTGCCATTAAATGACGTAGCCACTTTTATTAGTTGTATTTTTGTCTTGTTTTGAGTCCTTCTGGGCAAGCCATTAGAAGGCTTTTCAGATTCAGAACTTGTTGAACATTTTCCATAGTGTTGATGCATGAAGGACTACGAAAGCACTGTTAAGAGCTCCTTTTGTTTAAGAATATTTAATGGGATCTTTTCAAGATGCATTATAAAAATAATTCAGTACATATTGAAAATCTGTGCTAGGAATTAATTGTTTAGAACTGTACCATGAATGACAGAAAAATAGAAATAACAGCTGAGATCTTCACATGCTTGCCAAAAGAACACAACATGAGCATTTGGATTATTGCTTCCAGCAAAAATTAAGCTATCTGTTCCCCACTCCATCTTTGCAGAATTTGTAATATTTGTTTTTCTTAGCTTCAGCACATTCATTCCAGTGATGGGAGTAGAATCATGGTTTCTCAGAATCAGTGTAACACAGTGAGAACAAAATAACAAATTATGGTAATATTTTACTGAAGTATTGTTTCTTGAATTGGTAGAGTACTATATATTCAAATAAGCTTTCAAATACTAAATATTGATAAATTTTATTTCTAATGGGAAAAACTTCTGCAGCGTGAGAATACCACTGATTATAAGCACTGCTTAATTACAAAGAATGAGAATGGAGAATATAATCTTAGTGGAACCAAGAGAAGTTTTGCTAATCTGAAGGATCTGTTGACCTGTTATCAGACAGAAACTGTCCGTTCAGACAGCATAATTTTCCAGTTCATCAAATGCTGCCCTCCAAAACCAAAAGGTAAGAGAAGGATTACCTCTAAGCAGAAGAGTTTCCAACTTTTAGATTAAAGGTTTAAAAATAAGTTAACATTAAATGACTTTGAGGTAGGTAGATACATATGCTTGTGTGAGATTCTTTTAATTTCACTGACGTATTTTTCATCTTCTTAGTCATAGTTTTCAGTCCTAGTGTCTACCAAATTTTCCTTTGCTTTAAGATGATCTTCCAGAAACAATCATAGTAGCCAGTTTCATGATTAGAAGCAGAACTGTATTCTTAATTGCAGTGGATTTTGTGGAGCAACATTCTTCAATCAAGTTTTTTCATGTCTTGAGGGGGAAAGAGTGACTATGTGTATAATTTCTCACTGAGGATAGTTCCAAAAGCAATGGAACCAACAAAGCCAATAAATATCTTTCATTGTTTGTTGATATCTTAGCTGAATTATGCCAAGGCTACAATGTGATTTCAGCTTCTTTTTAACACTGAAAAACCCACATTGAATAGACTTTCTGCTCGAGGAGCATATTTTTCTTGAATTTACATTAAAGATTTTTGCCTACCTTTGATATTCATAATACCTATCTCCTTTATGAATTCTTTTTCTTATAGTAAGTAGTACTACTAACAGTTATTATTAGTATTTGTTTCTGTCTGAGTTCCTGTTTCAACAAAAGCTTGAGAGAACAGACTGTTATAGCCTTTACTTCTCTCAAATTTGTTTGAAATTAGCCAAGGAATTCAGAAGTGTAGAAAAGATTTGACAAGTAAATACGTATGCACATTACAGAGCATAATTTTGTAACCTTATTTCCATCAATACTAAAAATGTATATATATATCAAAATTAGAAATTATTTAGTAAATATAGTCATGCATGCATGCATGTACTTACAAATATGCACCTAGCAGCTTTAGATTACTAACAGACCTACTTACTTCATGAATAGCCTTTTTTCAAAATCACTTAATGAAAACTACCCTGGTAAACATAAGGCAATGAGGATCACTAAAGTGCTGCTGGGGCAAAAATATGTAAAAGCTTGAAAGAGACATCAGAGAGATACTCATGACTTCATAATATACAAAAAGGAGACTCATCCCTTTTTTTCCATCCTTGATTATTACTGCAGATAACAGCAAATGTAAAAATGTGCAAAGAGGTGGGAATATCTTCAGAATATTTGTCAGAAGTAGGAGTACTGAGTAAACATGAATGTTTTTGATGATTAGGGAAAATCAGACTTTGAATTTGTTTAATGAAGTACTATGTAGTTTTTTGAATAAACTGATCTTTATGTGATATCTTCTTGTTGGATTAGCAGCTTCTCATTAATAATCCTTCTGAAATAATACTGGTTTAGTTTTATATTCAAGTGTTCTTGATTTTTTTTTTTTTCTTTTCCCTACCATCTTCTCCCAGATAAATCAAATCTTCTAGTCTTCAGAAGCAATAGTGTCTCTGATGTACCTTCATCACCTACACTACAGAGGCACAATAACGTCAACCAAATGGTCTTTCACAAAATCCGGAATGAGGACTTGATATTTGTAAGTGCATTAGTTATTTCTTTCACTGCGTGTGGTTGGTTTAATACATGCTAAGTTTTAAAAAACTCATATATGTTTAGAAGAGCCTTATGTGAGGTAGAAGACTTTGTGATCTTTTTCTTAGAGCTATGAGAGAAAAGATTTTTTTAAAAAATTTCCCATTAATACAGATAATTGTGGGGTTTTTTGAGTAGAAATGTCCTTTTCACTGCAATAGCAGTTTTTACTTCTAGGGGTGTCTAAATCTTTGATAGCAATTCCTTCTTCACTCATTCTTGCAGCAAGGAGTTTTCTGACATACTTGATAAATCAATAAAAAATAAGCAAAGATTTAAATTCTGATACACTTGCTTCCTTGTCACCTTAGTCTGACTCTGGAGGTATCCTAAAGATTTGCATATCTGTTACTTAGGGTGGTTATTTAAGAATCTCTTCCGAAACAGATATTTTCCGTTTTTTTTTTCTTTTTAGGAGGAGAGCCTTGGACAGGGCACATTTACTAAGATTTTCAAAGGTGTGAGGAAGGAAGTAGGAGACTATGGCCAGCTCCATCAAACTGAAGTTCTTCTAAAGGTGCTGGATAAAGTGCATAGAAACTACTCTGAGGTTGGTGTGATTGTTAACTGTTCTGTAATGTTTGTCCACGTAATGTTGAGCATTGCTTTTCTTACAATAAATGGGTATTTGCTGCATAGTAGAGGGTTTACCTGAGCTTGTTCTTGGCCTTGTGACACTTGTAGGATGGATTTGAGACTGGCCTTGCGAAGTATACCTATGTGCTTTGTTTCCCTTTTCATCACCACCTGAGACAGAATTCATAGCTATCCACTGAGAGCCAGTACTGTTTCTTTGTACAAGTACCATGGGCAAGAAATGGTATGGCCACAGAATTGCTGTTATCAGTAAATTCATTATATACAGATGAGGAGCGAACATTTATGGAAAATGACTATCTTCAATGTTTTGGAGTCATACCGATTCCCCAGTAAAATGAACATTTCGTGCCAAGTCGTAAAAAAGTCAAAAGTATTTGTTTGTGAGAAACACTTACCATATCTAGAACCATATCCGTGTTCACTTAAGCTTTTCATTATTTGAGTGAAGCTGTGAGCAAACCTGAAGTGTCTTTGGAAACAATAAAGAAACTCTTATAAATATTTTAATTTTAATAACCTAGGTGATAATCTTACATTCTAAAGTTAAGCGAAAATCGGTTGTTAAAAGGACTAAGCACTCAAAAATACAAATGTAGTTACCTGAGGGAAAATGTGCTTGTTTTGATTTTATTTTGTTGGGTGAATAATCAGTACACAAGCAAATGTAGTTGGAGATGCCACTGAAGGGAATAAAAAAGTGACTAAAGAAAGAAAAGCAACTGAAACCTTCCTGACAAGGTTAGATAAGGTTAGACAAGGTCTTCCAGTAGTGGATGAGTGATACAATACATCTTGTCTTTTAATTTAATGATTTGCTATGAAGTAATAAATTGGAAACTGAATAGTGCATTATGAAAGAGTAAATTGGAAACTGAATAGTGTCATGAATTTGTCTGCAGTTTACTTAGTTAACTGAAAGAAAATATTCCTCTTTTAAATGTGGAGATACGCTCACCTACAGAAAGAGAGATTGCTAACCTCTCTGGAATGTGAATTGTCAGTTGTTTCTTTTTAAAAAAAACAAACTTAAAACAATCACGATCAATATAAAATGTATTAAGACAGTGTCTTTGCAATGAGGTGGAAGTTGAAATGTTTTTTAAAATGCACGATTTTATTAAATTTACTAAATGCTTTATGAATTTGTTTTCACTGATATTTATTCTCTGTGTTTTGGGATTTTGTTTTCATGGATACTTCTCTCTCAATCTTTCTTCTCAACAGTCCTTCTTTGAGGCAGCAAGTATGATGAGCCAGCTTTCTTACAAGCATTTGGTGTTAAATTATGGAGTCTGTGTATGTGGGGAGGAGAGTAAGTAGAAATTCCTTTTCTCTTTTTTACTAATTTTATGCAGATGTCATTAGAGTTTGACATTGGTTTTGAGTAAAAGCAAGGGAAGAGAAACAAAAAGCAGGGGAAAAGAAACAAATGTCACACCAGCTGGACACAATATGTATTCATGGTGGAGTAATATTACTCTTGGTCTCTCAGAACTAGTAAATACTGTGATAAAAAAGAAAATGGAACAGACATGAATACAGTCAGTGTGAATAGTAGAGGGAAGTAAGAGGGAAGGAATTTGCAAAAGGGAGGATAGATTCTGTATCAGAAGTTACTTTTCTTAGGAGGCAGGAAGAGTTTGGCAAAGAACTTCTTAGGCCAGTATCTTTGCAAAAAAGCCCATGAGTGTTTTTTTTCTAGTTTATTCATTATGCCATACACAGGGATTATAAAATGTCAGGTTATTCAAGTGTATATTTTTTTAAAAAGTAAATCTAAATATGTACACAATTACTTACTTAGAATCATAGAATCAGAAAAGTTGGAAAGGACCTTAAGATCATCAAGTTCAACCCACAGCCCTACACCGCCCTAACACTAAACCATGTCCTCAAGTGCCACATCCAGCCGTTTTTTAAACATGGGATGGTGACTCCACCAGCTCCCTCAGCAACTCATTCCAATGCTTTGCCACCCTTTCGGTGAAGAAGTTTCTCCTAATAGCAAATCTAAATTTCCCCTGGTGCAACTTGAACCCCTTCCCTCTTGTCCTGTCACTGTTCACTAGGGAGAAGAGGCCAACACCCGTCTCACTACAGTTGCCTTTCAGGTAGTTGTGGAGACCACTAAGGTCTCCCCTCAGCCTCCTCTTCTCCAGGCTGAACAGCCCCAGCTCCCTAAGCCTCTCTTCATAAGACTTACCCTCTAGTCCCCTCATCATTCTGGTTGCCCTTCTCTGTACCTTCTCCAGCACCTCCATGTCCTTCCTGTACTGTGGAACCCAGAACTGCACCCAGTACTCGAGGTGCGGCCTCACCAGTGCTACTGGCCACACCACTCCTAATACAAACCAGGATGCCCTTGGCCTTCTTGTCCCCCTGGGCACACTGCTGGCTCCTGTTCAGCCAGCTGTCCATCAACACCCCCAGGTCCCTCTCTGCCTGGCAGCTCTCCAGCCACTCCTACCCAAGCCTGTAGCGCTGCTGGGGGTTTTTGTGGCCCAGGTGCAGGACCCGGCATTTGGTCTTCCTGAATCTCACGCGATTGGCCTTCGCTCTGGCCCAGCGATCCAGCCTGTCCAAATCTCTCTGAAGAGCCTCTCTACCTTCCAGCAGATCAACACTTCCTCCAGTTTTTTGTCATCTGCACTCTTAGTAAGGGTGCGCTCCATCCCCTCATCCAGGTCATTGATAAAGATGTTAAACAGGAGTGGTCCCAGCACTGAGCGCTGGGGGACACCACTTGTGACTGACTGCCAGCTGGATTTAACTCCATTAACCACAACTCTTTGGACCCGGCCATCCAGTTCCAGCCTTTCAGGCAAGAATATGCCCATCCAGGCCATGGGCAGCCACCTTTTCTAGGAGAATGCTGTGGGAAGCTGTGTCAAATGCCTTTGTAAAGTCAAGGCAGACAACATCCACAGCCTTTCCCTCATCCACTAGGCAGGTCACCCTGTCATAGAAGGAGATCAGATTAGTCAAACAGGACCTGCCCTTCCTGAACCTGTGCTGACTGGGCCTGATCACGTGGTTGTCCTGCGTGTGCCTCATCATACAGCTCAGGATGATCTGCTCCACCAGCTTTCTGGGGACTGAACTGACAGGCCTGTAATTCCCTGGATCGTCCTTCTGTCCCTTCTTATATATGGAGGTAACATCATCTGACTTCCAATCTGATGGGGCCTCTCCAGTCAGCCAGGCTGCTGCTAAGTGATGGAGAGTGGCTTGGTGAGCACTACTGCCAGCTTCTTCAGCACTCTTGGGTGCATCCCTTCTGGCCCCATAGACTTGTGTACATCTAAGTGCTGCAGCAGGTCACTGACCATTTCCTGCTGGACTGGGGTGGGGGTTTCCTGCTCCCGGACCCAGTCTCCTGGCTTAGGGAGTTGGATTCCCTCTACAAAACTGTCCCTGTTAATCAAGACTGAGGCAATGAAGACATTAAGCACTTCAGCCTTTTCCTCATCTGATGTCACTAGTCGTCCGTCCGCATCTAACAGGGGATGGACTCTCATTGACCTTTCTTTTGTTATTAATATATTTATAGAAACTTTTCTTATTATCCTTAACCATAGAGGCCAGATGAACTTCAAGCTGGGCTTTGGAGCTTCTGACTTTTTTCTGCATAGCCTCACAACATTTCTGTAGTTGTCATGAGTGGCCTGCCCTTTTTTCCAAAGGCCGTAAATCCTCTTTTTCCCCCTTGAGTGCCAGCCAAAGCTCCCTGTTAAGCTAGGCAGGTCGTCTATGCCTCCAACTTGATTTAGGGCTAATAGGGATGACCTGCTCCTGTGCCTTCAAGACCTCTTTCTTAAAGAGCATCCAGCCTTCCTGAACTCCCAAACCCCTCAGTACTGATTGCCAGGGAACTCTGGCAGTAAGACAGCTAAACAAGTTAAAATCAGCCCTACCGAAGTCCAAAATGGCAGCTTTGCTTCACCCCTTCCTGGCATCTCTAAGTATGGCAAACTTTATCAGTTCATGGTCGCTGTGCCCAAAACACCCTCCAACCATCACATCACCTGCCAGACCTTCCCCGTTTGTAAAGAGCAGGTCCAGCAGGACTCCTTCACTGGTTGGTTCACTCACCAGCTGTGTCAGGAAGTTACCCTCGACGCATTCCAGGAACATCCAGGACTGTTCCCTCTCTCAGGTGTTGTAGTTCCAGCAGACATCAGGGAAATTGAAGACCTCCACCAGAACAAGTGTCAGTGACTGAGAGATTTCACCTAGTTGTTTATAGAAAATCTCATCCACCTCATAATCCTGGCTGGGAGGCCTATAATAGGCTCCAACAGGCACATCAGCCTTGTTGGCGTTGCCCTTAATCCTAATCCAAACAGACTCAACTCTATCATCACTATACTCCAGTTCGGCACATTCAGAGCTATTCTTTATACAAAGGGCCACCCCCCACCTCTCCTACCTTGCCTATCCCTCCTAAAGAGTTTGTAGCCATCAGTTGTGGCACTCCAGTCATGTGAGGCATCCCACCACGTTTCTGTGACAGCCATTATGTCAAAGTTTTTCTGTGGTATCATGGCTACAAGCTCCTCTTGTTTGTTGCCCAGGCTGCGTGCATTGGTATATATGCGCTTCGGGTGAGCTAACAATCCCAACACTTTTTTGTGGAAGTGGATACTAATTCCTACCTGAACCTTCTCAAATGTTTCCAGGGTTTCTAAAGCATCGTTCCTCTTGCGCCTTGGTTTCCATTGCATCTCTATTCCCCATCTCTACTGAGATGGAGGCTTGAGAGTTTTTGCAGGCATGCCATCCTACAGACTCTGGCGTGTTTTCTCTGGGCTTATTCTCAGTGAGCCCAGATTTAGCCCGTTTCCCCATCAAACCTAGTTTAAAGCTCTGTTAGTGAGCCCTGCTATCTCCTGCCCCAGGATCCTCTTCCCCCTCTGGGGTAGGTGCATCCCATCTCTTGCCAGCAGACCTGGTGACTTATATACCAACCCATGATCAAAAAACCCAAATCCATTACGATCACACCAATCCCGGAGCCATGAGTGTCTGACCTGCTGACTTTTCCTGGTAACTTCCTCATTCATCTCTGTCATTGGAGGGATAGATAAGAACACAACCTGTGCCCCTGATCCCTTGACCAACTGCCCCAGGGCCCAAAAATCCCTCTTAATTGATTTTCAGCTTCTTGTCATAATTTCTTCACTACTCACCTGAAAGACCAGCAGTGGATAATAATCTGAAGACCTGACAAGGGTGAGAAGTCTATCTAGGAGGTCCTTTGCCTGGGTACCCGGGATACAGCAGACCTCTCTGTGAAGCGGGTCTGGTCTGCTTATTGGTCCCTCTGCTCCCCTCAGGAGGGAGTCACCCACTACAGTGACCCACCAGCTTTTCTTTCCAGGATCAGTTTTGATGGCCGATCTGGGGTGAGAGGACTTCGGTGGCACTTCTGGCCTACCTGAGCTCTCTTTCTTGCTCACAACCTGCTCCTCCTACAGAGCTCCCCGGCTGTTCTGCAAAGGCACTGCAGGCGGAGCACCTCTTAGGAGAACATGCCTGCTCCATTTTTTTTGCTCGACCTGTTCCTGTTGACCCTTCTTCTCCTCTCCATCTTCATTTACCTGACCCTCAAGTGCCAAAGCCCCATACCTATTGTGCAACGGCAATGAGGAAGCTCTTTGGTCACCTTCTTCCTCTGGATGGCAAGAGGACACAGGATCCCCTTCTTCTCATGCAGCCTGTACCTGAGGGCTCTTTTAGGGATGGCAGAGCCTGGTTCCACCAATCAATCTCCCTTTTGCATTCCCTTATAGTCCTTAGTCTTGCGACTTCTTCCTTCAGCTCAGCCACCATGCAGAGCAGATCATCCACCTGTTCGCATCTAGGACAGGTGTTGTCATGGCTACCCACCATCGCAAGTGCCAGGCACCTGCGCTCTCTGCATCCAGAGGCCTGGATGTCTGCATGCTTGCAAGGGTCCTCTGTCTGAGTGCTCACAGTTTTTCTAACAGCCTTTGGCCGGGTTGCGACCGTAATTGGATCTTTACAATCAAACGACCTCTCAAAAACTAAGCACGGGTTTACTTACTGCCTGTTTAATTATTCCCCTGCTGACACAGATGTACTGTTTACTGCCTTGTTGTGAGTGATCAGACTGAACGTACCTTATGCACTGTCAGAACTCAGCACCCTGTTGTTTGGCATGTAGGCAGGAGTGACACCCACTGGGGCGCACAGACACTCTGTAAGCTGGTCCTGTGCTCAAGGGCTTCTTACAGCCTGGTGGCACGATTAACCACAGCTGATACTGGCTCCACTCACGCTAGCTCAGCTGCCCGTCCTCCAGCTGCTGGCCTCTGGCTTTAAAAAGGCCCCAGAAAGAGCTTACTTCTTGTTTAGATCACAGTTGTCCTCTGCAGATGGTTCTTTTTCTGAAAACAAGAGAATTATTAGAGTTTTGTAAGAAGCAGTTTACTAAGAAATAGGAAGAAAAGCTGTGTGGGTTACATACTTGATGTACAGGTTTGATGAAAATGGCTTTATGTAATTGTAAAAAAATCCCAGAACACTTTGCTGTCAGTAAAATGAATCTGTTGCAAAAATTGTTTTATTATAACCAAATACAATATTAGAGTCTAAATGAGAAGCACTGCAACATGAAAATCTTACAGCTGAAGGCAAGAGTTCGGTCATGCAATTCAAAACTGTTATATTGCAACTGATGAAGACTGTGCAGGAGTATGAAATAATTCTTGTTTCTGGGCTATTCACTGGATAACTGCATAGAAGCTATGTCTTGTATATGCTTTGTTTTTTAGTACAGATATTAATCTATTTTCAAGAACATTGTATTTTGTCAGCAAAGAATATATATTGTAAGTAACTAGGAAGTGACTTAAATGTTATTCGACTACGGTTTTATGATGATATGCTGTACACTTCCATGCTTTATCAGAAGTTGCATTAATTATTGTGTCTTTCAAGTGAGGATGAGAGGATGCTCACTGGATTCATTAAGGTGGAAACCTTTTCTGTAAAAAAACCTATTAAATCTGGTAGTTTTACATTTTTCAGAAGAAATTAGGTGTACTTCCACACCCTGAAGGAATATAAAGAACTTAGAATATTTGTGGAAATACTCAGAAGTTATATGGCTTCAAATTTGCAGTTAGTTCACCAGCCAAGTATTGAATAAAGAGATGGACAATACTAGAATAATGGATCTGTTCTGAATTTGTATTAGTTATTGTTAGTTTTAATTGCTGATCTTTTTTTCTATTTTGAATCAGACATCCTCGTACAAGAATATGTAAAATTTGGGTCCTTGGACACATACTTGAAAAAGAACAAAAACATTATCAATATCTTGTGGAAACTGGAGGTAGCCAAACAGTTGGCATTAGCCATGCATTTTCTGGTAAGTAGTTTATTTACTTTTGAAACTCTGGAGGGTATTTTGAAATGGGCTGAGCCTATAACAGGGAGTTAGCAGATAGCCGAGGACATGCCTTTGTATCTTGCGCAACGTATAATTGCATTTTCCGTTCTTCTTTGATGTTTTGTTTTATTATGAAATAAAAACGTATTTCCAGTCATTTTTTTTCTCCTCTCTGCAGAACCAGTCCTTCCTGGTTTTCCCACCTCATCTCACAATGCTGAACATTAGCTGTTTCCTGGTAGTTAACCACTGAGAAGGGAAAACACTGTACTGTTTAAACTTCAAGTACATTTTTTTTGTGTGCATTAAGCCCCAACCTTACAGTCTCTTTACTTCAACGCAAGTCTGTTATTTGAGAGAGGATATTTGATTAAGATGAATCTTCCCTTTAACAGAGTCTAGATGTTCTTTCATCAATTTTAAATGGATCATACTGATGTATCAATGTTCTTCTGAGTTGACGTACATCAAATAGTTTTAAACTTGAAACTTTAGGTAGATAATTAAAATTAAAGAAAGTGTTCTAGAAACAATAACTCTGAGAGGAACTGAAAAACTGCCTGAGATTTGATGAACTTAATCTATGTTCATGATTTTCTTTGCTGACATTTCGCTCTTGCTGTAAGGTATTTGGTTTCAAATACCTCTTTAACTATAGGATTTTTTTTTGTCAGTATGTAAAAGATGCATTTCTGTTCATAGGAGGATAAAGGCCTTGTTCATGGGAATGTCTGTGCAAAAAACATCTTGCTTATCAGAGAGGAAGACAGGAAGTCTGGAAATCTTCCTTTTATAAAACTAAGTGATCCCGGCATCAGTATTACGGTTTTGCCAAGAGATAGTAAGTGTTTGTGTCACCTTTCTCATCGAATGCTTCTAACTTGACAAATTAATTTCAGGGTGGTTTTTTTTTTCTGATGACCATCTGAGGTACCTCTGTTACAATACCTTCCTTCATCTGTCTATCACTTGAAAATAATCTCTGCAATCCTAGTCAGCAGTTTTGAGTATATCTTCTTTATCAGCAAATAGCTATAGGAAGTAAAGCTGCAGTTCTCCACTGTTTGAGGAGCTTTTTCCTGCTGTTCTCATTTTCAACTTTATTTTCACTCATAGTACTATTAGTATGCTGTAATGTAACATGAATAAGTCTAAGCAGGTAGTGGCTGGACTTAGTATCGTATTACTGATCAAGACTAAATTGTTGTATTTTATAGCTTGGAGAAGCTTTCAAAACTGACAGTAACTGCACTTTTGAAAATGCCTGGCAGTTGAAAATTGTCTTCAGTGCATTTCTTGGTGAATAACTCTTTAGGTATCACTTGGTGCTAAAAACACTGGATTATCATCTGCAGTTGAAGCTTGTTCTAATGCTTTATAAACAGCAAAATTAAACAAATTAAATTGAAAGTGTATGCAGGATTGTAATGCTAATGAAACTGAGGTAATCTTGCTATTCTTTATCTCATCTTCTCAATAAATTTAAAAATAAACAGAATGCTAAGGCAGTTTTATAACATGAGGCTTACTTTACAATAAAACTAGTGGTCCTCTGCATAAATGCTTTTGTTCATATTCTGTGGCTTTATTTTTTAGGCAAGGACAAAAAACACGGGTGGGTACTAAATGCACGTTACAGAATGAAATACCTATGTACACTGAAGTAATTTTTACTAAATCAGAATTTTCTGGTTTTATTATTCACCTTAACATGATGTTTCCTTTGTGTGATTGCACAGTTCTTCTTGAGAGAATACCATGGGTTCCACCTGAATGTATTGAGAATCCCAAACAATTAAGCCTGACCACAGACAAATGGAGTTTTGGTACTACTTTGTGGGAAATCTGCAGTGGAGGAGACAAACCTCTGAGTGCGCTGGATTCTTCAAGAGTAAGTATTACTGGATCTACAGTCATAACAGTTCTTTGGACAATTCTGATTTAAAAGACATGCCTTTTTAACTATCATCATGTAGTTGTGTGGCTTGTGACCACTGTTGGAAAAGGGCGCTTTTACTGGTAAGTAATTCTCAGACGTGTTAATTTGAGGTTTCGTTTTATGTCCTTTGCTTTGATTTTTATGGAGGCAAAGTACAGTATTGACACTACTATCTTGGTCTTGTTTCTGTTGCTTTATTGCAACAGTGTATCACTTCAAACAAAAAGTATTCCTCACAATGCACATAGATTTTAATTTGCATTATTTTAGTAATTGAACAATTTAAATACTGTAAGACTTGTTGTGTTGCTGACAATTCTACTATTTTAGCTAAACCAGAAACGTTAACCTTGTCTCAGCTAGGGGCAGAGGATGAAGCAGAAACATATTCCATAAAAATATTATTTCTTATTTATTTGCTTCCTTACTTGGAAGCAAAAATGTTATTTCCTTTCTTGTGCTACACAAACATTTGTAGTAGTATTTTTTTTAAATGGGCTGTACGTTTTCACAAATCTTGATCTGATTTCTCAGGTGTTGTAATTGGTTCATACAATAAGCTCCATGGTCTACCTAGACTTAGCTTATGTGTATCTAGGTATTTCAGAAGTTGTCCTCCTCTCCTGTGCTAATCCATGTTCTTTCATAATACTCACAAAGCTTTTTACAACTGATGGAGCTCTGACAGCTCACAGGTGGATAAAATTTTCTGCTAGACTTGTCCAGTTGAAGCTTTATGAAATTATCAATAAAAGAGACACCATCTTTGTATTATCTGTCTGTATTTTCACAGAATCACAGAATGTCAGGGGTTGGAAGAGACCTCAAAAGATCATCTAGTCCAGCCCCCCTGCCAGAGCAGGATCACCCAGAATAGGTCACACAAGAACACGTCCAGATGGGTTTTGAATGTCTCCAGAGAAGGAGACTCCACAACCTCCCTGTGTTCCACCAGTAACTGACTAGGAATTTCTGAACTGAGTACTCAAAATTATTCCAGTCTTGCTACATTGTCAGCCTTGATTTTTGATGTAAATTGGTCAGATGTACATTTGGTGAGGTAACAAGTCTAGGCTGAGGGCTGTAGTTTTTGTCTACTCTGGTGAGAATGTCAAGGCTTCTGCAACTCTTCATGGTTGTATATTAAAATGGTTTTTTTCTATTTAATTCCAGAAACTGCAGTTTTATGAAGATAGGCACCAGCTTCCTGCACCAAACTGGACAGAACTAGCAAACCTTATAAATAACTGCATGGATTATGAGCCAGATTTCAGGCCTTCATTTAGAGCAATTATACGTGACTTGAATAGCTTGTTCACTCCAGGTAAGTCTGTGTGACCACAGAACGCAGTAGATGAAAAAAACTTGACTTCTGTTGGTTCATTTTCATATGGTACCTCCCTTTTTGGTGTGTTGACGCACAACCACCGTCCAGAGCAGCCCTGGAAATCTGAGTTTGTAAGGACACTACGTTACTGCTTTTTAGTTTTCTCTAAAAGAGCGCATTGTAAAAGTTGGCATTATTGTTCAGAGCAGTTTTCTGATTTGATTGATGTCTATCCCAAACATTCTCCACTCTTACCCAAGTAAATTATGTTTGTGACTGCCTTTCTTTTATTTTCTCAATAAAATACATAGGTATCTTTCTTTTTTGCCCAAGTGGAAAAAACTTATGACACATGGAAAAAGTGGAAATAACTAATGACACATTTTCTTAAGTCCATGTGAAGTTTACATTCCTTCCCTCTGCAAGAATGGAGCTGTTGCACAGTAGTTACTAAATTTGAAGTAAAATAGGCCTGCAAAAAAGCAAGCAGGGAAATTATAGCAAGACTTATTATGAGTCAGAATAAGTAATTTGGCTATTTTGTAATACATCTTTGTCTTTAATTTCTATGCAGTAATTTGTGATAAAAGTTGGTTGTTAATATTCTGCTGAGGTTGGGGTATGCCAAGCAGAGGTAGAACATACTGTGATTGCAGTAATTTCTTCATTCTCATATTCACTTCTTTTTGCTGCCTTTTCCCGTTCTCTCTTCTCTTCTTCCTCCCCTTAGATTATGAGCTATTGACAGAAAATGATATGTTGCCAAATATGAGAACTGGAGCACTTGGATTTTCTGGTGCATTTGAAGATCGGGATCCAACACAATTTGAAGAAAGACATCTTAAGTTTTTACAGCAACTTGGCAAGGTAGGATGTTACAAAATTCTCTTAATTGCCTAGGAAGGAACTGTCTTTTTCACTTGTCTCTCAGTGACCCCATATACATTATTTACATTAAAATTTCAGTTACAGAAATAAGTAATTTGAGTCATATCTGATCACAGTGTACAGTATCTCTTGGATCTTTTTTTACCTTCATGATATCATTAGATAGAAGAAAAATATCGGACCTGTACAATGAGTCCAGTCACATGGAAAGGCTAAAATCACTCTTAAGTAATTCAGAGCTGCATCTGACGCTTTTATTTTAGTTTTTTTCTTGTTTGTGATATTCATTTTAAAATGCTTCAGAGCAGTCTTGCAGATAGTATTAGTTGGGTTAGAGGTTTTTGTGTGTGTGTATTCGGAGAAGTCTGAATATGCAGCCCTTAAATTGATTAATGTCTTTGAGATATATAGAGGCCTTCAGCTTAAAATTACAGAATGCTAAGGATTGGAAGGGACCTCTAGAGATCATGTAGTCCCAACTTGCTAGGCCTTAGAAATCAGAATTTAGTTACTGGTTTTGCAGCTCATTACAGCCTTGCTGTGTGAAAGCATGCTTAGACAGATGAATAAGTACAACTGGCAGATCTTCACCAAATACCAGTTTACCAAATTAGTTCTTTGCTGGTTTATACTTCTTTTTTTTTCTTTTTTTAAACATGGTAGTTATGCATTCTTTTGACTGCAAGTACTAGTGAAAGCAAGCCCAAAAGCAAAGTAGGAGATGCAGTTCTATTTGCAGATGGTTGGTTGTTGACTGTAAATGGTAGCGCAGCATAGGGAGAGTAACAGAGTGGTAGATGATGACTGCTTAAAGGAAGATAAATAGAGAAAAGGAAGAATGTAGAACATTGAAACAACTGGGGGGAGAACCACCAAGATACAGTGCATAATTAAGGACCAAGAGGAATCTAAATGAGGGGCATTTTGCAGGTGCAGGAAAAGGAGTATGCCAGCTGACAGTTTAGAATTGCAAGTGGAAATTTGGAGGCAATGAATAGATATCACCCTCTCTCGTTGTCCTGGTTTCCTTCCATGTTGTTTGCTTCCCTTTGTAGAATGTTTTTATTCTTACTTGTGATCCTGTACCTTTTTTTTTTTTTTTTTTGTCCCAGGGATGGTTTGTGGCATTTCACTTAAATAATTAATTGTGGTGGCCTTAATGCAGGTACAGTGGCCACTGAGGCGGTGTGAACAAGCACCAAGAAAGAGACCATGATGTGGACATGTTGTTAATTCAAGTATTTCTTTTTGTGATTTAGGGAAATTTTGGCAGTGTTGAGATGTGCCGCTATGACCCACTACAGGATAATACTGGGGAGGTGGTGGCTGTGAAAAAGCTGCAACATAGCACAGAAGAGCACCTTAGGGACTTTGAAAGAGAAATTGAAATACTGAAATCTCTGCAGCATGACAACATTGTTAAATACAAAGGAGTATGCTACAGTGCAGGTATGTGCCATATTGAATACACTTTCTGGTGTACACTTAAGGATACATACTGAGAAATTCAGAGAAATAAGGGTCTATGCAAGTCAGTGACTTAGTTCTAACTTTACCAGGACTTAAAAAGTACAAATCAAAGTAAGCAGTGTCTGTTGTATACTACTTCTCGGGACAAGGTGGACATTCTATTCAGTCAGGTCATTGCATAATTTGATTAATTTAGAGAAAGTAACACTTTAAATAGTGATCCCGTTTCTTTTTCTTAATACTCACAGAATACTTAGGGTTAAGTGGGAAAATGCAGCCATTTTTTAACTGGTGTTGTGTTTTGCTCAGTGTAGTGTCTGATAGTGGATATTACTGGTTCTTATACAGCCTATACAGTAAAAACAGACAGGAAAACATCTAAGAAATGTGTGTATTTGAGTTCTTACTGCTGTTGAAGTTCATGAATTGAAGCCTGGGCTCTGCCCAGGATTGTACAATAAAAAGAAAAATCTTGGGTCCAGAATCAGACTTAAGTTTAAGATGGTAAAATTGTTGGCCAGTTGATGTCAGTTGCCATTCTGAGTTTTACATTGGCAGTGAGGAGGATTTATGTAAACACAGATACACACATGTGGCACTTTTGATGTGCTTTAGCAATAGTAGCCAAAGTATTGATGAAATGATCTGGATTAGTGATGCTTTGTGTATCAAGAATATCCACATTATTGTCATGTTTAAATGAATAGCATTTCCTGAAGAAGTGTGATTGGCTAATGTATGAAAAATGGCATAGTGATGTGCATATAATCAATTACGGGTTTGGTATAAAGATCATTTTCTATTAATTTTATTCATAGGCATTGGTAAATATGTTTCAAAACTTTCCAATTTCATTGGAAAAATCGCAGAAGAGTTAAATGTTTTTGTTGTTGTTTTTGTAAAAGGTCGTAGGAATCTAAGATTAATTATGGAATATTTACCATATGGAAGTTTACGAGATTACCTGCAGAAACACAAGGAGAGGCTGGACCACAAGAAGCTTTTGCTGTATGCATCTCAGATATGCAAGGTAGAAAATTTCATATAATTGATCTGCTTCACCATATTTTTCTCTTTGGTCTTGTCTCATTTGTCTCAAAACAACCATTGTGTACAGAAGGGTGCTGTAGCTTATTAGCAGCCGATCTCACCTATTCATGTGCTTCACTGAAGCAAGGCTAGGAGGATAGTATCCATCAGAAAGTCATTGATGGGCAAGCAGTGTGCAATAATGTTGGAAAACAGAAAATGTTCACAAGTCTGTGGTAGGTGTCAGTCTTTTTTCCCAAAGAAGGATTGAACACGTGACCACCCACCCGAAGAAGGTTAAAAAGCCCTCTGATCTGTGTCCCCAAACCAAGAAGTCATTCTCCAGTAACAGGCGTAAGAAATACTCCCAGTATTATTTTTGCCATAAAAATAATTATCAATGCTGCTAAGTCACTGAAAACAATGTTCCTTCTAGCAAAAGAGCTGGAAGAGTCTAACACTCAGCATCACCTAGGAGGATGGTGATAGTGAATCGTCTATAGTGTAAAAATGCACCAGGGATGTCTGAACACCCAAAGGCTGCAGCTGCTTACTTGTTCTGTTTTGTGGCCATCTCAGCCTGTAACCTAAATGATTATAAACGTGCTTGCCTTGCTTACTCTAGTAAGCTTGCATGTCTAAGTCTCCAGACTTTATCCAAAACCTGAAGGAAAAACAGTAGCAGGATGTCTCTGGGACACAGAGGGGGACTGGAAGGTGGAATTCTGGTCTTTGCAGGCAATGCAAGTATGGCATGAAGCTTTGGGAAGGCCACTGTATTCAGAAGGTAAAAAAGAAAAAGGCTCTTAATGTGTGTGTGTGTACATACACATATATAAAAGAAGCATCGAAATATTACAGGTCTCCAGGGTGGTGATGAAAAATGAAAATAGCAGACAAAGTGACTGCTTCTGAAGGTAACATGCATCAAACAAGAGGAAGGAAGCTACAGTATACCTTTGGCGGATGCTTAAGTGGGAAAACATTCTGCTTTCATGTGACAAAGCATGGGTACACACAGTGTGAGAATGTGGGAAGTCTGCATGTAGGACCTGCTCTTAAAGAAGTATCTTCTCTTCTAAGGAGAGCAAAGTCTAAACTTCAGTGTGCGTGTCTTTCTTTGCACTGTTGTTGCTGTACTATCTGCAAAGCAGAGGTTATATTGATTGCTGTAAGGTTTCGCCCTAATCTGCAGCATTCTTTTACTTCAAAGCAACTTAATTAAAAAGCTAATGAGTACCTAGTATTACAAAAATATAGCTGGATTGCTTTCCCTTCTTCTAGCTGATCACATTTGTCCCTTACCTTCTGCTGTGTTTGCTTCTCTTGCAATGCTTGCTATTTCAGCATCTCACATCTCTTCTGCTGTGTATTTGTCACTGTTATTTTGGGGTTTTTAATGAAAAGAAATCTTTCTCCCCCTGCCTTGCTGCTCTTGTTTCAGATGTATGAGAGAAAAGAAGGCATGCCCATACCTGAAGTTTGAGTGTTTGCTTGCTTGCTCTGTTTTGGTTCCTTGCTTCTATTCTGGGAAAGGGTTCCTGACTGAAAGGCTTTTTTTTTTTTTAACATAACTTGTACTGTGAAAAGCAGCATTTTTCAGGCAAGATATTTGCTAGTTCTAATGTTTCTGTAGATGCAAATTAGTGCAGCTGTCATCTGGTGCAGCTTTTGCCAATAGTACAGCTTGTCTGGAGACAAGCAGTAGGACTTTGCCATTCTGTTGTCAAGATTCTTTAAAACTGAATATAAACAAGGAAGGTAACTTTTCCATGCATATGGGTTTTGGAATATTCTTTTTTTTTGCTTTTTCAGCCCTGCATTTTGTTAATGCTGGCTGATAGGCAGAGAAACTAAGAATAAATTTATTTTTCCATCTCTTAATTCTTAAAGTGTTTGAGGTATCCTTGCTGGTGAGACCAATTTTAATGACGGAGACTTTTGAAATCATATGATTAAACTCAACTCGCTTGTTAGAGTAGTAACCCAGGATTATGATTTCCACTTAGAATTTACATTATTTCAGTTAAGTATCTCTGTTTAGAATAGGTATTTTCCAGGCTAACAGAAAAATCACTCTCATCAGAGAAACTTTAGGAATGTTTTCAGTACAGTATGTAGTAGTAATAGAAAGTTATAGCATTTACATAGACTGGTTGTATCAGAAACACAGAAGTGTTGTTTTGAAAAAGCTGGTTGTGGTCTTCGTCCGGGTAGCAGTGGGTCAAGGGGTGGTGATGAAGACTAGAGGATTTTTGAACGGGTTTGGGATGTGAAGTGACTAAACAGTGGTGCCACCCAGCGGTGCTTGGAGGTAACAAGTCTGAGAGGAAGCAGAGTCCAACTATTTCTGAGGTTTCTCACTTAAAAATAGAGAAATAAATATTTTGGCATTAGTGGTAAACATTGATGTTCAAAACTTTTGAGTTCAACAATGCTCTTGGCGTAACTTACTTCTTTTTGGTTGTGTTGAAGAAGTGAAACTCTGAAACTGACAGTTTCCTTTTACGAGTTGGATATCTCTTGGCATTGTGCAGAATCAACTTATGGCCACCACTTATTGCTTTATAAGCAAGACCTTTTTTAATAATACCAGTACGCACACTGGCTTCTACCACATTTCATTGTTAGCAAAAAGAGCTGTGTGCATTGCTAAGAAGGTAGCGGCAGCAGCAAAGGATGACATGGCTTCAGACCAATGCTGTTACAGCAGGCCATGGAAATAGCAATCAGCAGAACTGTGTTGGTGAGTAATGGTCCATGCAGAAGAGAAACAAGACACACAGGTGGGAATACAGTCAGAGAATAGTTGTCAGGTTCAAGGAATTGTAACATAAACTTTCATAAAGCAAACAGAAAAGGAGATGTACAAAGTGAAGAAAAAAGATTAAATGAGTAAATAGGAAAGTCTTCTCATCTGCCCTCAGTTGTGTAGCTTAAAACTAGTTTCATTTTGCTTCTCTCTGTCACTGGCAAATTGCATTCAGCTGTTAAAGGGAGCTGTAACACCTATCTAGCTGCATAATCAAAAGACTTGGCTCTGACAGGTGCTCAGTCTGTCTCACTTCAGTTAAGGGGAGTCCCTGCACTTGGAAGAACTCCTCAGAGAAGACGATTGTTCATGCAGACCAATTTTGGTAGCAATTCATGTTTGATTTTAACTTGGAGATTAATTCATCCCTTTAGGAAAGTGCAGCTATTTAATGTTAAAAGTAACTCTTTTCCTGTTGTGTCTATGAACTTTATGCCTAGGGCATGGAGTATCTGGGTACAAAAAGATATGTTCACCGGGATTTAGCAACAAGAAATATCTTAGTGGAGAACGAGAACAGAGTTAAAATTGGAGATTTTGGATTAACAAAAGTCTTGCCACAAGACAAGGAATACTACAAAGTCAAAGAACCTGGTGAAAGCCCTATATTTTGGTAAGTCTTCTTTTGGTGTGTCGTATCATGGCATGTTTTCATTTTTTGCAGTTTCAGCCAATTGTTTGGTGTATTCTGGAATTTTTAAGTGCAAACTCCAAGTTAGTTGCCCAGCATTGTAAAGATCACGTGCATGATATTTGGTGTTACAGAACAGCCAGTAGGACTTTTCAACATATTTATAACAAACAAACCAACACACAACACCCCCCCCCCCCAAACACTAAAAATTACCAAAACATTTCAGAGAAACAGTATGCAATGGGAAAGGTATTGAAAAGTAAAAGAAATCTAAAAGACCTTATTCCCCAGGATGCTTTCAGAGTTTTCACAGAATCATAGAATGGCTTGAGTTGGAAGGGACCTTAAAGATGATGTAGTTCCAAACCCCTGTCATGGGCAGGGACACCTCGTATGAGACCAAGATGCTCAAAGCCCCAACCAGCCTGGCCTTGAACACTACCAGGGATGAGGCATCCACAACTTCCTGGGCAACCTGTTCCAGTGTCTCACCACGCTCAGAGTAAAGAAAGTCTTCCTAATGTCTACTCTAAATCTACCCTGCTCTAGTTTAAAACCATTGCCCCTCATCCTATTGCCACACACCCTTGTAAACAGTCCCTCCTCAGCTTTCCTGTAGCCCCTTCAGGTACTGGAAGACTGCTGTAAGGTCTCCTTGGAGGCTTCTTTTCTCTGGGCTGAACAACCCCAGCTCTCTCAGCCCTCTGATCATATTTTTGGCCCTCCTCCAACAGATCCGTGTCCTTCTTGTGCTGAGGGCTCCAGAACTGGACACAGCACTACGGATGGAGTTTCACCAGAGCAGAGTAGAGGGGCAGAATCACCTCTCTTGACCTGCTGGTCTCACTGCTTTTGATTCAGCCCGGGATCTTTCAGTTCCCTAAATGCTGGTTGTTCATGTCTTCTATTTGAGATCTTCCAGATAGACCCTCTGTTGACCACGTGAAGTTAAATCCCACAGGCTGTAATTAGTAAGGATAAAGTGCTGGGTTGAGTATTCAGGTAGATGTCTGTATTTGGGCATTGAACTTCCAGAGAAGGTCCAAGTTACTTCAAAGTACAATAATGTACCAAGGAGCCACATTTAGCTTGGAAACGAAAATAACACTCTGTAAGCTGTGGGAGACTGAAGGATTATGAAATAAAAATTGGTAGACTGTGTTCAGAATGCAAAATACATACTTAAGTTTTGTTATGTAAAGATGTAGAAATACCTTAGAAAATGTGCTGTCAGATAACTGTGATTAAAAACCATTTTATGTCCTCATAGCCAAAAAAACCCAACTATTCCATACATGTAATTTTAGTCTAGTCTATTTTAGGCACTGTAAAATTGCCATATCTAAAGGGTAAATGATCAAAATGACATCTTAGTAGATGCTACTGGGAGTTCTAAAATCCAAGTCCAGAAATACGTGAGACACAGTTCAGGGGTCACAGAAAGTGATGGAAAGATGCTTACTGTGGTTATAGTTGTCTCTTATCACATCAAAATCTTGTTTACTTGCATTAGAGATCAGAAAAGCACCTACAACTTTGTTGGAAAAAATTGAAGCTTGTATATAGTTTCACTAACTGTCTTTGCTTAAGGTGGTGTCTTGGTTATTCCTAAACAGCCTTAACCCTGGACTGGTGATTTGTGTTTTCAATACCAATTAATTATTATTTAAAAAATAGCTACTAGTGAAGGTAGTGGAAGGAAATGATAATGTGCTAATGCCTATGAACAAAGAACACTTATTCATGGAAAAAAATGAAATAAGAATCAGTCTTATTAAAAGAAGTATCTTCAAAACTGAAAAGACATATGTTACACAGAACAGTATTTCTTTTACTGTATGTTGCAGGTATGCGCCAGAGTCTCTGACAGAAAGTAAATTTTCTGTGGCCTCAGATGTGTGGAGCTTTGGTGTGGTCTTGTATGAACTCTTCACATACATTGACAAGAGCAAAAGCCCACCAGCTGTAAGTACTTAGTTACTGGTTTTCAGAGGTTTCTTTGCTTGTTTATTAAAATCTTCAAAAAGATACAAGTTGTTCCAATACCTAAATAGGTTTATATTTATTGATTCTTTCCTGGAGGTACCTTACTGTTTAGGAGGCAGCATCCGGTCAGAAGGAGCCATATGCTGAAAACTTTTCAGTATCAAAGCTGTAAGATGAAAAGGAGGCCTGAAAATAACTGATAGTCTGTGCAGACCGTATCCATCCTGTAACTCCTACCTGTTAGAAAAACATTTTAAATAGATTGTTCTTTCTTGTCTTTCATGGAGTGTAATCCCAGATGCAAGGCTTTCATTGCAACATGACATGTATTTTTAATGCTTTTCCAAATCTAAGACTGAGCCAGATATGTAAACATTAAGTTGATTTAAATAAGGTAACTTAATGTTATTTTGCTGTGTTACCAGAACCCAAGTAAACGTAAGTTATTGAAGTTCAGGAAAGAAAGGAAGTGGCTTTTTGGAGATTGTAGATAGGCATAGGTGAGTGGAGAAGAATACTACTTGTACACTCAGTAACAGTTCTCCAACTGGAAATGAAGCTCACTATCTTTCTTACACCTAGCAGTCCTCTGCAGGCATAACAGAGGAAAGTTGAGCCTTATACATTTATTGGAGCTGTCCTCACCCTTGGTCAGTGTCTCAGCCCTGGCAAATGTAGTTTTGAGAGCCGAGCAATGGTGGTAGGCAAAATGCACTTCAAAAATCTCTGCATTGGCCTTGATAGGCCTCTTAGTAATTTGATACAGTGACTAAGCTGGCAAGGAAGAACGCTTGAGGCAGAGGCACCTCTTCCCGCACAATAGCGTAAACATTGCAGACACCTGGAGTTCTTCTTCAGAAGGATTTCGAAATGGAAAGAGGTAGAGTTAAGTTGTGGGCTCAGGTGGAATATACTCTGAATAAATCAACTCTCCACGTGCCTTTGCCATCTGGTTGGTTATTCTATTGGCATATATCATGATAACTTAATTTTCCCAATTAGGCGAAGTGGTCTGTTTGACTGTCATTGTCTTTGTAATTGTACAGTTTCTGCAACTTGGGCTGTTACCACACTCTACCAGCAGTTGTATCACATGTTCAATAATCATTAAAGAAATCTGTGTAGCATTGGAGGAAAAATAATTTTTGTTGTGCTTAGAAATTGCTTTCAGTTAGTAGCACTTCCTCATTTATTTTTGATCTCTGGAAGTCTGAGGGAGATTTTTATCTACTTTTTGGGTTATGTTAATTTTTGGATGACAAGATTTATCTAAGCCATTTTTACTGGCTTTAATTATGGTATTGCTTCTGGCCTGTAGTTAACAATTAATCCTGTAATTTTTTTTAATACATCAGCATGATATTATCTGTCTTCTGTTGGGCTGTGATTTTTCAAAGATCTTGTTGTTTCAGGAAGCGCTTTAGAATTAGCTGTGACATTTAACCTTTTAAAACTAGTTACTCATCAGATGATAATCAATACTTTAAAAAAGTTTTTCACTTGTTGCTCTATATTGTGTATGTGTCATCCTATTTTTATCCACACCAAAAATCTGTATTGTTATATTCTCTAGACCTGTAATATGTAATTTTATCAGTTACATACTATTCTATTTATTCTTGTTATTACTTATTCTTCTTATAAATAATTTTCCCCTTGGCAAGAATATTGTAGCATCTTTTTTTCCTTTAAAAATTATTTGTGACAGTTGGCCTTCTGTTGCAGGAATTCATGCGCATGATTGGCAATGATAAACAAGGGCAGATGATTGTATTTCATTTGATAGAGCTTTTGAAGAACAATGGACGACTACCAAGACCAGATGGATGCCCTGATGAGGTGAAGTATTGTACTAATATGTTAGTGTTATCAGAAAGGTGCTTAGTCAGGGCGAGTACCAGGTAAATACAAACCTTGTGTTTAATTCAACTTGAATTACCAAAATGTTTATACAGGCATAAAGGCTGTACTGTTATTTTAGCAGTTGCATGATGAGTCTAATCGCATTTCTTTTCTGATTCTTTAGATTGCATTCCCTCATGAGCTACTACTAGAATGTAGTCTTCCCAAATGTGTGAAGCAGGATTGTTATGACTGACTGCTCTACTGGGACGCTCAGGCTTCCGTTTCAAAAATATAACTGTATTAAGGCAATGACATTAGTGTATAGAACTTGTGCCGTTGAAGTCCCATATAGAGATTCTTATTCAAAGCTGTGAACTGTGGGTTCTTTTAAAGTCTAACATTTAGCACAATATCTTAATATCTCTAACATTTTTCACTTTAATTCCAGGATTTAATAAACTCCTTATCTTAATTATTTTCCTTCTCTTACTCTTCCTTCCTCAAGCATAGGAATATCCATGTTTATCATGTATATTGTTCACTGTAAAGCAACGTGCGGGCAGTAGGCACAGTTAAAATACGTGAATCAGATTTTGTAGGTTCAGGGCTTTCAGATTTGTATATTCATGTTCTTTGTAGATGCTGAAGTGTATATATACATAAAGCCATCTTCAGAGTACACAACATAGCTCATTTTTCTTTTGGTTTTGCTAATACTCCGTATGTTCTAAAAAAATACTTTCATACTCCTTCTAAGTCTTGTAGCTCTCTATTCTTCAGAGCAGGGTGCACTTCAGCCTGAGTCTAACTGGTAGGTCTGGGTAGGTGGGATAGTAGGAAAAGAGTGTAAGTAAAATAGTTGTGCTTTTTAACACGTCTAATTTCAGCTCAGATCAATTGCTGCATCCCTTTAAAATAAAGCAGACTTGGCAGTAGGTCGAGAAATAATCGTTCAAAACTGGAGACAGAGAAGAGATCGGGTTCAAGTGGTATAGCAGAGAAGAGGAAAGAATGTTACAGGTGGGGCAGGGAAGCAGTGGGAAGAAATAGTCTACGGAGAATCAAGAGAAGTCTCTGAAGTTGTTCTGCTTGTGTTTGATGTATGAGTACGGCACTTTTGAATTGCAAAGGTTTGCCTTTTATAGATAACCTGAATGTCACATGTGTAAGATAATACATAATCTGTTCTACTGAAACTATCCAAACTATTGCAAAGGTTTCAATGCCTGACATTTCTTTGAATATCAAAGCAAGATGGAAATGTCTCTCTTTTGTCAGAAACTGCCTGCCTGATTTTGATCCTGAAAGGCCAGTTATCACAGATATTAAATCTTCCAGATATCTGTAGCTTACAAGCTGTTTGAGCCTTAGGTCTAAAGCAGCTTGATCAATGCAGGAGTTTCAGATGTGCTGAAAAATAAGGAACTGATGCTACTTTTTCTTTCCCTGGGAGCTGTGCAGATTGTTCTTAAGCAACATGCAAAAAAATTATTGGAAGTATGAGAAACTGATAATGATCTGTGTTGAATTAGCAAGAAGAGTAGAGGTGGAGAGCTTGGCAAGTTGTTTTGTGACCAGGTGTTGGGTATGTTTTGGAAAAAACTTGTTGCCTATTTTTATGGAAACCCCTACCAAGAATGATTTAAATCTTCTACTAAGAGTGGGTTCAGTTTGCACAGTAACTTTTCAGGCTTATTTTTGATTATATGTGAAGAATAATTAAGAATGTGGTATACAGATGTGGAGAAGTGCATGTGAGTGTTGCAGGGGAAGCTTAATTTAGACTTGCTCTTTGTAAATCTGATTTTTGGTCAGATTTGTAAAGCATTTGCAACTCTAAACATTTTTGAATTTTTCAAAAAGTAAGAGCAAGCAAGAAGATAAACTAGCAAAATAATCTAAGTCTCTTAGAGGTTTCAAAAAACTAGCTGGGTGAATTTCCCTATTAACTTTAAAAAAACCAAATCTTCTATAATTTGGGCTTCCTTAGAGCTAGCTGTCCTCGCTTCCTGCTGTCGTTGGGTTCAAGCAGATAAACTGCTATAGCAAAACTTGAGGTACATTATTGTGCCACACTGTTGCTTGGAAGCAAAAGTTAAATTGCGCACTTTTTTTGACCAGTTCAGGTTAACTGTTTGTAGCATCTGTTTACCTACTACTGATTTTCTTTGTTTCTTCTCCAGATTTATGCTATCATGAGAGAATGCTGGAACAACAATGTTACCCAGCGCCCCACCTTTAGGGATCTTGCTCAGCGAGTGGATCATATAAGGGACAACATGGGTGGATGAGAAAGCTCCCTCCTTCTGAGGTTGTGTTGGAATCCAGAAAAAAAACGTCCTTGGTCTGCTGTGTATAATTGACATGTACGCATGTGCATCTTACCTCCGCTGGAAGTAAAATCTGTGTGGCAAATATTCTATCTCAACCTGCATACAGAGGACTCCTGATGGTTTTCTTTACCAGGATGTGTTTGTTACTATGAGGATGTGCTGAAATTATCAATAGGGAGATAAATTATTTTCCTAAATAAAGTGATCTAATATATGGTCAGTCTACACCACCATTATTTGCCTTACTTGGCAATGCAAAAAAGAGGTGACTTACAATGTAGTGAGATTAAGAGATGTAAAGACAGTGTATTTCTTTGTTGACATGGAGGTGCACAGAAAAGGCTTCTACAAGTCTTTTCACATTGAGTACATGGTGACTTGGCACCCTGTTTTGTGTGTTGCACAAGGGCTTGTGTGTGTTAATACAGTTTTATAATTTTTTCATTCTTCATGCAGAAATGTCTTCTCTGTATAAAGAAATAGAAGTGGTTATGTAACCCAGAAACTTCTAATGTGCCTGACTGAACCAGTTACCAGCCAGCGATATATGCAAAGAGATATATAATAGGCTGTGTGGTGTACTGTAAGTGTTTTGAGGGAAAGAGAGTAAATTTTTCTTAATTTGAAGAGCCAGAAAACCTACTAATCTGTGTGAAATTTTTAGTTTAAAATGAAAAAGTGAACACCTGATCTTAGTTTTTCTTACTGTTCTTTTCGTCTGTTGAGTAAGTTTTAGATCCTGTTTCTATCACTGAAGATACAGTGACAAGAAGTAGAAATGAAGCCATTTTTTCAAGGCAGTGTCTTCAGTTTGCTTCGGAATATGAAAAAGCGAAATGTACTGCTTTTAAAATGCTGCTCTTCTGTTATTTCCAACTTTGTAATTTTCATGCAGTCCTAAGCGTGTCTACAAATTTGGAACTTTAAGTGGAACTAAAAACCTAGAGAATGCCCTCCATTTCACAGTTCCTCACTTCACTGTTAAGATGATCACCTTATACCTTCCTTCCCGTGCACAAAAAAGACCGCTTGTAGCCCAGTGTCTGACACAGCCAGTCACAAACATGTCAAGTCTATTTTGTAATGAAGTGACCCGAGGTATCTTCTGTTTCCTTTGGTGGTAATACCCAACATAAGGCTGTTTGGAAGGAGGACTTACAAGTGCAATTGCTCCACACTCAGCAGGAGACAAGGACATGATCCCAGTTACTGAGAACTGGAAGAGATCAGAGCTGTCTGAACAGATAACTTACACTGTATAATTCAGCTTTTGAAGTAAGTCTAACAAATTTATGGACAAGACAACTCTTCGGTTTTGCCTTTAGGCATAAAACTTGGGGATAATTGCATATCTCAAAGCAGTAATGTTGCAGGTTTTGTTTATTTTTAATTTGAATAGTCTTTGTTGTTGTTTTTACTTAAGCATTATTATTGGTGAACTACAATGCTTGTTCTTCTTGGACTTTTGCTAAGAGAAGTTCAATTAAGGGGATATACGGCTTGGCAAACTGACCTGGCATCCAGATTTGTATTTAAAATGAAGTGTTCAGTTTTTAAAATTTGCAGCAGTGAGTCAGCCAATGAAACAGAGGAGTTACGTCCACTGCAGAGCCTCCTTAAGGTTTGTGGTTAACTCCTGAAAAAACCAAAACCAAACAATCATTACTTAGTGTAACATAGTGCCAGTATAGCAGTGGTTTGTACCACTATGATGTTTCTCTCCCACAGTCACTTATACAAAAGTACAATGTCATGATATAGGAGATTGCTAAAGAGGGAGAGCAGATTCAGGCGTCTTTCTACCCATTGCATTTAGTAGTATTTCTATTGGGGTTTTTTTGCCGCCAAGCACTTGCATAGATAGTTTCAAAAACTATTTTCACAACCAGTTTTTAAGCTGCAAAGAACTTTGAAGTCCTTTGTTCAACTTGTTTTCTCCATTTCTATACATTGCTTTGAAGATTTAAAATTCTGTGCAAAAAATGTCTTTGCGTTTGTAGTCTGTTATGTGTATGTGTTTTTTGTAATAAAAGAAGGTAAAGCTTTAAAGCATTGAAACAGCATTTTAGCTGGATAACATATGCAGGAATTATGTAAAATTTGCAGTGTATGACACTCAGTAGCTAACTGGTTTCCCATATATAGTAGGCTAAATGTAATTTATGTCAAAATCTCAGGGAAGTTTGTGTAATGCAATGAAGAAATCTTCCAGTCTGCTACTTTTTCAAGTGAATAAAAAGTCTTTTTCTTGTTCTACTACAGTATGACTGATTACATAGTCTGATTGCATAAATATAGTGTTGGACTCAAGGATAATTTTTAAGTGTCTTATGGAATGTTCTTTTTACTTTAATACTTTATAATTTCTAGAGAAAGCCATGTCTTTACACTGCAGTGTGATTTTGTGCTATTGGTCGGTAGCATATGGTCTTTGATAACAAGTCTGCCCGAGCGGAGAGCTTGATCATTGGGGGTGAGTGTTCTCAGCTGGGTGAGTAGGACCAAGGAGCACTGAGGGCTCTTGGGGTTTGTGTGATCATCAGCAGCATCAGTGTTCACCTCCTGCAGCAGAGCAAATTGTTTTCTCAAAAAGCTGTTGATGATGGAAATACAGTGATTTTGCTGGATTTGCTACTGCCAATTATAGTAACCTTTTTAAAAAAAAAAAATAACACAAAAAAGCCACACTGCATCGTGAAAGCTGTCAGATCTACAGTAGCATTGTATGATGCCATATTATTATATAGCCTTTGTATTAACAGACTCAGTTCTTTGTTTTAGAAACTGTCTTCAACTGGCATTGCATTTCTCATAGTGTAGTCATTATGCTACCCAAAATGCTGTGGTATTTTTTTTTTGGTAGAAAAAGTGCTAGTTTATACATACATAACTGTTGCTATGATGTGGAATTAAAATATTAACTACCATGTTGCACTTAGATTTGACAGGGAATAATTTTTCTCGAAGTGCACGATATTATCTTATAGAATCTCTGCAAAGAAATATAGTCTATTAAAATAATTGGTTTGTTGCCTGTCAATATGAATAACTTTCAAAATTAGTTTTTAAATACAGTCCACAACCTTGCAACAGTCATGTGATAAGCCACAAGAGGAATTAATTTTCAGGGAAAGAAACCCTTATTATTGTCAAGTTGTCCTACGATTGATTTAAAGCTTCCATAGTTGACATAATTGTTACTAAACATGTAGATGAGTATAACTGTAAAAAGATGTGGAAATTTTTTTGGTTTTTCCCGGAAATTAAGTTTTAATTGTTGCATTTAGGTGAGATGTTGACCAGCTGCATTGAAATATGTTACTTTATGAAGTATGAAAAATGTAACCCTTGTGTAGTGAAAGCAAGCTTTTGAGGGACGTATGATCACAAACAGCTGAAGGATAGAGTTCCAAGAGCAGAAGTAGAAGCATTCAAAAACAAGACGGATGGAAAAAGGCCGATGTTCAACACTGAAGAAGCTTTCTGGAACGTGAAATGCACAATGATTTATGAAAAACTGATGTCTGCTGAAAGTGCCATACTGTGACTAATATGTACTAATCCATTTCTAAGCTGTATAATGTCTGCCTTAAATCTAAAATATTTAAACCTGCCTGAAAAATATGAGAATTACTATTCTGAAAGAAACTACTCAAGATTGTGCCATGCCAGATAGCCGAACACCTTTTCAGAATTGCTAAGTATTTTTCTTTTTGAATAAGAGATTTACAATACTTTATATTAAAGTAGAAAAAGTTCCTTTAGTGGGGAGGGGGACAGGACACCTGCCACTTATGGAAGAGAACATGAAAGGGATATTTTTTTAGAAAACTGTATTGATACCTGAAACTTAACTGTGCATTTCTTTTGAGTTTGGACAGTGAAAATAAAATAACTAAGTACAACGAATGGCACATGCCTGCCAAGATTTTGTTTTATGCAATACCTAGAATTAGTCACTGCTGTTTGAATCACTACTGAAGAGAGCTGGTCTGAGGAGCGCACGTGGAACTTTGTGACATCTCCAGAATAGCTGTATGTGGTGTTTATCTTTTGGAAGAAACTTACATGTTCCAAAGTAAAGGCGGTATATCGGGTCCTCTCTTAAGAATAAGACTGGCTTTTAAAATTTTTTTAATATTTTCATTAGGCTAATTATTTTGAGATGAAGAAGCACTTCCCTTTACTCTCAGTATTTAGAGAGAAGCAAGTCTGTAATGGGGACTGCTAAGAGATTGCCTGTAACCAGGCCACAGTTCTTTAGGATTTCTAACACAAACTCTCAAGAAACCCTTCTGTGATTTGCATTACTTTGTTGTCTTTTCACATTGCTTTCCTGTAGCTTTACATGAAAATTTGCAACACTTTTTGTGAACAGAGTTGAGTGCTGTTAAATTTTAAGTACAGTGGCAAAATGGAAAATATGGATAAAATACAAACATACATATATACACTTGAGCTACTATACTGTGGTGGAAATGAACATTAGTCCAGTTTGGTTAACCCTTCCCACACATAAAAGGCATCTTATTCTCGGAGCAAATTGCCTGAAGGTGTTTTTTTTTAATATGACAAAATACCATCTCAATGAAGCTTAAAGTTTGTTATTGGTAATGTTCTTGCTGTTACTCCCAACACCTACTGACATAATTGGGGATCTCTAATTGTTCTTGAGAACAAATTTCTGGGAAAATGAAAAGGTTTGAAATACTGTAAGAGATGTAATGAAGTCATGAAGCATGTTGTCTCCATCCCATAAAGTATGGGAGAATATAGCCTCCAGTTCATTTTCATGTTTGGTGATAGTGTGATGTTCTGCTTGTGCTGTGTGATAAACCTAGTGGTTTTAGTGTACTCTGAAATTCAGGTTTAGAAACCTGTCAGAGTACAGTCAGATGGAGTGAAACATTCTTCGTGGATAGTAATAAGGAAAGAAATAAGAAGCTCCAGTATTTGCAAAGGTTACCTCAAAATATCATGTCAATTTCAGGAAGGAGTCAGGAAGGCGTTTAAAAGAAATAAGAAAAAAAAATTAAAAGTAGAAACTAATGATGTTAATTGTACAAAGCAACCCAGGCAGCAGATACTAGTCTGTTACAACGTACTGACGCAGCTAAGTCTGCCCTTGTAGTCTGGTAACTCAAATCATTAGAAATAAGTGCAGAAACGTCTAAGATTAAGGTTATAGCTGAGTAATACTAATAAAACCAGAAGAACAAGGTAAAATGTGACTCATTTTGAGCAATGCAGAAATGCCCAGGAGTGGAAAGAATTCAAGAACTTTTAAGTAAATTAATACTGCAGCACAGCAACTATTGAATTCTGATTAACTGTGTTGTGTTGGTTTTGTTGTGGTTTGTTGGTTTGGTTTTTGTTTTGTGGGTTTTTTTTCAGGGAATGAGAAAGACTGAATAACATACTAAAGTGAGTTATAACCTTAAGCTTCTGCAAGACTGCAATAGCTAATTTGCTGTGTGACTCTTTCTGTGTATTCAGTTAGATTTTTCATACGGAGTTGTGCCGTAAAACTTCAGCTTATTGAATGTCAGCCAAAAAAACCAAAGCAACTCATGTATAAAAACTGTGCATCACTTATGTTTCCTCTAAATATTTATCCCTTTCAGGTTACAAAGATGTGAAACTTCTAGTGAATTATGAAAACAGAAGCTCACATCCATATAAGCTTGCTTAAAAAAGTCAAACAGTGGTCTCTGCTTGCTACTGAAAGATCACCACCACCACTGGGTGGTAATGGAGCTGTTACTTTAGGGTCTAATTTTGACATTTGCATTCTGCCAGTCTCTTACAGGAGACATTATTGATTTTATTTTTTTCTGCTTCCTGATTAAGCAACCTACCTCTCGTCTGAATTACACTGTTTCCATAGAGGGAGATATAACTCCATGGAATTCTTCAGCTAGACAACTGTATTTGTTCCATTTGTCAGGTTTATTCTGAGGCTGTATGAAAGAAAGCTGAGCATTCTGACAGGTTTTAAACTGTGTGTGGTAGTGTGTCCTGTTCTGAGGCTAAATCAGGTTAAGGTGTTGGTTTGAGAAGGTAAGTGGTGCACACATTGAGTTGCTAACGTGTATTTTTCCAGAGTGTCTCATCTGAAATGTGTAAAGGAACTGTAGCACATGGGTAACGAGCTTGATGCCACAGGTAAGTGTGGTTTCTGTCTGTATTCTATGCCTCTAGAGGAGATAGTGGCTCTCAGAAGGGTGTATTTTATCCTGTTTGTACCTGCAAATTTTGCTTGTGCGTATGTGAAGCGTGTGATGTACTACACAGTATTACCTCTAGAAAGTAGGTATTTGAAGCCCAACAGCAGACCAGCTGACTGAGCTCTAATCAGATCAATGTTTTTTTCTATGTCAGTAAAAGCTCTCAGACAGGTCACTAATAGAAATGGTTTCTCCTCAGAAATACTATCTATCAATTAAAAAGGTAAATCAAACTTATCTAGCCTCCACACTCAATAGGGAGTGAAGGCACCTTGGAAAATTATTTTGAAAGGTGGTTTCAAAAACCAAAAATACAAGATAACCAACATACAGAACAAGGTATCGGAGCTAAAATGAAGCCATCTCTGCCATCTACCACCACCAGGATGGGCTCAGTTTGAGCTCTCCCTGAACTGCAGCAGGACTGCTCACCGGGCAACTCTCCCCTTGGGCAGGGACACCTCAAACAGTTTGAGATCTCTTACCTGAGAGTAGGAGATCCTTCCTCATCCAAGGTGGTGATACCCCTTATTCACAACAGATCCTCAGTTAATGACTGACAGCATGCTGAATTAATACCAATAAAATATTACTAATCCATATAGCTACTCTATCTGATTATAAACACTGTATTAGTAATTCTGTGAGGCTTATATCACTGGAGCGAGCTATTAGGAGTTTAGAAAGCAAGGGAGTCCATTCTGAACCTCGTGACTCAGTGGGGGGGTTCTTCCTTATCCTTTGCATCTCCAGTCTTGTGTGAATCATTCTATCCCATTTCTAACTCAATATGGGTTTCCATGTTTCTCCTGTGCAGTAATGATTAAGGTGAACCTTGCCATCCAACTTACCAAACCTTGTCAAAACAATATTAAACTTTGTTAAATTCCATCCAATTCCTTGATCTCTGTCAAATTATTATTTTACCTCAGTAAAACATTGCTGTTTCTCTCTTCTGAGCGAGGTGCTTTCCACTCACTCACCCCTAGCATTAGCCTAGTCATAAATCTCAGCCCTAGATCACTGGTCCAGTTGTGCTGGTTGGCTGCGCTTGGTAATTTCTGTAAACACTGGACCATGGGGTAGGCATTAGATAATTATTTTTTTTTTTCATTCTTTGTGTCATGACTGGTTTTAATGTTCCTTTCTTTTCTAAAAACTGTGACTGCATCATGGTCATTCTTTCTTATGATACCCACTGGGTCTACATGTTTTGCAGTGCTTGTAATTAAATAGCACATTCCACTCTAGCTGCTTTCTCCATCCTCTGCAGAGTGCTTCAACACCTTTCCAGAACTTTTTGGGTAGTCTGTGTCCTTCTCGTATTGCTTTCCATCAAAATGATAATTGAAATTTCCCATTCCCATGAAATTTTCATGGTTTTGATAAGAAGCCCTTTGGGTACCCAGGCAAAGACTCGTCTTCATTATCTTTATTTATGGCCTACTGTGGCTCCCTACATGACAGCAGTATTACTTTTGCTGAGAAATGTTTAGACACTCTAGCCTCTGACAACCCTTCTGGACTAAAGAATAAGCATACACATCCTTGAAACAGCCTTTCAGACTTAGCTATCTTTCCTGAACAAACCATACTTGTCTGTATGAACTATCCAACCAAATCTCTCTCATGCCAATTAAGACATGATTTTGAATATGATTTAAGACATCTAGACAGTCTTGTTTCCTAATCTCTTTCATTACTATGTAATAAACTAACTACAGTGTGTATGTGTTATATATATGCTATCTACTAGTGTGCACAGAGCAACAGCATATAATAAACATATATTTTTATACAATTAATACATATTTCTATATATGACACAGCCCCAGTGCTGGGCTGTCCTCATGGCCAAAAAGTCCTCTTCCTATCTTCCACCTGAGCCTCTGATGTTTCAATTTATTGCCATTATCTCTCATCTCCTTGCCATGTACTGATGTGAACAGCCTGACCCCCTGATGCCTTCCATGTAGATAGCAGGGGCCTGTGTCATGAAGTCTTTTTTGATCATCAAATTTCCTGTTGCAGTAAGCTAATTTAGTTTAGCTGTAATCTAAATTTATGGTTAAATTTAGGCTCAAAGGAAAAAAAATTGGAGATTACTGGATGCTGCAAGTCTAGAAGAGAGAATAGCTAAGAACATCAGTGAAAAATCACTTCCGTGCAAAAGGATTGCACTGTAAGCCAGACAAATGCTTTTTTGAAGCCCAAGTCATTGATTTAATGAATCTAGAATAGGAACACAGCTCTGATCATTGCCGGAGTCTATTTTTAACCCACCCTCTTCTGATCGATAATGATTTTTAGCTTCCAATGTGGCCTTTCTCTGTGGCCTGGGCCCCTGTGCAACTTCAACCTCAGCTCACTGGCAAATTTTGAGATGAATGCTGTTGCTTGGGTATAGTTTTGGACACACTTGGAACCACAATAAGAGAAAAAACTTGTGTGTGCTAAAAGCTGTAATTACTGAGGGTCTGCAAAAGGAGAGTCTAAGGGGGACATCAAGAATTCGGAAATTGTGCTTCCTCACATAAATTTTGGAATGATTCCCAGGGTTTGCAGAGTAGTCTAAAAATCCTTGAAAAGAGGATGTGTGGACCTCAAAGGATGAGGTTCCAATGAATAAAAAGTCCTCTCTGAGATGAGCGCATCTCTCTGAAGATACCTGCACCACACCTCTAAGAGGCAGACAAACAACTGAGGAGGTAAACAGGAAAGTGTATCTACACACTCTTCAGTGCTGGGCTGGAAGTCAACTAATTTTCCAAAAGCAAAGCTGAGAATGCTTCTCTTACGTCAGGTAGTTGAACCTGCAAAAGCTAAACCAAGGTTAAAAGTTAAGCTTAGTCTTGTATCTGGCAAACAAGGTCTGACTGTTTGCTGGGTGACAGAAACAGTGCAGAAGACTATGCCTTCTTCACGACATATTCACTTCCTCAGCCTTCTAATTTAGATACACACACGCATGCACACATAGTTATCTCTCTCATGCAGCACTCAACAGGTGTGGAAGACACCTACTGCTGAGAGGCTCAAGATCGGTGTTCATAATGGAGGAAATCTGACAAGGTGTGAAAAGTACCAGACTTTCCTCTGAAGTGAAAGTGCAGCAATATTGCTAGAAACCTGAACAGGTTCTGAAAAGTTGCCAAGTTTTGCAGGTAACTTGACTCACATTGCCCCTTGTATCAAGGCTGAAAGCATCTGCAGGATGAATATTCCTGTCCCTCAAACCAGCAAAGTGTCCTAGCTGCCATCAGACCATTGTAGAAGACATCAGCCCCTTACTGATGTTACTGAAAGTCTCCAAGATCTGTCACGTTTCAGCAGGACAGGAACATTGACCTACTTACTGAAGTCTTTCCTTCTCAGGAGCTCTGCACAGAGGGCACGGGACTGCTGGGATTGAGGTGGCACTGCACCAGAGCCCTCAGATGAAAAAAGAGCAGGAGAAAAAAGTGCATCATCCCACTGTGTTGCTGCATGAGAAGCACCTCAAGAGATTCCAGGACACAGGGGCAAAAAGATGCAAAACTAGAGGGACGGAGCAGCACTTCAGCACTTCACTTTGGTGCCAAGACTAGTTGCTGCTGAGCTCAAAAACTTTTGCAGTGCCAGACGCATGCAGTCACAATCCAACCCTTAACACCAGGTTGCTGACCCAGAGAACAACTTCATGCTAGCACTGAATGAGCCAATGAAGATTATCAGGAGGCTGAAACCATGGTGATCTCCTGGTGCTGCAGAGGCAGAAAAATATGCTCTTCCTGCACTTTGCTTTCAGCTTATCTGGACCAAACAGTTGCTCCAGTGCCAGAACCTGGAAGGACCTGAGGAGATAAACAGAGAAGGCAAGGAGGCACATCTTGCTGGAGCCTGTGTGACTGGCCTGCTTGGAAGGGTAATAGCCAGAAGTTACCAGAGCACAAAGGCTGGAAACCAGGTTTAGGTTCTCATCCGAGTTTCTGCATGTGAGAGAGATGTTACCTCACTCAGCTGTGTTAACACTGATCTGCTCTTGAAGAGCCATAGATATGCATCTGGCGTTACACAGTTTAAGGTTAAAAACATGAGAGTAGGCTGCAGGTGAGGAACTTATAGCATTGCAAATCAAGTACAGGAAACTTCCAGGAAAAAATCTAGACAGCAGGGACATTAGGTGAAGGAAAAAAGGCTGATGCACAAAATAACAAATTTACTTTCCTTCCGACTAGTGCTGGTCTTCTGGAATGTATAAGTAAATCAGAAAATAGTGCAGGACAAGCAGGCTGTGACGGTGCAGTATTTTATAGCAAGACCTGACCTCAAAGTACAGGGCACAAAGCAGAGTAACAGTCAAGTCAAATATTCAGAAAAGCTGTGCGATGAAAAACTTCTTTCTACATGTGATGACAACGTGGCACAAATGAGAAAAAGACAACTCTATTGGCTACTTGCTGAAACCGCTGAGTGACAGCAGAGCAGCAGATGGGATACAAATCTATCCGGGTTCTGCGGTGCTGAGTAGGAAAGGAGTTTGCATTTTCCACTGAGTCTCTGTTACCTGCTGAGGAGGAACGGCAGTAGTCTCAGAAAGCCTTCCAAAAATTCAGAGTGCTGACTCCAGGTCTTCTGCCTGAATGCAGAAATAAAGCCTAGCTTTTTTTCCTTCCTATCAGCAGAGGTGAAAACAAAGATGTGCACAGATGTGCGCAAGATAGCACATCTACTGCAGTCACTGGGAAATCTAGACTTTCCCTGTATGATTTAAACAATTGACAAATGAACAACTGACCAATAAGGAATAGACATAGAAGGGAGTCGTGCTCTCTAGGTCTCTGGGATTTGTTAGACAGCCCTCAGTAGCACACCTAGAATTCTACATTTGGTCAAACTTATACTTTATCATCACTCGAGGTACTTGGCTCTAGCTGTATGACAATCTTCACACCGCTTAATGCTTTACGTGAAGAGTTCTGTCAGCAACACCTTTTGTATATAGTGCTGTGGATTATTCCCATAGCTTTGGGCACTGTTCAAGGAGCTCATTGTCAGTCCTGAGACAACACATACAGTGGGAAAAAAAAGCACATAGATTATCCAGAAACTGAACACTTGCCATGGATTAAGTCTGTATCAATGAGACTGCAGTTTCTGTAAGTAGCAAGTTGCTAAAGCAATGGTTTTCTCAGTAGCTCATTCCTCTCTGAATGAAATGGGTGGGGAAAAAAAAACTATTTCTTGTGAAAAAATTGTATGCTTCTGAACAGTGGTGGCTGTGCTCGTATTTATGCCACTATATCCATGACGCGGTACTCCCAGAGATGCTTTCAGCAGAGACAATGTCCTTTAGGTCTGCTCCTTGGATGAGCATGCCAACTCATGCTCTGAAGCATGTTTGCTTCCCCCATGTAGCTAGTCAGACACTTCGTTTTACATGAAAGGTTTGCTCCTCATCTGCGAAAAGTGTGTTTGGACACTAAGTCATGTAAGCAGGAGCAGATGGCGTCCTCTAGATCCATAATAATCAAGCAACACAAAATTGTGACCTTTGGCTATAACTGCGCAAAGAAACCGCTATGAAATACAGCCTAACCACGCAGAAGACCTTATGAGGTCCTTGAAAACTCAGTTTGCTGTAAAACAAAGAAAACCTTTCCGCACTCTAATGTATACACAGAGACACATACTTCCTTACTCTAAAATGCGGACTGAGTTTCAGTCTGTGTCATGGTTGACCTGCTAATGCTGTTACAGGCCTATTAAGGCTTATTAAGAAACCAGATGAAAATACAAATGCCACCATTTCTCTAGGTTATGCATACTGACGTATCTTGACTCGTACCTCTGAGAAACACCTGTTTGTATCAGATAAAGAATGATTTTTCTGTTTATAATGCTGTCTTTGCACAAAAGGGTTAATCTTGAATACTGATTTCCACTTAAATATTTATCGTTTTACAAATGGGTTACATCTTACCTGGCAAGTTAAACCATTCAAGACTTAAGCTCACAAATGTAAGGTTTTATCTACATTTTCATTTCCCTGATGATATAAGAAAGCCTGCTCACTTTATTTGCACGCTGTGTACCTGGACAGATCAGTGCTACTGGAGTGAGCAAGCACCGTATTTGCCTCTTCCAATATCCCTTTTTAAAAACTCAGCACAAAGTTTTCTTGCAACATGAACAATGCATACAGGCTTATCCTCAGTTTCATCAAGCATGGCATCTTCACATTTTTACTTTTCTTAGGGATTCTATGTACCATTCAGTCTTCACCTTATTAAGGAATGTTAACTTCCAAAGCCCTGGCTCCTTCTCAGAAATAAGTGCTTCCCTTCAAACTCCTCCTGTATTCTTCTAAGAAATCCTGATCTAAATTAGGAATCCCTAAATCCAAAACTATTCGTAAGGTGAAGTTACTGGAAGCTAAGATATTTAAGTTCAGCTAGCCTGTTGCAAAGAAAAACACAGCAGTTCTTTACACCTTTACTTTCTCCACTCTAGAGTGACAAAAAAACATCTTACAGTCACTACAACAACAGCGTGGAAGGAGGTAACTCACTTCTGCCTAATTATTGTTACTGCGATGGAAGAGTGGTACTTTTCAGCTGGAAGGTAACAGCATTCATAGTGAATGCCCATTCTGCACAGACTCTACTGAATACAGTTGACATGATTTAAAAGAAATAAAAAAGACTGACAGATGTCTAGTGCTGGAATAACAATGATATCTGAGGAAAAGGAATAAAGAAGTGATGCAATAATTTCACTAGGCAATAGTTCAATCAAAGAATACTTTTCAAAGGACAGTTTGAAAAATGAAGCCAAAGGTAACAACTGTGCAATCTAAGCTATGAAGTACATGCTGAGTCAACTGCTACTACAAAGCTAACTTTCCATGAGCATCATAAAGGTCAGAATAAACAAAAAGCTCCTGTCACCAACAACACAGCTAGAAATAAAACTTGTTATAGCTAAGAAAAACAGCCAGGAAGACAAAAAGCTTAGAATCTACTGAGATTATATTAGCTACCTATAAAAACAGTAGCAATTAGCAACTTAGAAATACATCTTAAGTAGTGTAGTCCAGCATACCAGAAGAACACACAAGAAGATGTCTATATGCTAAGTTACTTGAAGCGCATCAAATGCTGTCACTTAGCAATAGGAGGAAAAGAATGAGTAAGTAATGTAAACAAGGAATAATTAAAGTAAGACATCACCCACTAACTATTTAAGCCCATCCTTTAATATGAAGAAATATGTAGGTTGCAAGTGTTGTATTGTGTATTTTCTAGAAATAAGACATTGCCTAAAAACAGTTCTGCAGTTACAGGGAAATTGAAGAAGTGTGTTCAAAACAATCAGCAAGCTGAGCCAGTGTTGAGCGGCGTTGCAAGGGGCAAAATATCACAGAATCACAGAACTGTTGAGGCTGGAAAACACCTCTGAGATCATCAAGTCCAGCCCATGACCCAACACCACCACATCGGCCAGACCATGGCACTCAGTGCCACATCCAGCCTCTCCTTAAACACCTCCAGGGACGGTGACTCCACCACTTCCCTGGGCAGTGCATCCCAGTGCCTGAGCACCCTCTCCATGAGGAAGGGCTTCCTGAGATCCAGCCTAAACCTCCCCTGAAGCAGTTTCAGGCCATGTCCTCTCATCCTCTCACTGGCTGCCAGGGAGAAGAGCCCGACCCCCATCTGACTGCACCCTCCCTTCAGGGAGTTGTAGAGAGTGATGAGGTGCCCCCTGAGTGTCCTCTTCTCCAGGCTGAACACCCCCAGCTCCCTCAGCCTCTCCTCACAGGACTTTCCCTCCAGTTCCTTCGCCAGCCTTGTTGCTCTCCTCTGGACCCGCTCCAGCACCTCAAGGTCTTTCTTGCAGTGAGGGGCCCAGACCTGCACACAGGGCTCAAGGTGAGGCCTCCCCAGTGCTGAGCACAGGGGCAGAATTACATCCCTGCTCCTGCTGGCCACACTGTTCCTGACACAAGCCAGGATGCCACTGGCCTTCCGGGCCATCTGGGCACACTGCTGGCTCATGTTCAACTGGCTTTCTATCACGAATCTCATTTCAAAAACATTGCTGGATGTTCCTTCTGTCGACAGAGAAAGAACAATTCAGTAACACTTAGTGTAATTACACTTTAATGAAACATGGAAGGTCTTCCTAAAGTGTACAGAGATATAATACACTTGTAAGTGTAAAGGCTTGACACTAAAATGAAAAGACTCAGTAAAAAATACAGATTAAACTTACTGCAGCAAAACAAAGTCATTACAATGACACTTCTGGACTTCTTTTTTTCTTCTTTTTTTGTGAAAAAAACCCCAGCATTATTGACTGCTGGCACATACAGACTGCTGGCACATGCAGACGAAATAAAATACTGCAAGAGTTTTCTTCCTCCCAACAGTATTCAATGAAGTTACAGTGTAACAAACATTGATTTCATGCACAAGTGCAGACAGGATTTTAAACTCTGCATATAGTACTAATTTCAGCTTTTGTACAGCCCCATTTGCAACACATTCCTGCTAAACCCAGAGATTCCCGTTTTCTCCTGGGGTACCTGGCCCAAAGATAACTGTTTGATCCCATGGGGTCTGCAACTCCTGTTCCTCCCCTGTCCTTCAGAACAGCTTCTTCTACCTGTTGAATAAGTTCTTTGAAGTCATCTGCCACAGGTACATATTCATTATAGTCATTTAAACTATACAAGTCCTTAAATGTCTCCCATCCAAGAAACGGGCTGCTTCTCTGTAGCTGTGCCACTTCAGGACCCAAAATTGATTGCAGCTTGAAGTTTTCCAGTAGTTTGTCACTTGCTGTCTGTGCAGACTCTGTTTTAAAGAGAAGACCCTTTTAGAAAACAGGCATATCAAAAGGAGCACATAGCTCTAAGAAATGTCAATAAAAATCATTCAATTAGTAATAAGCAAAGCACTGTTATTTAGGAGAACTGTCAGTGCTGCAGTCTCCACTCCGTGATTTACTTACAGGTTACTTTTGGGGGAATCTTTATGTTTTAAAGGCTATGTTGCCTGTTAGACATGCAGAGTACAGAGCTACAACTGTGACTGAGGTATAGACAATCTATCACAACTGCAGTGCTACTGATACAGAGGCCTGAATATTTCTACAGAAATGAAATTTTGTTGTAAAGACACATACCAGAAACCACACATGTCATGAGGCTCATGAATTTGATCACTCCTGCCCCACACAAAATCACACAAACTACCATCAGATGATGAACAAATGTAGGGAGGACTAAATACAAGACCAAATGTTGTATGTAAACTATGTCTTGTAGATGGTCTTTTCTATTTTTCAGTCACTGCTTTCCACTCATTTCTTTCATTTCTCAAGGCATAGCAGAGGCTTGCAGAAACACACTTTGTCTCGCTGACTGAAGCAATCCCAAAAATCCAGCTTTAGTTCCTCCCATCTCACACTGACTCTCTCTGTTTCACTGTGATGGGCATTGCCTACTTGAGCTAACATGAAGAAAAGCAGCAACTTCAATTCTTAGTTAAAAAAAAAAAATCCAAAATAAGTGTTTCCTTTTTGGTCTTAATGCTATTAATGTTTATTTTTTTCAGAAACCTGAAAGAACACGAGAACATCCAGTGAATGCTATGTTTACTCTAGCATGGCTAATTAATATATAAAAGCTAACTTTCAGATAGAACAGCTGCCTGAATAGGTACAAAGATAAGAGTGGTTGTAGTTACTTTACTAATTAGACAGTAATTGCTATTTAGTAGTCTTTTGGGGCACGGAAGACTTTTAGTTAGACAGTATGAAGTACACTGGAGGATCACTACTGACTGATGCTCTCAGAAGGTATTGTTAATAAAAAGGAAAAAAAAAAACCAACAAAGTTGACTGGCAAAGAGCACAATCCCAGCAGAGGCAATACATTTCTAATTAGTTATAATTACAAAGGCAAATTTTACTTTCTACACAACCTGTTGGGAAAAATAAAAACCAACCAAACAAAACTCCCTGAAACAAACAACACGTAAGAAGTAAAAAACTCCCAAGAAACAAAAAACACTGGCTTCATTAACTTCCTGAGGTCCAATGTTATTTCATTAATAACACGTTTAAGCAAGAAAAAAGGAAGATCATTCATTGTCCATTTTAGCCATAATTTCAACTTTTGTCCTTGCTGAAAACATTTTCATTATTGAAAATGTCAACATAAATGAGAGCCATCTCTTAAAATCACTCTGTTACATTACTGTAGTTGGAGAACACAGCCCCAAATACAACTGCTTACACTTTCTTAATATAATGGACTTGGAATATGTGACAGTAAGATTCTCTAAGGAGTATTTTACCAATTAACTGTTTCATCAAAGAGCTCTAAAGGAGTTCGTGAAGTTAAGAGTGTAACCTAACACATCAGACTTCTATCTGTCCTCCAACTCTTTCATACACAGCAGCACAAGCCGAGTGACAAAACCTAAACGACTCCAAATCCAGCAACGCTCCTAGCACAGCCCAGGAATACGAGGAGCACAGATGTCAAGTTCCCGGCAGAGAGGGAAAGACAGAATCGGCCACAAGTGTCACCGAGCTTTGGAAAGGGGCCAAAGCCACTTAGAAGGCTGCGTCGCACCTCCCCGCGTGGCCAAGAACAAGAAAACAAAATGTGATTTACTCTTTGTGAGCTGTTTCTTGATTTTGTCTTGTTTTGTTTTAAATAAGAAGACTTCAGCGATCCCGCACCGCTGGCGGGGCTGCTCAGCCCTCTGCAGCGGAAGGTCCCTTAAAAGACCACAACCTTCGCAGGTGACCCCGGCCAGCCACGCCCCCCGACCCTCCCGTCTTTTTACCTCCAGATTTGCGGGACTCCTTTCAGGAGCGCCGGGAAACGCCGACCGGGAGCGAGAGGGAAAGCGGGGGCCGGGGCCGCTCAGGGCGGGAGGAGCGAGAAGCGCCGCGGGGCGCTCGCCCTTCCCCGCTCCCCGCCCCTGTGCCCCCCTTCTCTCCCGCCCCCACCCCCCCCCCAATTTCTCCGCACGCTATCCTTCCACAGCGCCGCGGGGCTCCCCTAGAGCCTCTGCCGCCCCGGGAGGGCTGCCCCGTGCGGCTGGGCCGCTGTCCTCGCCCCGCCCCGTCCACCCCCGCTCGCACCTCGGGCACTCACCGGCCGCGGCCGCCGGCTCCACCGCCAGGAGGGAGAGCCGCTTCCAGCGGGACCCGCCGCACGTAAAGATGACGGCTCGGATGAACTCCCGCCCGCACAATTTCACCCCGTACCCGTCCCCTTCGCCGGCGGGCAGGGCGGCGGCGACGGCAGCGGCGCCCCGGGCGCCGGTCTGCCCCGGCGGGGCCGCGCAGAGGAGCAGCGCCGCGGCGCAGAGGAGCGGCATCTTGGCCCCCATGGCGCCGCCCGCCCCGTCCGGTCCCGTCCCGTCCCAAGCGCCCGCACTCGCGGCCTCGAGCCCAACCGCCGCGTCCCCGCGTGCCGCACACGCCGCTGCCACCCGGGCCGCCCGCCTTCCGCCTTTTATGCACTGAGGGCGGCGCTGAGTCACCGCCCCGGCCCCGGTGGCCCCCCCCCGGCCCCGCCGCCACCTCCGGGAGCGCACTGGTCGGGCCGTCCCTGTCCCTGAAAGCGGCGTCGAAGCGCATCCGGGCGGGGGGACTTGGTCCTCATCTGTCGGCTCTTCGCAGGCCGCGGCCAAAGCGAACCCTGCCTTCGGCCTCGCTCCTCGGGCTGCCGGCTCCCCGCCGACCCGGAGACCTGCTCCATCCCCTGGGCCGGGCACACCGGCTCGGCTTTTTCTGCTTGTGGTCGAGCACCAGTTGCCGGTGCCCTCTCAAAGGACTCTTAAAACGTGAAAAATTTATGCTTATCTGATTTTTCCCTCTCAGGTCTAGAATCTGTGTTAACTATCACTACATCCTAAAAATGTCAGGTGAAGAAAACACAAGCAAGCAAAATAAAAACGCTTTCACAGAACCATTTGAAACACAGACACTTGAGGTGTGATTTACAAGCCTGGATTTTTCCCAGGTTTGTCGTTCTCCAGACCCATGCCCGGTGGCAGCAGCAGCAGGCGCACTGGCTCGGGCGTGCTCCTCCCGGGGATGCAGAGCTCCCTGCCCACACCTTTCGCCAGCAGCCCCCAGCAGCCTCTTGCCACTGACAAGGGTGGTGTTCTTCAGCCTCACCGAGCAGAGGTATATGCCCTGTGAAAGTAAACTTTGCTCTGAGCGGGTTTTTCTTCAGCACAATAGGATCGAACCAGGCTGCTGTCTCTTTATAAACAATCGTGCTGTGGAAAACCAGAAAAATCTTGTCTCTCAAAATACAACAAAGCTGCTGTCTACAGATCCTTTTGCACAAGATCTGTGCTTTCTATCCCTTGAGTACTGTTAGTGCATAGAGAAAGAAACCTCAAAACTTGGTCCAGAAGGAAAGCATGAAGACAATGTATCCACAGCCTAGGGCACAATGGTGAATGATTCACCTGCACTGGCAGAGAAGACCTAGACTCCGGTCACCTTCACAAGGAGGACCTGGGTGTTTTACACTGAGCTGGAAAGAGGCCGTGCAGGGCTACACCAACGGGCAACCTGAAAAGTTGTCTGCACTTTGGCTTCCCTTTTGCTCTAGTCTTAATTGTTTTAGACAATGGTACCACTTCAACAGTAGACAGTATCATTAAGGCTGTTACTAGGATGCAATTTGCAGAAGTGGAGGCTGCCAATCCAAAATTGAACAAAAATCCACTTGAACAAAAACACTTGGATCTGTTTCTCCCTCAGAGTCTGAACTGCTATTTTGTTACAGATCAGGTCTACAGTGGTAATCACAACTTGTGTTTTTAAAGAGAGTAGCAGCTTGATTTTGTTGTTGTCATGGACTTTTTCTGAAAATACCCATCACATCAGGTGAAATTACTCATGGACTCTAAGCAGTCTTCTGGGTAAGAGAGCTGTTTTCAGTGACTAGAGACCTGTAGCTATGTGCAGGAGCATGACCAGGACATTCAGGGCAGCAAGGAAGGTGCCTCCTGAGTCAGGCAGTGACTGACCTGATGACTTACTTAGCTTGTAAACTAATATAATTTATTTCACACCCTACTTTGATACCCACGTCCAAAATCGATCCAGTCTTTAAAAGCAGAAAAATGTTGAATATGTTTTTGCCAGAGTTTTTATGAAGGAACTTCAAGAGAGGTCCCTGGAAAACTCCTGGCTCTCCATATGCTTCAGTTTGAAATTTAACCGGGCCATCAGTTACTGTGTGTCCTGGGTTTAGCTAAAACCCCAGTCCTGTTCAGTGATTTTTACTTTCCAATTTAGTGTCTTCTATGTGTGTCATCACATCTAACTCTCCCTAAGGAAATTCAGGCATTATGATGGCCACCTTTAGTTTCGGGTTTTGTGTGTGTTTGTTGTGCTGGTTTTTTTTTTGTTTGGTTGGGGTTTTTTTGTTTGGTTTTGGGTTTTTTTTTGTCAGAACCTCATCTTAAAACTCTCTGAAGTACATAACCTCTGACCACAGCTGCTACACTGAAGAGATAGGAAAAAAAATGGTTCGAAAGAGTTTTTCTGACCTCACCTGCATCTTCATCAGGGCTACTGAATGCGACAGGCAGTACTTTCTGTACTTTCCATTGTGCTTGTTGGTAAATGATGGAGCACGAGTTGCCAAAGAGGCTTTGGTGGGAATGTCTTTTTAAGACATTCTTAATTCCTCAGGGGAGCCCACACTGCAGCACTCTTCATCATTCTTCCTGTTGAAAAGCACAGGCTACAAATGCTCTCTTGCTGGGTGTAAAGACTGTAACAACAGGCAGTGGGCAAACGAGTTTTACTAAGGATTGTATCTGAATGAGATGGCATTAGTTTGACATTGCTTAAAGTTACTATGCTTAATGCAGTTTCATTGCTCAGTGGTTTTCCTCCAGCCATATTTTAGTAACATTGCCTTTGCATTTTAGACTTTTGACTTCTTGAATGGGAGGTTATAAAGAAATTTGCTATGTTAGCCATGTAACTTTAAATCACAGAGGATTTTATACAGAAAAGCCTGACTGGCAATCTCTCACTAATTTGCCATGAATTTAAATCAAGTCAGAGTCTATGTTTGTTTATCTATTCATCATAGCTAGAAAAACTATTTCTATTCAAAAAAATACACATAGAAGAACATAAATAATTTAAATACGATGAATCTAAAATAACTATCCATCTTCTTACTGTTCGTATTATAAAGAACAGACAACAGCAGAGCAAAGAAATGAAATTCCATTTGTGATCTGTAGGATCTTGCAAGCTAGGTACATCCAGTGTACTGCCTCAATGAATGTATTTTGTACTTTTTAGCTTCCTAAAATAAAGTTCATAGCATCATTTCTCTCCTTTGCACTAGATTTTAAACATTGGCCAATAGCAATGTTTGTAGAGGGTGGAGAATGTTGCATGGAAACAAATTACTAAATGCAAAAGATACCCTTTAACGACACATTGATAGCCTTGAATATCTTGAATGAAAAGTTTATTCACATGTCAAATGTCAGACAACCTACAGAGAAAATCAGAAGGAAGACAATTACACAGACTTCACTTGCCTTTTTTCAGAGGCTTCATTTTAAATTCATGCAATTCACTGCTGCAAGAATTACTCAGCTTTTGAAAGCTGCCCAAACACGAATTTCTTAAGTTTGCTTAGTACCAAACAGGATTCTTCAAAAAATATGAAATATCACTGGTGACTAAATACCAGTGTTATCCAGCTATCTTCATCAGATGATCAGTTCACCTTTAAGAAAACTAATAGCTAAAAAATTTAGAAATAGAAATAAGCTCATTTGTGTATGTCCACATAAACATTTTCCCCTTCTACTTATCTGTAGTGATAGTCATAAAATAGCTTCAAAATGTTTAGGAAGGGGCTGTGAGAATCAATTTACCCCTACTGTAAGGAAAAGTTCAGCAAAGTCATTCATCAAAGGACTGAAGGAAGGGGCCAAAACTGGACACCACAAAGTGACTTTGCTTGTTTCCTAAACAATATTCATGTATCCTACCAAAACCAGATTAACAAGGGAAGTATAGGCAGGTAGTTGTGGCTCACAAGTAGCATTCACTTTCTTGGATTCTGAATGAGACACATCTATACCGAGAACACAAATAGTTTAATATTGATGACCTACTCATGACTTCTCACTTTCTGGAAGAATCCTGCTCTGAGTGACACTGGCTCAGGATATGTTGCTATCAGACATTATGACCACAAAAAAAACAACAAGATTAAGGTGGTAAGAGAAGTGCCCTCAGGTCAGAACAAGCTTCCCCTGCAGTTATTCCCCTTCTCTTCCCCAGTGATGCAAGAAAACAAAGACAGTTGCTGTGATATATTAAAGTCAGTCTTACAGCTGAAGCCAGTTCAGTACCAATGACAGAAAGAAGCAGGATGCTTTAGGTGTTTTAATTATTTATTTCTGTGACTACAACTGGTTACAGGTTGATTACAGGCAACTTGAGCTGTAAACATGTATTTCATTGAAGCAGACCTGGTTGAAGCTAAGTTTTCCTGCTTTCTTTCATTGTTCTCTAAGAGAAATCATACAGTTCAACCACACTGTAGCTGGATATCTATGTGACAGATACGACCAGGCTCAGCCCATACAAGCATTTAGATTAATACACTGGCAGTAGAATAAATGCTGTAACAAAGAATGAGCATCTTTAAAACGGAAGCACAGATTTATCAAGAAAAATATCAAAGGTAATGGTAAAAAAATAAAGGCAGTAAAGATGACTAACCCTTAATTTCTTGACAACCTTTGGCACATTCTACGTAGCCCATTTAAATCCATTTCTGGGTTTGGAATTAGACTGTCTTTCTAAGAACCTGTTGCTTTTCCCTTATAATACTAATACTCACTGTGTAACATCAAATTAAAGTTGCCTCATTGCCATCACTTTTTAGTATGGAGTCTTGCAGTGGATTAATACTATTGATCTAAGTTTAACTTTTTGGGGAAAAAAACCCCTCAAATTTAGCTAAGATGGAGTAATGAATAGTTGTCTGCTATTTGGGTCATTGTTTTGCTTAGCCTGCTCACTTCCTTTAACATCACCTTTTGACCCAGCACCACAGGTAGCAAACTATTGCGAATACACAGATATTAATTCCTAATTCACAGTGGGTAGGGTTAGGGTATTTTCTAATTCTCTAGGATTTGTAAGTAAAGCCACTGTATGGACTATTAAAACTGCACTCTTGTAAACATGTATTTCACAGGATTAAAAGGTGGGTTAAAAGGCATGGATACATACATACAAGTGCCAAAACAAGCTGGCTTAATTATATTGTTTTTGTGTGGAGTTCTTTTTGGAAGAAAGTATCAGTAAGTGGTAGAGATCAAAACATAAAAGGCTGTTATAATTTCTTCAAAATTTAAGCAAAACGGACTGCAGAACGTGGAGGAAAGACAGTAGATGATCTGTTATTCACAGCAAAACAAGTAGGCAGGGATACAGGTTCTAAGAGCAGTACACATTATAGCAGCAAGTGGTGAGGGATTGTCTTACAGGACAAGCAGAACACAGGAGGTGATCTATGCTGCATTTGGTGAGCTCGCAGAACATGGGTAGCACCATAGGCTGGGTTGACGCATGCCTTCCCAGGCAATTAAAATCACTGCCTTAAATCCTGAGCAGCCAGAGTATAGGCCAAGCTATCATAACCAAACAAGCTATTATAACCCATTTTATCACTCTGCACATTAAAATGCATCACATTTCAAACCAGTTTCAGATTGTATGCGTCATTAACATGCAGATGACAGAACCAATTACAGAAGTGATTGAATGCAGAAGTGAATGTACTTTCAGAAATCAATCTTACACAGCTATGGAAACAGTTCTATTAATTTCTTCTACGTTGAGAAGCTTTTGTTTTATTATATATGTACCTGTCTTACTGTAACAATATTCTAATTTTAGTTAAGTAGTCTTCAAAAACAGATTCAAGGCTGATACTATCTCCAGCTCAAATTTAATTTCTATCTCAACAAATTGTCAATATAGACTTGTGCTTATTTAATTGTTGGATGCTTTTTGAGCATTGTTTTTTTGTACCACAATTAGACTAATGCTAGAAGAGTTTCAACCCAAAACAACAAAAAAAATGTTTTAAACAAGGTTTCCAGAACAGAAAGATGCCCTTTTTTTGCCACGTGTAACTTCAGAAAACAAAATATACTAAAGTTATATTCTCTGTATATACCATGCTAGAGAAAAGGCATGCAAAAAATCCCTCAGTTTTCCAGTACTTGTAAGGCCCCTTGGATCTACCCACTGCAAAAACACATATTATTAATTTTGCTTGCTGGTAGTCTAAGTTAATATTCATCTTAGTAGTGAAGTCCTGATTCCATGTAAACAAATTATCCCGAGTTTCAAAACGTCAAACAAGCATGAAAAAGATTCAGGAAATAGCTACATAATTTGTTTTCTCTTTTTGAGAAATTATCTCTGCTTGTACTTTAACACAGTTTTTCCTAAGAGTAAAACACACAGCAAATGACACATTTACGTCTGAACCTACTTCTGATAAAAGCTGTTTATTCCAGAATTTGAGGCAGACATGGCAAGTTTACTGCCTAAGGAACAGCAAATAAAAAAGTGTCTTATTTTTCAAAGAAGTTGACTGTCTGTTCCTGACTTCAAATTGAGCTGTGTATATTTGAAAATTATATCATATTTATACAAATTTAACTACCAATTAACTTATTTTTGTTGATTATAGCGAGTTTAGTCACTACCAGACTTTTATCACATGTGAAAAATATTTTCAGAGTCTAAATAGCGAAAATTCAATATATCATTCTAAACAAGAAAAATACACTCCAGCAACAATGGATATTTTTAAAAGATACACACAATACGGAAATCATTGCTTTATAAAATTCTGATCTAAAAAAAAATATATTTTCATTTTACAAAAGCTCATCATTTTCTCAAAATATTAATGATTCATTTATGTCCAAAACCAGTATTACAATCACATATCAGATATTAAGCTTTAATAACATCTTCCTATTTTTCTATGAAGAACTTGCTCTGAGATCTTCTGATTTTCTCCAGGTCTTCATAAGTGAGTGTTCCTTTGGGTAATTCTAGTAGAGAGCTCTGCGTGTCCAATATGTTCTCTGCCTCACCTTAAAAAAAAATTTAAAAGTTAATAAAATTGTCTCTCTCTAAGAGGGCAAAACAGTAAGTGGGCAAAAGCGTAAGCAGGCAAAAGTAAAGATAAAATAAATTTATCTACTCTTGTTGGGGACAGAACAACAAAATAACAGGTCACAGTTATGCATTTTACAAATGAGCTGATGTCAATGTAGCATTAAAGTTATCTTAAGAAATTTTGGACTGGGGGAATAACTGCACATGGAAATGTTTGGTCTGAACTGAAGATGTGTCTCAGGTTGCCTTTGTTTGAAAGAACTTTAGCCAAAACAATTGATTGTGTTGTTGTTGTTGCCATTTCTGTTAGCCCCTTTCTCCTAAAAACTATGGTGAGTTACAGTAATGTTTCATTTAGAGATTTATTACACACATGCTTTGGAACAGAGGCATGAGATACAGCAAGGACCACCATGTACTTTCTACCAACACAATACTATATTTGACCAATTTGGAGTCCAAGGAGAGGGTAAGTCAGACATACACAAAGAATCATAGTCAAGGTTGGAGAAGATGTCTCAGATCATCAAGTCCAACTATCAACCCAACACTACCATGACTACTAATCCATGTCTTAAAGTGCCACATTGGCATGTTCTTTGAACACCTCTAGGGATGGTGACTCCACCACTGCCCTGGACAGCCTGTGCCAATACTTCACAACCCTTTCAATAAAGAAAGTTCTCCTGATATCCAATCTAAACCTCCCCTGGTGCAACCTGAGGCCATTCCCTCTTCTATCGCTTGTTACATGGGAGAAGAGACCAATCCCCACCTCACTACAACCTCCTGTCAGGTAGTAAAAGCATACATAAGCCTTAATAAGTAAATTCCCTGTACACAGTATCCTAGATATGCCATATTTGGGCACGATTTTTCTTCTTGTCTCAGACCTTGGCTTAAAGATGTCAGGCTACAGACAGAAAGTGGGTAGCTCAGGTGTTGAAGAAGCATTGGTCAAAGCATACTGCTCATGAAAATATTTGCTAAGACAGCCAAACATGAAGTCTTAGCAGCATAGCAGGGAGAAGTTGTAGGGTGTAGAATGCTCTGGGTAAGGCTGGAATGAAAACATCTAGGACAGAGAACCCAAAAAACAAAGACATAGACTGAACATCATACATAAGTTGTGGTTTAATTGTGATATAAGAAAGGATGAAGATTACGTAAAGAATGTGTTTGTTTTGGCTGGTGCCATTTGGTGCAAGGCCAACAGTCTTATCTACGCCTTAACTCCTAGCTCAATGACTGTTATGGCAGTGATTTGAAGCTCTGTGTGCAATAAACCTGACTGAATGTTGTAATACAGTCAGGATTGGGGTCTTTCTTTAAAAGAGCTCTGAATGTTGAAATCTCCAACTGCAGTTTTGGTAGATTTACAGCACTTGGAATCACCACATCTTGGTAATATCCAACAGGATGACACTGGCTACCACTCCCAGTAACTGGTAATAACACGTCAGCCAGCTGCATTCAGCGTGGAATTACAGAATAGCAAGAGATCTTAGGGGACAGAGAGAGGTTACAGATAGTCATATCTATATGCTTCACATGCACTAGAGCAGATTGTCCAGTCACCAGCTTCCTCATATAGCTCAGGATACCAGGAGTGAGCTGTCTGAATCTTGGAAAAGGTAGGCAGTTTCACTGCTTAGTGGAGAAGTTCTGTGCAGTTGGAGGCTGGCTATATAATCCCTCCCTTTCTCTAATAATTTGTCTGAAAAACACCAGCAATACATGTCTAGACTAGGCAGGAGAGTAGAATAGCAAGGTCAAGAACACAGACAGCAGGTACACAATTGATTCTAAGTGCTTCTCAGCCATCCAGAAAAGATAATGCACCTGAGGGCTGTTCTGTAACCCTGCCACCCTCAAGAGATTTAGTTCTGATATATGGCTCTGGCACGCTTAGAGCTTTTCAACAGCACAAGCAGAACTCAAAAAAGGTATTTCCCCACATCCTCAGCTTTTGCTTTAATCAGCCCAAGCAATTAAGCAAGAAAAAATTCCCTTTGATTTCATAAGCAAATGATAAGAAAATGTTCCAACAAGTAGGCTAGAGACAGAAGAAAAAACTGCAAGCAAAAGCAGAGACAAAAGAGAAACAGAGAAACCTTCCAGGGGTATAAACTGATTCCAAAGAATGAAGGGCTATTTGATCAAGGTGGTTCAGATACAAGGAAGATTGTGTAGCACGGAAATAACTGCAGATTAGCTTAGGAGAGGGAATTGGATGTGATGCTGAAGACAGGTATACCCTGGACAAAAGATACGAGTTAAAGAGAGAAAAATGTAGGGAATGGTGTATACATTCATTGTTACACCACAGAGATGAAGCATGGCACGCACCAATACATGGGCAAGCACAGAAGTGGCTGAGAAAGCACTATAGGAGCGGATGCAGGGATCAGCTGAGTATTAAGAACAAGCATTGTGGCTGTGGGTCAACTGTGTCAGAAAACCTTCTTTTCAACTACGTAATTTTAGTCTTAAAATAAAAATGAACTCCTGAACCTAACTTCCACATAATTACAAACCTTCTTCAGATTTCCAGCCCAGACTCACCCAGGCTAGTCCACTTCCTTTTATTCTAGTGCTGATATTAGTAATTAGTTTAATTTCCTTCTCTTACTTTATCTTATCATGTAAGTAGGGCCTGTAGACCCAAATCTCTCGTGTCTTTTTACAAGGCTAAACAAACTAATCATTTTGTTTTCTCTCTCAAGGCAGTTCGGCACTCCCTAATTTTAATTCTTCAGTAATTCTAGAATCCTTACACAGAAGCAATCCAAATTATTTATAAATTTCCAAGGAAGGTATTACTGGTTTTCTGCATCAATACCTTTCTATCTGTACTCTATTTGTACCAGGGTTGTGGCATATCCATCCCTGGACATATTCAAATGCTATCTGGACATTTTCCTGGGTAATTTGCTCTAAGTGATACTGCTTGAGCAGGGAGGGTGGACCAGGCAACATCAACCATTCTGTGATACTAGGAAACTTCACTTGCTGTTTCTAGTCTTGGCTTGACTCTCGTAATTTCATCACACTGCTATATCTGTGATCACATAATACATTCGGGTCTTGCCCTTTTTCTATGATTTCCAGCTTCTTGCTTCTCGATGACCTTCTTATCAAATTGAAACCTTTTTTACCATCTCAGCTCTTCAGGTCATCAGTTCTTCTTGTACTACAGTTTATTTCTTCTCTGTTGATGATGCCAATAAAGTTTGCCAAACAGATTTGATCAGTATAAACTATTCATAATTTCAAATACAAAACATATTCAGAACAAATCTTGAGGAATATTGCTAAGAAACCTGCTAAAGCCTAGCCTTCCTGTTTAAGCACAAATCTTTAACATCTTCTCTTTAACCCAGTGCTGACCTGTCTACTAATTTCCATGTGCTTCATGCTAATTTAACTTTCATGTGATATCACACTAAATGCTTTTATGAGTTTATAGTAGATCTACCACATTTATTTTCCAAAAGAGAAATTATTTTCCTAGAAAAGACAGAGTTAGTCTGGCATATTTAATTTCATCTTATTGTCCATTTGGCCTCATAGCTTCTTTCCTCCAAACACTTTTCACAAAGTTTGCATACTGCTGAAGTTGCCCTAGCAGATCTGAAGTTAGGAAGATTACTTATCCTATGGAAAGCAATAGAGCATCACATTGCCCCTTCTTTAACATATGCAAGACCACACAACCCTCACGTTACATTACATACTCAAAAACATTACATACTCTTGCCATGGGTTTTGCATTATAATATGCTCACTCCTTCAAAATTCTGGAATAAAGATTACCTCATTTAAAAAAAAAGAAAAAAAAAATTAACAAATCCTAGAATTCAAGAGTTCCTTTTCAACACACTGATTTCCAAGAGCCACTCATTTTTTCTCCCTGTGCTTAGATGCCTCTTCATATTAAAATATAAACAAATGTATTTAGTGGGGTTTAAGAAGTATGGGCAGATACACATTGCTGTATCACCTAAGTATATCTGCACCTATATGCAGCAGGAAATATCGCAGAGTTTGTCTAATTAATCTATCATTATTTTCAAAAAAGTACACAGAATTAAGAAACCTAGCTTTTGCATCTGGAAGATAAGACCAAGAGCAGAAACAAACATTTGTTTTGTTTCAGTGTGTTTGTGTCAGTAGCAGGCAGGAAAATAAAGCTAGTTAAATAAGATGATTTGTCAAGGTGAGAAGCTATGGCACTATGCTGCTTTCACTTACAGTGAACACTCTCAGTGCACATCTCCTTCAGTAGGAGTCAGAGCTAACATAGACACACCTCAGTAATCCTCAACACTCATCAGATCCACTGCTGGCAACTACGAGGCAAGATCCCATTTTCTGAGACTCAGCCTTTCATTTTTCCATCTTAGTAGGGCACTGTGGCAAGATGATCAGCTGAAAAATGTGTTTGGCCATGAAGGTAGAAGGGCATGATTCCTGTCTGCACCCCTTCACCTGCTCTTACCAGTCTTATCCCTTGCCAAAACAGCAGCATTGGAGTGAAAATTTCTCCCAAATACAAAATGCTTACTTCAGCTGTATTTATAGCACTAAAATTCACATTTTTTTAAATAAGAGAGGAGAAATTAACAGTCATAACTGCAGGGAAAGGCTGTAAAAGCAAAGTAAGTGTTCTTGCCTGGGACAGTATCTGATTGTAACAGAAAAGAAATGAAAAATTAAGATTTTTGTCCAAAAAATACCCAAACCAAACCAAAACAGAGAAAATCTATTGCAAGTTTTCTCCCAGCCATTCTGAAAAACATAAGAGTTAATCTGAAATATTAAGCTTAGTTTTACGTGTGAACCAGACATATTTACATAAACATACCTTTCATTCTTTGCAACAGTGTCCCATAGCCCATATCATATTGATAGGCAAACACAAAGGTTAAGGGAATTACTGGCACAAAGACTCCTGGGTTCTTCTTTTTTATTGCTCTGTTTTTAAAACAGAAAAAACAAATTAGGATATTCAGTACATCACCACTGTTAGTTTAGGTTGACCTTGACTGTCTAGAACTTGAGTATCGTTCTACAATCTCTAAACAAATAAGAACAAGTCTTACTTTGCCAAGTAACATTTGTCTTCTTGTTGCCTTCTTGCTCAACTATCAGCTGAAGGATATTAAAATGAAATGTTTCAAGTGAGTTTTGAATATATCTAACAAAAATTGGATTACCTAAATCAGGTAGTATGTGTGTGTACATGCATATATCCACCCAGCCACATGCAACATGTCATAACCAAGATACTATGTTCAGTTCCAAATGCACCTGAGTCCACAGAGACATTTAATACACCTTATGCATTATGCTATGTACACAAATCCACAAATATTTCCTACATTCCCTCTAACCATGTTATAGATGTTACCAAACAAAATACATAAGGCAAGTTCTTCCCTATGCAATACAGCTTTATTAGCTAGTATTTTTCCCCCTTGAGTTAGTTTCATAATTCAGATTTTAAGTGAACAGATTTCAGAATATGTCCATTTGTTCACTGACATATTAAAAAACCCCAGATGATAGTTAATACAAACAAGAATCCCTCCTGTTCCACAAAAAAACTTTTTATTTTACACTGAACTTTCGGTACTTCAGCTCTATCATTTATCTCGGCTTTTATAAAAAGCCTGCAATGCAGACATAAAAGCCACACATCGGGAAGCAAACAGAAATCAGAGTTACTTTGTCATTTGATCAATCTCTGAACAGTTGCTGGAAAAAAAGCAATTATCTGTTATAATACAAATGAAAGACCCACCAACATAGAAATATGAATGTAATATATTTACATTTTCTGTTAGGAAATAAAGTTCATACCCAGCTGTTAAACCTATTGCAGCAAGTCCGTAAAATGCCCCAAAATATTTGAGAAATTCCCGTGTCCAAGCAATCTGCATGGCTGTTTGTCTCTCTCTCATCTCGTTTTGCATCAGTAGTTGCCTTTCCAGCTAAAGAAGGGAGAGAGGTTAAACAATATTAAATCATCTATTTATGTCTTAAACTGAGTCAATCTCTCATTGGTCTATAAAATCAAAACACTAACATAGATGGTCTATTTTTTGTTCTTTTATTTCAGTCATCCCTAGCTTTTGATTGAGAACGGTCTTCAGTAATAACTCAGAGCAGTTTATACCAAGAAAGCCTTTAGCAGTCAGCTAGCAAACACTTTAATGGAGAGTCTTTCTAATTGCGCTTCTCAAGGTCAAGAAAACCAAAATACCAGCGTTAAGTTTTGAGAGCTCCCCAGGCCTCAGCAGCATTCCCTACGCTAAGGGTCACAGGCCACTGCGCTTTCATGGCGATCCAAAGAGTACCACCTAGCTGCTTTCCAATTTATTCTGCTTGATTTTCATGTAGCTAGTAGTATTACCTTTAGAGTCAGTCTTGACACCTCTTTGCCCTTTGAGGACTTCTCATCTTTTTCATGTATCATAAAGCTAATAACTCTTTTGAAATATTGTAGCTTACAAATATAGATAAAACACTGTGAAGATATAAGATCTTTTAGAGATACTGGAATGCATATAAAAAAGAATCCAGGAGAAAATATTTCTGTAACTAATATTAAAAAGTGTAATGCAAAAAGTACAATCTAGACATCATATTCACACTTCAAAGTTGAGCTTTCTATAGTGCATAAGAATAAAAAAAGCAGTCTATTAGATAATTATAACTACATGCCCTATCTGAACATGATATTTTCATTAAAAAAAGGTAAATTTAGTATTTCTTAAAAGTCCCTCTCTGCTGTATAGAACACCAAAAAGAACAACAGTCTCTCCTCCTCAGGGTAATGTAAAAAAGAATTGTGTCAGAAATAAGCAATCTGAAACTAAAGAACCTAAGTTAGTTAACACAGTAAGATCTCTGTTTCTTATCATTAATATTTGTAACTAATTTTCTGGGGACAAACCGGAATACCTGAGTTGGTATGACTAGCCTAGCTAACTGAGTTGCATAATAAGCCCAACAAGGTACAGGAAACAGAATATCACCTGCCTAAAAAAGTCAATTCTAGAAAAGAAAGAACAAGGAGCACATTCAGAAACTTCTCTTCTCATGCATCTATAAAAGTAATTAAATCTGTCCTTCTCTCCTGCTTTTTAATTCAAGAATAATTTAAAGGATTTGTAATTACTTAAGGTTTCCATCCATTTATTCATCTCTATTACTATTGATTTAGCCTGAACAGAACAAATTCTGTTAAATTGTTACTAATTATTTCTTCAGACTACGTTGATCTTGCTGTCTTATTTACAAGCTCATTAAGTACCTAGATAGGTAGAATTCATTTTTTTAGACAGCATAATAAAAAAGGACAGATCTAATTACATATAATTGTACACAGTAGGAAAAACAACATTCACTGTAGTCTCACAATACTGTTTCATCTGATTCTCTTTCTTCAATACTTAAATTGCAATTGTTGTTCTTACAAAAAAATATCAATATGCTCTACCTTCCTGATATCCATAATTTTCAGATTGCTTTTTTCAGAAGTAGTAATTATATAATGGTTATAAATTATATAATGGCTGACAAGCCATACCAAATGGCTGACAATAAAATATCAAAATAATTAGATTTTATTTTGTCACCTTGAGACACTTGGAAATTTTAAAGTAAACAAGCACACCGCCCGTTAATTAGCCCCATTGTGGTTCCAAATATCCTAAGCCTAGTAAATTGCTAAGGGTTGACGTGACAAGATAAAATAATGGCATGTAACATCAATTTAATAAGCTCTATTTTCCCCTTCAATTTGATTATGTGTGGAGTTTGCACATGTGTGAAAAGTATTAAGGGATCCTTTGTGTGTCTGTCATCACAGATCTGGAGCCTACGCTTCCAAGACGCACAATATTACCCTAAATGAGCTTCAATTTGAAGAAATAAATGGGGAGGAAGTGGGACAAGGATATGCTGATGAAATACAGGTCTTGCTAAAAGAAAACTTAATGGAAAAGAAGAAAACCAGACAGTTTCATATGCACAGTGTGGAAAGAAGTAAGCATAGAATAAAAAGAAAGTTGTAAGTTTAAATCTGTGAGAATAAACTACGGGATTCTAACATGATTTAAGAACAACTATAAAAAAACTCCACCCTCAGATAAGTTACACTTTAATAGCTCTTTAAAACCCAAGAACGGAAAGATATTGCTAAGCCAGGGACACTAAGGTCAAATACCTTTCAATAGGAGCTTGTCATATCAAATTCTAGACACCCCAGGATACTTTCTTGTAGATTCACAACTAATTTATATAAAAAACTTAGTACAAAAGAAAACAACTCAGTTTGTATATTGTAACAGCAGATGAATAACATAATAACAAAATTTTTCATATTCTTTCCTAACTGGAAGGCTCTTTTTTATTTTTTTTTCATTTAAAAAATACAACCCTTAACTTTCTAAATGGTACCTCATTAAAAAAATAAGGGGAGAAAACCACATTAAAAATGCTCACAATTCCTTTCCTTCAAACTAACTTTTTTAATGTGGGTGTAAAATCTTACCTACATGAAACACAATAACTGTATTTCAACAATTTTCTTAAAAAAAAATTGTTGGAGGGAAGATTTAGAGTAATGAATCTTAGAATCTTAGAGCTGAGCATTTTATGTGTACATGGGGAAGTGTGGCATAGCTAAGAAGACAAGGTGTCAGAGCAAAAGACTATAGCACTGCAGCTGTAGGTCTGCAACAGGAATCTGTGTAATAAAGAGATGTAGTCAAAGCATTCCAGGGCAAATCCACACTTCACTGTTTTCAAGCTTTGCTTAAGGAAAAGGGAAAGCTGAGCACTAATTTTGGCCAAAGCCGTCCCAGAATATACTGTTTCAACAGACAACTTATACTCGTTGGAATAACTGCAGAAAAAAGTTTGGAGTATGCTTGAGCTCTTTTTAGAGAACGTCGCAGCCACTGCACTGCTGAGTGACGTGGGTCAATGTTGCCACCAAGTTCTATACTTGGGCTCCTTTAACATGTGTTCAATAGAGCAGGAAACGCCCCTCCCACAGAGGCTAGGAGAGCAGCCATAAGGCAAGGCACCCACCCACCCTGTGTCACCAAAGACTGTTCTAACATACCCACACCTGAAGCCTGGTCAGCTAAATAGCTTGTGAACAGTGTTTCACACTAAAAGAGTATATGCACTTACATTTTTGATGCTTTAAGTTACAAAATTAAGCACTTACCTGGGCACCCAAACAACTCCTCTGTAGTATTTCAAAATTCCGAAAATTCAAGAGCAGTCTTTGTGCTTATCCATTTAACATGCCAATCTGAATTGAACATCTTGAGCTCTGACAGTTTTGACCCACCAGGACACCCTGATACTCTGACTTTACACTGGCAAACAACTACTGGTAGATCATAAGGCAAAACTATTACATTAACATTACATTAACCTTAAGCAAGTCAAGATTTAAAAGCAGATCTACATAGGAGTCCACCACAAAAGATGATCCAAACTAGATGAAACACAAAAAACCAAACCTTGTTTGACCGCAGTTGAAATCAATATCCTATTTTCAGCTGTAAATTTCTTAGTAATTGTGTCTTATTTTCCTCCACATGTGTTTATTGAAAATGCCAGCCACACTGGGATAGTGAAAGGGTATGGAAGACTTTCGACCTATTAACATGCAGATTTTATGACAAAGACTAAATCCTATCCCTTAGAACTTACTTTGAAATGATTTTTAAAATTACTTCTCCCATTATGACAGATCAGATGCAAGAATTAAGAACAGTATGTATTTATTTTACTGCAAACCATAACTTCACATACAGAACTGTATAGGAGATAAAATTAAAAAAATGTGTAGAATTCAAATTTAGCAGAGGCTTGCTATAGTTTATTTAGAATACTCTCACTGATGTGAGAAGTTGATTATTGAGGAAACAAGCCATAGGTGCACATTACACGTATCAGTTGAACAACAGTTCACTATCGAAGTGCCATGTCTTAGGCAACAAGTTCTAAGTACATAAACTTTCAGTTTTTAAAGCCATAAAAACTTCAAGAGACACTATTTACATGACTATGCTTGCATAAAAACTATATGCAAAGGGTCTCAGCTGCAGATTTACCATGGGAGGGTGGGAGATGCTGTCATTTTCCCAGGCAGGTTGTTGTGTATGGCACAAGAGAGCTAAAGCTGTGATGTGGATGCATGGGTGCACATCCAAGCGTCCTTTTCTGGTACTGTTAAAGTAAGTGTGTCCTACAACAACCAGACCCCATTTTAGAGACACATATACAAGAATAGTTAATATCATAATCTAAAAAAACCCTATCTAAATTTCTGTGAGTTTAATTCCACAATGAACAGATTTTCTTAAATGACACTAGGAAGTTCTTTACTGGTAATAAATATTGATTGCGCAATTTTAATGTTTTAGTTTAGTATTTCAAAACAAAATGTGTACTAGTAGCAAGTAATGTTTTTTATTTTATAACACTCTCAGGAGGACAAAATTAGAAATAAACTTTCCCATTTTTATTTAATACAGTTTCTCAACACCATGTGAGAAACTGCAAAGGTTGATTAGCATTTGAAGTCTGCCACATACCAACTGTTATAGTAAAAGGAAATCAATCTGACAAAATGAAACATGACAGATGAAGAGAAGCGAGAGGGAGAGGAAAAAGGTCAGTCACTGTGAAACTGATAATGTTAATAAACTAGTCAGTGGTAACCATCCTTATCATTTCTATTGATTATTCTTTAGACTGTCACAATGATGTCAAAGCACATAAAAGAGCATTTTTACCAGTATTTCATTGATTAAAATCCAGTGGGAGAAAATTCTCATCCAAAATAATTTAATCAACTTTGACAACTTGCAAAGGAATAAACAGTCCTCTCTGGATTACAAGCCACATCAGCACCACCGATACTTCAAACTCTTAGCTTGTTTTCTCTCTTTCTGCTTTTCTGTTTCATGTGCAGATACCGTAGGAAGGAACAAATGCTACTTTGGTTTTGTATTAAGGGGATGCACAAAGCAAAACAAATGGGATGGAAGGTGGTGTACATGATTTAAACAGAAATGGAAAGCACAGCCAGTGGAAAATGCTCTCCCTTCACTGTCCACATATCTTCAACACACGATGTATTTGGAGAAGGGAAAAGATAGTAATCACCCCTGGATAAATCCTGTCTTTGCAACCTGATATATTTAATGCCTCTCCTGGCAGGTACACTGCTTTCCCTAGCCCCTCTAAAGTAGTGGGCAGGACAAATACTTTGCTTGAGAGTGGCTGTGACAGTAAACCTATTCAGGGAACTGTATTTCATGTCACCATTGCTAAGACATAACTATGCTGACAGTGTGATGAACAGATACTAAGGCAGAAAATGAACTAATCTACCTTAAAAAGAATTATCAGCCAGGTAAACACACACCATCTCTCATTTCTGAAAATCACTATCTAAACGTAAAAAAGGGAAATATGAAGAAACTATTGGAAATTATTACACTCCTGTTAAAAGAACCTCGAGTTTTGACACAGGGTGATTTCTTGAATATGTTAGAGGCCACAGCTACTGCACCTATAAGTAATTTTCACTTACAGTTTTTCAATGATCTGAAAGCATCCTCTAAAGAGCTTCTAACTTCTGAGTACTCAGAGGCACAGTGAAAATCATAGAATCATAGAATCATAGAATGTTAGGGATTGGAAGGGACCTCGAAAGATCATTAAGTCCAATCCCCCTGACAGAGCAGGAACTCCTAGATATGCTACATAGGAACATGTCCAGGCAGGTCTTGAATGTCTCCAGAGAAGGAGACTCCACAACCTCTCTGGGCAGCCCATTCCAGTGCTCCATCACCCTCACTGAGAAGAAGTTTCTTCTCGAGTTTAAGCGGAACCTCTTATGTTCCAGTCTCAGCCCATTACCCCTTGTCCTATCAGTGGTTGTCACTGAGAAGAGCCTGGCTCCATCCTCATGACACTCACCCTTGATATATTTGTAAACATTAATGAGGTCACCCCTCAGCCTCCTCTTCTCCAAACTAAAGAGCCCCAGCTCCTTCAGTCTTGTCTCATAAGGGAGATGCTCCACTCCCTTCATCATCCTAGTTGCCCTGTGCTGGACTCTCTCCAGCAGTTCCCTGTCTTTCTTGAACTGAGGGGCCCAGAACTGGACACAATATTCCAGATGGGGTCTCACCAGGGCAGAGTAGAGGGGAAGGAGAACCTCTCTCGACCTACTAACCACCCCCCTTCTAATACACCCCAGGATGCCATTGGCCTTCCTGGCCACAAGGGCACAGTGCTGGCTCATGGTCATCCTGCTGTCCACCAAGACTCCCAGGTCCCTTTCCCCTACACTACTCTCTAATAAGTCATTCCCCAACTTATACTGGAACCTGGGGTTGTTCCTACCCAGATGCAAGACCCTACATTTACCCTTGTTATATTTCATTAAATTTTTCCCCGCCCAACCCTCCAGCCTGTCCAGGTCTCGCTGGATGGCAGCACAGCCTTCTGGTGTGTCAGCCACTCCTCCCAGCTTGGTGTCATCAGCAAACTTGCTGATAGTACTCTCTAGTCCCTCATCCAAGTCATCGATGAATATATTGAATAATACTGGTCCCAGTACCGACCCTTGAGGGACTCCACTGGATACAGGCCTCCAACCAGATTCCGCCCCATTGACCACAACTCTTTGGCTTCTTCCCCTTAGCCAGTTCACAGTCCACCTCACTACCCGAGAGTCTAGACCACACTTCCTCAGTTTAGCAGCAAGGATGCTGTGGGATATCCTAGTATTTAAAAAATGTGGCAGTCACATGTACAAAATTCTGCAGATCACTTACAAAATACATATAAAAGTTGATGTGCAGGTAGCATAGCTGTGTAACTCCACAACTCCCTTGCAGTAGCAACACATCTGACATCAGATGAAAGCAGATGAAAGACTAAAGGCTTATGTGACTCATCCTAGGTGTCATTCTTCCTAATTAATGTGAAAAATAATAAGCTGCTGCAAATGGTTGTTGGCAAAAATAAATGGAAAATAAAATAGTGATACCTATGTTTACACCTTCACTGTAAGTCATCTGAGTGCAATACAGAGATGATAACTTGTAATAATTATGCAGTGTCTGCCTGGTTCTACAACTAGCATGCACACAGAAGTGCCATAAAATGGGCCCCTAGATCAAATAGTTAAAATGGATCAGGTTTAAATGCTTTACGCTGCCACTTCCAAGCTTGTGTGCAAACATTTTTCACATCAAGTACACAGAGAAATTAAAATTATTAGCACTGCAAGAAACAAGCAAATTCAATTTTTAAAGCTTGCAAGTGTAAAGACATACTACAAAATATTTACAAGTGAAGAGCTATCATAAAAAAAAAAAGGGATCTCACAATATTAGCCACAAGTCAATGTAAACTGCACTGAAAAAAATCCTTTATATTTCTGTTGTCGTCAATAAATTACTGGAATTACACACCACACAGAAAGAAAATAACATCAAAAGCACCTAAATCCATTTGATGTTTTAAGCTGGAGAGGCTCAATCCAATGGATTGTGGCACAAAAGTAAGGTTTCTTGGTAATAACTTAGTATTTCCATGCTTCCACTGTGTGGCCTTTGAGCAATGCACATGCAGCAGAGTGAAGAAGGGTGTCCTCCACCCACATTTAATAATCTTATCTACAAAGTAAGCAGTTTTTAAGGTATTGTTATCAGCATTTAGAAATCTCAGGAATTTTATACAAGCTCTATAAAGACAAACCAAAGTAATAACAGTTATGTAAAGGACAGATATTCATGCTGTAAGAATAGTAAAATAGACCAAGTCATGTAAGACAAGGAGTTAACATTATAATACCCAGTTAGAATAACTGGCTAATAACTGAATAAGTGAAAGTTATTAAATTTCTTATTTCCATCCCCCAATAATGCACATTCCTGTGCCTCAAAAACCTTTTTTTTTTTAAAAAAAATAAGTAAATAAAACACAAAGCCACAAAGATGATTAAGGGAGTGGAGCATCTCCGTTATGAGGAAAGGCTGAAGGAGCTGGGTCTCTTTAGCTTGGAGAAGAGGAGGCTGAGGGGTGACCTCATTAACGTTTATAAATATGTCAAGGGGGAGTGTCAGGAGGATGGAGCCAGGCTCTTTTCAGCGGCGTCCACTGACAGGACAAGGGGCAATGGGTGGAAGCTGGAACACAGGAAGTTCCATAAAAATATGAGGAAAAATTTTTTCACAGTGAGGGTGACAGAGCCCTGGCACAGGCTGCCCAGGGAGGTTGTGGAATCTCCTTCTCTGGAGACATTCAAAACCCGCCTGGACGCGTTCCTGTGCGCTCTACTGTAGGTGATCCTGCTCTGGCAGGGGGCTGGACTAGATGATCTTTTGAGATCCCTTCCAACCTCTAACATTCTGTGATTCTGTGAAAATACTTACAGCATTGAATCAAAATTTGAAAAACAGATGAAATGGCTATAAAATGATACTCAGGTATGAAGAAATGTTATAATACCAACAAAACCTGTAAATACAGTGTTTCTTCCTGTCTGTTTCAGATTTTGACTTGCAAAAGTACTGTGACTCTCTTTACACCACTTTTATTCCAGAATTAAAATAGGTATATGATCCCTTCATTTATCCATTGCACTTCCTGGGCTCTTAACGAGTTCTGCTCAACACAGGGCTCCTTCTCCTCTCAGCTCCTTTTTTTTAAAAAAAACCCAGTCTTAGCATTCAAGAAGTAGTATTTCACAGATAACCAAGTAAATGGCCAGATTTTGTTTCAGTGGACTTGCCAGCAGAAGACTAAGATGGTAGGGCTGCTCTACTAAGAACAGACTACGGACAATTCATAGTGGTAAAGCAGGCAGATTCAGGAGGTATTTTTTCTTTGAATTCAATTAAATTCCCCCAAAAAACTAAGCCTACATGTGCTTCTCTGCAGGTGCACCTCCAAGCAAGACAAAAGTTTTACCTAAGCAAACAGCATTCAGAACAGTACGTACTAGTCACAGATATTCCCCAGCAAAAAGACTGGTAGAATTAATTCCACTGAACAGGTTTAATTAACATTTATCTCATTATTGGTGGAACAATAGGTATGTTTTGCAGCTTTTACTGATAGTGCTTGCATACTAGAAATAGTTATTAAAATCCATTCTTTGTAAACCACTGCATTTATTTCTTTACAGTGATCAGGCAGAGTATACAGTCTCCCAGCTAATACCAACCAAACTGGTTTTCTTCTTGCGAGATAGATTGTTCTAATCTTCCTCAGTACAAATATCATTCATCTTGTTCTGTTCCATTTGATGCACACAAACTAATAAGGATATAGAATTGTTACCAGAGAGCATTTATTTCCTGAATTAAGCCCAGATCACCTAAGGGACAAAACAATTTTTCCAATGCTTCAAGACAAATGCATTAGAGATGCCATAAGCGCTACTAGTATCTTGTCAATACAAAACAAATCTATCTATTTCCCACCCCAAAGGGAAAAGGATGGTAGTAGTCAAGAAGGTGAAAGCTTGCTTGCATTTTATTTTACATGGAAGAAAGGGAACAATTGTTTTTCATGTATTCTCTACTTAAAAAACCTCACAACACCCTTTTGACTAATTTTCTGTTAAAACTTTAGAGAGGAAAAGGTTAGGGACTTAAGAAAACCTGCAGAAAATTACTCAGAGTCTAAGACATTTGGAAAAAAAATCAAATTTTTCATGTTTCATCACGGAAGTAGCTGATCTTTTACTAATGAAGATAAGTTGGCAAATCTGTAGATAGAAAGAATGTCACCACACAAAGTTGTATTAGGCACTGGAAGGACTACAGAAAACAGCCTATTCAGAAGCATGTGTCAGTTCTCTTTCGTTTTTGATCAATGAAAGTGATAAAGCATGAAAAGAAGTTTTATTATTCAGAAACTCATTGGCATTTTAACATTAGCCATTATTCTTCCTGCCAAGAGTCAAAACATAGCACATGTTCTTTCAACAGCCCCATCATTCTATGGTCAACTGATAAATCACCAATAGTATGTTGACTGAGTAATGTGTTAACTGAATTTATTATAAAAAACCCAAAAGAATCCCACAATGGTATGTGCAAGTATATTTCATCTCCAAATGAAACAGAGAACATCTTTCCTTGCCCTTAATCATACTTTCTGATACTCTCTTTTCCATTCCTACTTTTAGCTCATTACTCGTTGGATAAGGACAGGAACATGTAAAAGACACAGGGTCCCTACCAAGAACAAAGTGATAGGCCTACTAGGTCAATAGTCTGCTACATATTGAATAAACATTAACATTTTCCCTTTCCAAAAGTTTTGTTTTCTTCTCCTCTTGTTTTCATTAACAATTTGCATTTGTCTTTAAGGTGACTTAGTAAAACAGAATGCAGCCCAATGTCAAGTGTCTCTGACCTATCTTGTAACAGCATCTCTGAATTCTCAATAAATTTTAACTGAAATAAAAATTATGCATATAAAACCATAATCTCAAATACAAATTCTTTCTCAGTTTAAAACTAAATGGGAAGAGGACAGCAGAGAAGATCATCAAGCTGCCTTATAATGTGACTGAGTCAGGTTTTCCTCATCTCACAAAATTCACAGTATCTGCAGTAGTAAAGGAATTTCAGCAAAGTGTTGTGTATTAATATAACCTAAGGACAGTAGTATCTATTATTCAATTTGAGTCTCACAAAAACAATAACTTAAGGAAGGTGTATGTATTTGTATAAACAGCATCTGTTTTCTTAACTATGCAATAACAAATACTGCTTGTATTTTATCTATGCTACATGAATAATCTCGTTTTTCACTTGAGCAAGTATTTAAAATGTTTCAGCTGTCTCTTCCACTCTATCCTGTCACATATGTTAACATAGAAACTTCAGTTTCTTAAAAAGTTAGAACTTCAAAAACCACTAGGAGAATGACTTGATTATCACATACTTCCTCATAAGAAACAAACTTAAAACTTCTGTTGAAAGGTTTAAATTTATTTCTTACTGGGTATATATAAACCTAACAATTGTGGTGTATATTTGCAAAAAGACATTGAAATAAAAACTAGACACCAATAATAAACAGCTGTATAATTGAAATCACAGAATCTTGTAATCTTTGCTAGGTAAAAAAAAATCACTGGTAACCCAACACAATATAATAGCGTTAATAGAGAAATCAGTGTTAAGTTCTGAAAAAACAGGTATTTTCTGTATTAAAAAAAAAAAAAAAGTTACCACATTTACTTATATGTTTGAGCTGGTCAGAAATTGTAAGGTTGAAAAAGAAATGTTGCTAAGGAAGAAACAGTAATAAATACAAAGTAAATCTAAAAAAAAGAGACTTGTTACATACTAGCAAGCCCACGGTTAAACGCACTCCCATTCTGTGCAGGTACTTCAGTTTCTGTGTTTGCATAGTAACGAGGATAAGGGTAGAAAGTCTATTCTGAAGTTCTTTAAAGTTAGCCTGAAAGCAGGGAACTGAATGAGACATTTATCCCAATCAAGACCACCAGTGAAAGATTTCACTGCCTTTCTTAATAACCCATATAATGATAGATAAGCACTGGAAGCCTCCTAGTACTTATCCCAATTCTTCCCTGCTTGCTTTTGCAAAGGAGAAGACTCAGTATCGTTAGCAGGACATAGGAAAACAAGTGGATTAGAAAACACTGCCAACACACATAAACTTCAAATTCATAAAGTTGTGTTTATAGCATCAGACAAATACGATTTTTTCATCCTTTCCTCATAGGTTCTAATGCCTTTATTATTCTTACTACCACTCTCTGAGCTCTTCACAGCTTGTCTCATTAAAAAAAAAAATCAAAATCTTTTTCCTAGCAAAGTCATCAGTAGTACAAATTGAGTGATTTTTTCCCCTAGTTAATAAACCCACATTTTCTTTTTACAAGAATCTGTGTGAACTCAGCTTATATATCAGTGTATACATAAAAAGGGGGGGGGGGGGGGGGGGGGGGGGGGGGGGAGGGATATTTATGCACAAATATATAACACCTAAGTCTTTTTAAAGCTCCTGAAGTCTAATCACTTATACTCAGTTAACCTGTTTAACTTTTCCTTCTTGTATATAATGCTCTGTACTGGTCTTTATTCTATTACACCATTGCCAATTATTTCAAGCATTTTCCAATTCATCAAGGCAATCAGAATACTAGATCAATTCTCCAATCTAAAATTTTACACAAACAACACTCCATTGAATTATGTTCAGATTTTATTTTAAGAAACTGCTGAGTGTCTGGATATAAATTTAAATGTTCTGGTCCTTTTCCATCACTTACAATAGGTCTGACTTTTTTTACTATTATTATTACATTAATTCAGAAAAAAATCCAATATAATTTGGTCCTAAGACATGGTCTATTAAGCAGCTTGCTACAGGGTACTTCTATACTTTCATTTCACATTTAAACACAAATCGCTGAACATGAAAACTGCCTCACTCCTTTCATTTATTGCCATTCTGTGCAAACCTCCTGAGGCAATACAATCCTGGCTGGAAAGTAATGCAATTATGCTATTGTTTGTACTGACAGTGTAGAAGAAAAAATATGATATTATGTTGCATCTACCCATGCTTTCACTAAGGTTTTGATATTTTTTCCAAATACAAATATTTTTGTCACACATCTTTTGTAAAACCGAATTACAGTCTAATGAAATTAATGTTTATTTATGATGAAATAATGTTCCAAAGCATATTCTTATGAGATTGAGAGTGTTAGAGCCATTTGCAGACACAGAAAACACTTGAAGTTTCACTTCAAGCTGAATCCTGAATGCATGTGCCATAACTCGTACATAGTGTAAAATGCTTCCATCTTTATTGATTGACAACAGCAGATGAAAGCACAGAACACTTAAAAATAATTTTCAGTAAAAATCTTGTAATTTATAATTTGGATGAATTAAGTTATTTCTACAGGCATAGAATCTGCAAAAGTCAAATATGGTTTTGGAATTTCTATGCTGTGTCCAAAAGAACATTTTGCTTAACAAAAGAAACAGCTATATTCTCTATCATCTCTAAGAAGTCAGACTGTGCATTACTTCACTGCAGAATGAGTTTCCCTAGCAATGTTTTATACAATCTGTCCAGTTACTCAATTTTTACTAACTGGGGAAAAACGTCTATAGTTTTATTTTCCGTACTATCACTGCCAAAGCTTCAAAAGCAGCTGTTAGAACAGAACAGGAAATAAAAAAAAACCCAAAACACCACCAAGGAGAGGAAAGAAAAAAAGAGAAAGGAGCATAAGTGTTTCCAATTAGGTATAGAACTGCAGAGGGGGTTCAATACAGTGGCTGGGCTTCATTAGAAAAGGATAATGGAGTTTTCCCATGGCTCAAAATTAACTTATATCATGTTGGTGACCCCAAAATAGGGAAAAGATTTGAAAACCACAGAAAGCTGGCATGAATTTTCAGAAGAGATGTAGTCACACTGCATTGTCAAAACAGAAAAAAAGCGCAACCTGTTACTCTTCCAGTTTTACTTGATACTGGCATTTTTTTTTCATTGGGGAGTATGGAACCTTTCCCATGCCCACACAGGAAGCATGCAGTGAGTAAGTCTATGAACTCCTAACTGCTGTTTCCTGGCTATCCAGTATTACCTGGGGAGAAGAATGCACTTTACAGTCTGACATAATAAAACAGGGAAATACAAGGGATGGCAGGAGAAGGGAAGTGAGACTATCCAGAGATTCATATTGCAGACAGGAGGTTATAATAAAACATTTTTCTTATGGGTAAATACAAGATTTGTCAGAAGTATATTATTCTCCTAGCCTGTTTATTTTCCCAAAGGTTATGTGGCTCCCATCAAAGATTAATTTGGAGGATTATCTCTGACTCCTGAATGCAATTACGCTTTCCCACAGAGAAGATTATCCTTTTGTCTGATAAGGAATTCTCTCGCTGGGAAAAAAAAAAAACAAAACCTCTGCTGAGCAAAACTCTAAATCACTTTGAACTGCTATCCCGAAACAATAATAACAAAAAAAAATCTGTTAGCCACAGAAATGATGATATACCCTAAGAACTAATTAGTTTCTTTTCACAATTTCAGTGATTTTTTTGGCTGTGTATTACTTGTTCTTAAAACTTACATTTTCTAAGAATTCCAGTTCTGCAGTCTCCCGTTCTTGTCAGTCTGATCTGCCTCTGAAAGTCTGTCAGCACCAATGTAATCTTAAAGCAAGACTTTTGTAACAAGTTTTGTTTAACTAATGGTTATCGCTTTGTACTAGAACTCCTGATTTTGACTAATTTATATGCTTTATAATATTAAGCAATGCTGAGAAAACTTACCTGTGAACCCAGCAATATGTATTATAAAGCTTCCAAAATATACAGGAGATTGTATAATTCTTTTTCAAGTAAATTATCCCCAGACAGACAGATTTTTGCTTAGTTTCTCAGCCTGACATGCAGACACACTGAGGCTTTCATTTTGAATTTCCTTTCTTCTGACACTACATCTGTACAACTTACACACACCTACAAAGTAAGTAACTGATAACTGCCAGATAAAAGTTAGATGAAGTCACAGCATGTTTCAACAGATTGCTGCTGTGCACGTGGTACTCAGCAGGAGTGCAGACATCAAATGGTAACACATCATAACTCTCAGTCTGGGAAGAAGCAAATGTGAGGAAATCTTACTTCATAGGATCTGCAAAATAACATGGGCCACAGTCTATGCCTACTTCCATGGTGGTCGGAGAATCACAGAATAACTCAGGTTGGATGGGACCTCAGCAGATCCTGCTGAGAACAGGGTCAGTCACGTGGATTAGATCAGGTTGTTGAGGGCCTTTATCCAGCCAGGTCTTGAAAACCTCCAAGGACGGAGGTTGCACAACTTTGCTACACCTCTGCTCCACTGCTGGGTTGTCCTTGTGCAAGAAAAAGTTTCTCCTCACATTCAGTCTGAACAGCTCCCCCACATTTCAATGTATACCTGCTATCTCTCACCCTCCTGCAATCCATCACTGTGAACACCCTGGCTCTGCTTTCTTAATAACCTCCTGAAAAATTGCGGGGCGGCTGTTGTTGAATCCTGCACCCCAGAAGGCATTCCTCTCCAGGCTAAGTTCAACTTGTTTGGCCTCCTCTCAAGAAGTGCTCTGGCCCTTGATCGTCTTGATGGTTTGCTGCTAAACTTGTTCCTTTTCATCTACATTTTCGTTGCATTGAGGGAGGAGAAGAGGGGCAAAAACTGGATATACCATTTAAATGCATTTAAGAAGGCACTGAGTAGAAGGCAGTAATTTAGCTCATCCTACTGGTTGCACTATGATTTATAAAGCCCTCCTTATTGGTCTCTCTGCCGCCAGAGCATACTGTCATCTTACGCTCTGGTTGCTGTCTTCCAGCAGTGCCTCCATTTCTACATAGTTGCTCCTCAGTTGAGAGACCCCAGCCTGTATTGTTGGCAGCAGCTCTGTTTTGCCAGGGACACTAGGGAGGAAGTTGTCCTTAAACATGTCAGCTTTCCTGAGTTTTTATCTTCCAGAGCTGCTTCCTATGGTAGCTTATAATCAAGGAACTTGTAGGTTCCATAGGAGGCATCTCACGAACAGTTCCCTGATCATGAGCTGCCATAGGAGGCAGCTCATCTATCAGTTCCTTGATCACGACCGAATCTGCTCTTTCAATGTCTAAGGTCTGCACTGTGCTACATGCCTTCCTCAGTGTCCCGAGGACCTTGATCTTGTCACCAGAACCGAGACTGCCTTTGATATTACATGCCCAAATCAGTCCTTCCCTCACAGATAGTGTGAGGAACAAATCCAGTTGGGTGTGAGCCCTGGATGGCCCATCAAGTACTTACCTGGATCAGTTATCCCTCACGCTTTCCAGAACTGTAATCAATCACATATGTCCTGCTTCATGGTCCTTCCAGCAGATGTCAGGAGACTGATACCTCATGAGAACAAGAGTCAGTAATCTAGAGGCTTTCTTCAGTTGTTTAAAGGCTTCATGTACTTCACCACCCTAATCAGTGGTCTGCAGCACACTCTTACCATAGTGGCATGTTTTGTGGCCTTTCTTCTGTCCTTATTCCACAAGCTACTCCTTCACATCAGGCAGCCCATCTCCTTGTCTTCCCTACCTGTCTTTCCTGAGGGCCTTCTATCTGCCCATTACAGATTTCCAGCTACATGAGCTCTCTTATCACATTCCAGTTATTCCCATGATGTTGCAGTTTTGTGACTAGAAACAGTTCTTGTTCTTTCTGCTTGTGTCTCAGGTTGTGCACACATGTACTTGTGCATGTACGGCCACCTTTCTCCAGAACCATCAACACTGCAGAAACTCCAGGACACTGTTACTCATAAAAAACTTCTGCGAGGGTCAGGTATGTTCTAGACTTGTTTATTTAACATCTGCCATATACATTTTTTTAGGATGAAGGAATGTGATTCATTGTTTCATTTGGACAAAACGCAGAGGTTTTTTATTTTCTGACCTTTTTTCTTTTTTTAAAAAAAAGTAGATGCTCTGCAATAGTTTAGATAATTCCTTGTCCTCCGAATTATTGGAGAAAGAAGTTAATTGTTCAGAACCCAACCACTATTGCATCTAGCAATTCAACAAATCTAGGAATTAATCTTTTCTACATGGCTTAAACTCCAGCTATGCAATTCTTACTTTTTGAGTGGACTTGCTCTCCTTTCCTTCAGCAGGCAGATTTTTCTTTTCCATTTCCTGACCAAAATCAGTGTTTCTGACTATCCTCACTGCTCTCTTGTACAGTTTTCCCTCAACAGTATCTGCTCAACAGGAAGGCAATAACAAAAGTTCTTAACCCCTTAGGTATGATTGCTATAGGTAAACAAATCAACTTGTTTGCTATACAAACAAATAAGTCTGATATTGCTTTCCAATTTTTGTCACTTCATGTTAAAAAAAAAAAAAGGAGCAATATGACAAAACTATAAACTAGTCCTCAATTCAGATCTTATTATTAATGATGTTGCAAGCTAATATATGAAAAAATAAAAAGGTTAATCATTAAAGGACTCAGTGTACCACAATTTCTTTGTGCAGTTCCAATGAAAAATTTCTTCCCATTAAGTAAGAAAACACCATAGACCTTCAGATATAAATGAAAACAGCTACCAAAGATTTTGAATGCTATAGGAACTTATTTTTTTTCATTTCATAGACCAGAAACTGCTATTTACTATGCAGTATTATTCTCACACACATGGAAGTGTCTTGATGTCATTCAAGTCTCATAATACTGCTGAAAAATTAATTCAAAAAAAGCCTTAAAAACCAAAACCTCAGCCTCCTCCTCTGAAGGGTTACCCTTCATGTAGTTCACCGAGCACTTAGCCAGAAAATACACAGGAAATCTGAGCACTGACTTGGTATCCCCCCACATAGAGTTTCCCAAGCAAAGCAAGAAAAAGCAATTTTTTCAGAACCCAAAGTGGTATTATTTCTACAGAAATAAAAACAGGGAATGAACAAAAACCTAACCACTGTGGGTGGTGGTGTTCTAATCTTTTTCAAGGTTTACATTTGGGTTGTTGAAAAACATGGCAAGAACAAAAGTCTAACTAGAAAAGCAAAAGAAACACATGAAATTCCTGTTTTTAATTGTATTAAGAGCATTCACATAGCTCATAAGAATAAATAATTTGCTATAAATGTTCTGAGACCTGGAAACACCTCTTACCCATTCAGACACACTAAAAGCACTTAGCAAGGCTGTATGTTAGGTTTGAGCTCTAGATCTGATATATTAAGTGTTTGGAAAGAATTTCCAAGTTACACTTTAAGGAGCAGGCTCATAATAAAAACAGAGCCTCAACAAACTTTTACCATAAACAATCTCCACTTGTTACAGACTGTTATTTCATTCTAGAGCCATACCAAGACAACACAAACAACTGGCAAGTCCTTCAACATCAAGGCAAAACGACAATTAAGTTTTTATTATTCTTCCATAGAGCATTAAGGTACAATTTAGAAGGCCGCAACCCTTTGTTTTCAGAGTTAATCAAAGAAGGGTATGAAGAAAAAAATACACAACTTTACAATGTCTTTTAACATTCCTGTAATTCTGAAGTTGTTAAGCACACAGCAGAGCACCTCTAAAACTGAGCTTTAGCATGCACCAAGGCTTGGGATTTGGAGGGGTCTTTATCAACTTCTGTCATATTGCCCACCTTCCTATTTTTGCACTGGTCTCCTCCCAACCTACAATCCTTCACAGGGGATAAGTCAATGACAGAGCAGTTTTGTTTCTTCTCTCACAGAATTGTTGGAGTTCTAAGGAACCTCTAGAGATCATCTGGTCCAAACTCCCCACTAAAGCAGGATTGCTCAGAGCACATCACACAGGACTGCATCCAGGTGGGTTTTGGAACTATCCAGAGAAGGAGACTCCACAATCTCCCTGGACTGCCTGTTTCAGTGCTCCGTCATTCTCCCAGTAAAGAAGCTCCTCCTCATATTTACATGAAACTTCCTGTGTTCCAGCTTGTGCCCATTGCTCCTTACCCTCTCATTGGGCACTACTGAGAAGAGTCTGGCTCCGTCCTCCCTGCACTCACCCTTTTATAGACATTGACGAGGTCTCCTCTCAGCCTTCTCCAGGTTAAATAGCCTCAACTCTCTCAACTTTTCCTCACAAGGGATGCTCCAGTCCCCCACTCATCTTTGTTGCCCTCCTCTGGACTCTCTCCAGTAGTTCCCAGTCTTTCTTGAACTGGGGAGCCCAGAACTGAACACAGTATTCCAGACGTGTCCTCATCAGGGCACAATAAAGGGGGATGATGACCTCCCTTGACCTGCTGGCCACAGTCTTCTTTATGCACCCCAGGATACCACTGGCCTTCTTGGCAACAAGGGCACATTGCTGACTTACTGCCTACCAGGACTCTAAGATTTCTCACCTCAGGGCTGCTTTCCAGCAGGTCTACCCCTGACCTCTACTTTTGCATGGAGTTGTTCCTCCACAGGTGTAGGACTCTACATTTGCCCTTGTTTAACCTCATCAGGTTCCTCTCTATCCAGCACTCCAGCTTTCTCTCCATTCAGAGGAGAACATATATCTTTGTCCTTTTTTTTTTTTCAAAAAAGGGGGGGGGGGGGGAAGAGAAAGTGTTCCATAATGCAAACTGGTATCACAAAAATCCTGTTTCAAACAAATTAATTTATGACTCCTCCTCATCTACAAGGAACAGGAGAAGCATTCACGGATTCTGACTGTGTTACCAATACTTGATGTGTTTTATTCTAAGTCAACCAAAAGACTTAGTAGTTTGCTTTGAGCAGTGTCACATCATCATTGCTAGTAGGGCGGTACTTGTAGGAGAAGCCATTTCGATGACTTCTCAATCTATGCCAGTTAGCTTGGAGTAACAATACTTCCCTATTCCCTCACCATTGTAACCATGAGGCACTCCAAAGTACATTCAGAAGCTATGAAATGCTCCAAGAGGTTTCAATCCTACATGATTTTGATAGATTTACATTTAAAATAAATCAGTATTTTTAATTATCATATTTATCAACAAAATAGAAGCTTCCACTTCAGGTGATATGACGGTTTTCAGAGGAAGATGTGAGAACTGACAGTATCCAAATCACAGTATTTCAGCATAAGAGAATATCTAACACTTTGGGTTAAGCTATGTCACTCTGGTCCTAGCATGACCTAACTTCTTCAGGTATTTCTAGTTACAACTTCAGGTTTTATTAACATATAGAAAAGACAAGTGCAGTCTTTTCCTTATTCTTACACTCTCCTAAGCTCAGAGTAGAGCTGATTTCCTTCATATCTTTAGGACATAAAATTTAGTTCTGCACTTGCCCCCACTACATCTTTCACACCTGACATAACTACCTACTTTATGCATTTTTAAAAGCTGAAAGTTTTCTAACATGGCTAGTATGTCTGCAAACAGTACAAATCAGACATGAATAAGCACAGAAAAAAAAAAAAATCAATGTTTACCATTACTATTGTCAAAAAGAAGAAATGCACATGGGGAGGATTTGTAAAGAGCAGCTTGCAAAAAAAAATTTGTATGCAGTCTTGAAAAAGTTTTTTTGTAACTGTCCTCAAAGACTTTGTTTCTCAGTCTTAAGCTAAGCAAAAAAAAAACCCAACACACAAGAAGTTTGTACCCAAAACATATAGCCCAGCACAGAGAGAAAATGCTTATAAAAAATTGTAAAAAGTTGATTTTCTTTAAACAGTTAAGAGCTATCCAGTATTTTATATCATCTTTCCTTATGCTTTCTCCTTCCTAGCCACACTTTCAGTTACCTTCACAGTTGAGTTTACCTTTCATCCTACAAAACCTAGGATCTGCACACTTCTTCTAAAACTAGAATATACCATCTACTCTCACTTAATAAATTGAAAATTTTTAATTTACCTGTGCTCAATTTAAGCACAAAACTAATGGGACAAACTCCAGGTAAGTCTTTCAGACTGCATTCTAGTATTTAGTATGGAAACAAAGTTATAAATCATAAAACATCTAACAACAAATTAGAAAGCTATGACTAGTGCTGCACTGTAAGTCCTGTTTAGCTCAACTTCTTGAACTTTAATCCAGCTGGTTCTCCTTCTCTATCTCTGCTATTATTTTATGAGAGGTAATAAACAATCCCCTGTACCCTACTTAGACTGAGGCTTCCAGAACAACGAAGAGCTGTGTAGTGCATTGGCAGCAATATATAGAATAGCTAGAGTTAGCAAACCGGACATAAAGAAAGGCTTGTTTGAAAGACTTTGCACAGCACAAGAGTTGAAATATGTTTAACTCATGTATTTTAAGAGAATGGTATCCATGTTTTAGCAACCATGCTGTTACTGATTTGCTTTAACGTAGGCATGCAGCTTAACACTGGAGTAGCCCCGTTCTGCTTCAGAAAGCTGCTCAAGATAAGTTTCCAAAACGGTATTTTTGCGGAGCACCTTTAACCCGGAGCAGGCAGAGCCGCTCTCCGTGCGGACAGCGGGCCGCGGTGACCTTCCTCCACACCACCGCCGGCCTGTGCGTTACCTGAAGCCGTGAGTTCATGAGCATAAACTCCTGCTGAGCTTTCAGGTTGTCGTTCATAGACTTGGAAAAGATGAACCCCATCGTGCCCTGGAGTGCAGAAAAAGACAAGGCAAGCGCGGCCGCCGCGGCAAGAAACGCGGGCGGTACCGCGACCGCCTCTCCTCGACCCTGACCGCCCCCGGGAGGAGCTCGCCCCGCGGCGGGGCGGGGGCGGGGGCGGCGGGCGGGCCGCGCTGCTCTCGCGGGGCCCCGGTAACTGCACGGGCGGCCCCTTCACGCCCTCCTCCCTGCCAACTCCCGGAGGCGGCCACTGGGCAGGCGCGGCCCCACCTCACCTCTTCTCTGGGAAGCGGCCGACCGGCTATAGGCACAGCGGCCGGAGAAGGCGGCTCGGCCAGAGGTCGCCGTGCGGCCCGCCCGCGGGTGCGCCGGGGGAGCCGGGCCGGGTTCAAAGGGTCGGCGCCCCCCGGGCGGCCCAGCTGCGGGCGGCGGCGTTGTCGGGCGCCGGTGCTCAGCGGGGCGGGAGGACGGGTCGGAGCGCGGCGGCGCCCGGAGGGGGAGCGGCGGCCGCCCGCGCGCCCCTGCCCGCCGCCCGTGGGGGAACAGCGGCGCTCGTGCTCGCCGCGGCTGCGCTTCGCCTTCTGCTCGTTTTCTTTTAAAGCCAAATCGTCCGGCAGTCGGGGGGGGGGGGGGGTGGAATTAAAAGTGAGTTTCCGTTCACGAGGGTCTGATACCGAAATGTTTTTAACGGACGAGCGTCGTGGCGTTGAAACGACCTCACAGGCATCAGGAGGTTTCCGAACGCGTGAGGGAGCGATGGGCTTCAGGCTGGTCCTTGTGGCTTGGGTGGGTGCTGAAAATGCGCCGCAGGGAAAGTGCCCGTCCTGCACTGGGCTGCTTGTCATTTTCCTCCTTATTTCCCCCTACCCCCGCTTTTTTCTTGTTTGCTGTGGTTGGGTTTTTTGTTCGGCGCTGGGATGTTTTTGTTGTGTGTTTTTCCCCTAGAAACTGTCTCAAGAAACTTTCAGCAACTCTTCCCCACATTAAATGCGTGCACAGGCCTCGGCACGTTCACAACTCGGGCGTGATGCAACAGGTACTAACTATAAATTAGCAGAGAAAGGAATTCGATGGCTTTGACACTTAGGCTGCTAGTCTTACTCTGCCTTTCATCATGTGTCGTCATGTTTTCATGTCATCATCATCCATAATTAAAGTCTGACTTTTAAATCTAAAGAAATTAAATTTGCATGATTAAGAAAGTGTTGAGAGAAAAAAAATGTGCACTGTCAGTTGGCTTTTTACACGGTGACACAATTATTGGATAGGATTCCCAGGATTCTTTTGATGCTAAAGAGTATCTCATTGAAGTTTGCAACCCCTATCTGTGAGAATCTACCTCAAACAGCACCTTGTAGGGGAATTTGGCATCTCACCTTGTAAGAGTTGATATCTTTTTCCAGAAGGGTTCTCTAGTTTGAGATTCAGATATTGTGTCATTTTCCAATACTTACGTCTGCTAATGTCTTGACCTGCAAATTCATTTTCTAAATGCATACGTTTTTGCAGATTGTTTTTGAAAAAAACTGTCTGAGAAGACAACAATCTTCCCATTTTTCTCTTCCTCCCTTTTTTATGGCACAGGTAAAACTAAGGAAAAAAACAATTTTTCACAACAGAAAAAAAACTAACATTTTTACTTCAACTTTTTTCCAAGAACTTGAATATTTTTTGTGATATTTTGAAAATGCCTGCGACCTTTTAAAGTATTTAATCTTTTGACCACATGTAATTTTAATTTGTAAGGACATACAAACTTTAAAAACATGAATGTAGGATGTATTTTCAGCTCCAGAGATCTGACAGACAGGTCTATGCCAACCTTTTATTGTCAATTTACAGTATAGAGTAAGTGTTGATTTAACTGCTTATAGATGCAAGCATTTAGAAAGAGGAAGTTCTAAGATTTTGCACACACCTTTGAAAGCAAGAAGTTTGCCCACAGTTAATAGTTTTACTGAAGGTATCATATTGCTCACTTGAATAAAAATCCTGATCTAAGTCTTGATTCATGTGGAAGGATACATCGAAGTCTGTTAGATAGATGAGTGATGGGAGATTGTGTTAAATGTTATGAAAAATGGAGATTAGCATAGCCATGGGGAAGAATGGAAAACATTAATAAATAGTGACACACTGAGGAAGGAGCTAAGAAAGGACCAGAGAGTGAGAAGGCAGAGGAAGTCAGAAAAAATTATAACGGAGAGATTAAGTTGTTCTCTGCTGATAACAGACCTCTCAATACGTGAGCAGAAGAACGCATCCTCTATAATCTTGTGTTGGGGTATTGGGTTGTGTGATGAACGCGGAGGTGGCACAGGGCTCCCTGAGGTCTTGCCTGCAGAGATCCAGGGCAGAAATTTCCTGCTATACTGCGGCTCCGCGCAAGATGGCAGTACTGCACTGGCAGCCTCTGACAGCTGTGTCCGTTTAATTAGGTTTCATCAGAGAAAATTGTGATTGATGGGTCTCTCACGGGTAAATTTGAGAAAACGCAATTTTCCTTCAAATCAAGTTACCAAAGATGTCATCTGCCCCCAACGACTGAGACCCTTGCAGCTAAGCAAACTATTGTGGTCTGTCCAAATTTCTTTTTTTCTTGAGCAGAAAGGTGTTTCAGAGTGCAATAGACATGTATGTTGCAGCTCTGTTAGACTGCTGTATTGCAGAGGTTTTTGTGGAGGGGTTAACAGGATGGAGCAGCAATAATATAAGAACGTGATATAAAAATAGGGAGCAGGGTGGAAACTGTGGCTGATTGCTAGGGAAATGGGGCTAGTTTCTGAAGTAAGACTTATGGATTTAAGAAGTAGCAGAGAGATTGGAAGCTAGTTTTGCACAGGGCATGAAGAGCAACTGTGGTTTGTGCATGTGTTTGCCTTACACCAGACTGGAGACACTGGGGAGGAGCCCATCTGCAATAGGGGCTGCAGCTTTTGCCTCTCCTTGCTGAGACATGCTTCCTGCTCCAGATGAGCTGAGCAGTATGATTTCACTAATATTGTGATTATTCTCCCACTGCATTGCCTGTCCCGTTCCAGTTCCCATGCCATCAGCCACATTGCTGCTCTTCATCTGAACAGCTATCCCAGGAAATCAGAAACACCTCTGAAGAGCCACAGTCAAATCCAGACTCTCTGCCCTGCTTGGCTGATTGCTACCTGTCTTACTCCATCAGTATCTTGCTACCACTGTGTTTCAAATGCGTAACAAAGACCAAGAACTGGGGTAAGTGGTGCTGCCAAGTCTACTTCAGTACAATGCCTTATTCATGATGTCCTGGCACATCATCAGTAGCGAACCATCATCCTGTGGAGTACAGTAGTATAAAACCCAGGCTTAGGTACAGGCTACTTACTGTTCCCATACTCCAGGCTATGGCCTGTTGACCACCAGTCTTTTGGGTCATGATAGAGAGTGCACAGAAAAAAAAAATCAGAAAACATCACATACTGCACAGCACTGTTGAATCGTTGGCATTTCTGGAGGCAGGCAATGTTCCATTAGTCCAGAAAGCCATGGGGATTGCTGTCCTTGCAGAAGACCCACATGCAGCCATAAAGACATTTTGCAGTAACAAAAAACTGGTAATCATTAGCCAGGCAGTCATGTCCCCTTTGTTCTTGACATCTGTTAAAAAGATTTGAATTATAAATGTATTTTCTCTACAAATAGTTGATCCAAAAATAGTTAAATCCTAGTAATTCTGGTCGTGGTACTTAACCGAAAAAATTAAGTAATTTAAAAATGGAAATAACTGTAACTTGTGCCAATGCAGATGTTTATGGGATAAGTTAAATGTGATTTTTACATCACAAGAAAGAAGGAACATGGAAGAACAACCTGAAGAAATGTTTGAAAGCAAGCAAGCATTCTTTCTCTTAAGTGCAGTCCACTTGGATAAATCTGTTTGAATTTTACCATAATGGTTTGGGTGTAAAACAATTCATTATCTCCTTCAGTTTCATAGTCTGGATTAAGAAGGAAGCAAATTATGCCAGAGATAGCATGATAGCATTAATATTTGGAAAGAAGGTTAAATCTGTATCAGTCTACCTGATTGATTCTGTTGGGCTGGAAAGATTATCTATGGAATTAAATTCCAAAAATCTATCAATATTTTTCAAAATAGAACAGCAAATACTTATTTAATACCTTATAAATTTAGAGCTACTGGCTCAATATAGTTAAATAGTTTGAAAGAGATTAAAATCAATGTCATAAATTCATAGTCTTTAGCAAACCTATTTTAGTGTTTTACCATAGTGTATTTATCTGAATACACTAGAAGCGTACTAATTGTAAACACAGATGACTGTAAGACTTCTTAACCATGAAAATTAATTAAACTTATGACAGTTGCTTATTTTTAGTTTGCGAATGACCATTCAGAAGAAAATCTAGATTTCTCTCCCATGATGCTAATGACAAAATATTATTGCATCCTTGAAGATTTTTGGCTTTTGATTTCCTCTTACTACTTAATTTCTGAAAAAAAAGGAATTGTGTGAATATATACAAACACATGAACTTTGAAAATCCAAACACATACACAGAGCTAACATAAACCTTTTGTCACAGCATTTTGTATTTGCAATAAGGGAAGTCCCATTATCTAATCCTCTTAGCTAACTAGAGCATTTATCAGCTTGGTAAACTTGCTCTTAAACTTAGAAGCTTCCTCTTCATTTTGGGAATGTTTTTGTAGTTATTTGTTGATCTTACTGGAAAGAGATTTCTCAGACTGGTTTGTGACTGTTTTGTAGCTTTGTTTGTAAGTATACTATTAGCTCTAAGTAAATTTGCCATTTACAAATGTCATGTTTATTACTAAACAATTTGAAGCTTATTAAAACATGAGCTGATTTAGTTGTACTAGTTGCCTTCATGTCTGGCACCAGTTTCCATGACCAATGTGCCTCTTTTATGAACTGCAAGGACAAACTGGATGGATAATTTCAATTCCTACTCATCAAATTAATGATTTTTTTGAAAAAAAAAAACTGGTGAAGAACCCTCTGGATAACAAATGCGGAATAGATTTGTTTCACCTGGTGACTTCAAAGGGAAGAAGTTGCTAAAAAGACATGCTGCTGTGGGCCCAACCAATACAGGCTGAGCATGTATTCCTAGTAGGCACATGCATGCAGAACTCCTATATGCACCACATTATATGCATACATGCACACATGGCCAGCCACACAGATGATACAGGCAGGTATGTGGAGCACTCGCACAAGCAGCATCAACAGTTTCATCCTTTCATCAAACCACATTTATTTAACAACAAAAGAACAAGGCAGGAGTGATGCTAAATCCCAAGGAGGGGGAAAGCAAGGATCCTGAACAAAATCCCACTGGGGTGAATGTTTATACACACGTAAAAAGGTTGATTTCTCCCGTAGCTGTGCTCAGACATCCAGTCTGCCCTCTAGCTGCCCCATGGATTCCAGTCTCCTAGTCTAACGTCTAGACACATGAGCCCATGAGGTCTTCAGTTGCTGGTACTGACATCTCCCTCGCATGCATAAATGCCCTTTCTCCCTCACCCTACTCCACCAGTACCAATGCACCATGATTTTTCCCAAAAAGATACAGACACACACCTAGTGGGTCTCTCCCCTAGAAACTCCCCAAACCTCACGGTCTTTCCAGCAGCTGTCCTGGACTACCTTGGTTCCTCCAGTAGGGTCCCAGCTCCTCCTGTGATCTTGCTTTCAGAGACCCCTAGCGTCTGCCTCCTGTACTTGCTGGCTCATCCAGCCGCATCTTTGCTTGCATTCACACACTCGCACACCAGGTGGTTGTGCTGCCCTTCAGCGAGGCCTAGACAGGCTGCAGGGTTGGGCGGGGAGAAATTATATGAACTACAACAAGGGCAAGTGTAGAGTTTTGCACCTGGGAAAGAACAACCCCATGTACCAGTATAGGTTGGGGACTGACCTGCTGGAGAGCAGCATCGGGGAAAGGGACCTGGGGGTTCTAGTGGACACCAGGATGCCCATGAGCCAGCAACGTGCCCTGCCCTTGTGGCCAAGAAGGCCAATGGCATCCTGGGGTGTATTAGAAGGGGTGTGGCCAGTAGGTGGAGAGAGGTTCTCCTCCTCTTCTACTCTGTCCTTGTGAGGCCGCATCTGGAATATTGTGTCCAGTTCTGGGCTTCTCAGTTCAAGAAGGACAAGGAACTGCTTGAAAGAGTCCAGTGCAGACCCACAAAGATGATGAAGGGAGTAGAATATCTCCCTTATGAGGAAAGGCTGAGGGAGCTGGGTCTCTTTAGCTTGGAGGAGACTGAAAGGTGAACTCATTCGTGTTTATAAATATATCAAGGGGGAGTGTCAGGAAGACAGAGCCAGGCTTGTTTCAGTGATGTCCAATGGTAGGACAAGGGGCAACAGATACAAGCTGGAGCATAGGAGGTTCCACAAAAACATTAGGAAAAACTTTTTGACTGTGAGGGTGACAGAGCACTGGGACAGGCTGCCCAAGGAGGTTGTGGAGTCTCCTTCTCTGGAGACATTCAAAACCCACCTGGATGTGTTCCTGTGTGACCTATTCTAGGTGATCCTACTTTGGCAGGAAGGTTGGACTAGATGATCTTTCAAGGTGCCTTCCAAAACCTAACACTCTGTGATTTTGTTATTCTGTGACCCTCTTGCTCCAGCACTGAGCCCAGGGAATATGGGCCTTTGATCCCTTGTCCCATCCCAGGGCCTGGCACTTGGTGTCACTCAGGTCTCCCCAGCCACCAGCACCCAGGCACACGGGCCCTCTGGCCCATGGTCTCAGTCAAGCTGCTGCCACCACAAACACAGGGGCCTTTACAACCAAAGTCTCCCTTCACTGTGGACGCATGGGTCCTCCAACCCATGGTATGACTCCAGTTGCTGGCACTCAGACCACCATATGCACACACATGAACCCCAAATAAAGAGCCCCTCACCCATGGAAAGAGAAAGAAAGCAGTTTAACAAGAGAGAATAGTCTGGACTAACGGAGTGCAAAGAACAAACAAGTGCATCGACCAGCATCTATTTGTATGACATTGGTCCTTTCTATCCACTTATCCCTCCACTGTCTCTCACTTGTTCTCTCCCAAAGCACATAGATCTATCCTTTTGGTTATCCTTTTGGAACCTTTGGTTCTTCTTCATAGCATCTCACAATAAGCCCTCTGAATAAGCCCTATACAACACCAAAATGCTCTTCCACTGCATGTCACAACATGTTCCACAGCACACGACCCCGCAGCAGGATGCTGTGCTGTTGGCTCATCCTGGTATGCTTCAGACCAGAGGCTGAGGCTCTGCTGGAAGAGACCTGGGAGGGGCCTAGGCAGGGTGTTCCTTACTCTGAGTCTTTTATTTGAGTTCCCACCTGACTGGGGGCCTCTGTGCTCCCCTGTGCTTGTAGAGATGGGTCTCTCATGGGCTGGTCTCCTGTGATGGGCCTGGGAGCAGCAGGCATAGGGTGCTATTTGGCCTTCCCCACTTGCTATTGCCTCTGTGTGGGAGTGCAGAGGGGCTTTTATCACATAATCCCACATTCCACATCCTCCTTTATGAGGGACTCATAGGATTGCAGAAGATTTGGATCCAGGTCATTGAATGATATTAACCTTTGTCAAGAACATTCACAGCAATATGTTGTAACAACAAAAAACCCTGACAGCTTCCAGGTAGGGATCTGGGTGGTGTCTATAGCACCTGCTGACTTAGGGACCATAAACATGTTAACCACATGTTGCGGATGGAGGTACCTGCCATTTACAGCATAAAGAGCATAGGGGTTTGGGTTTTCTTCCCCTCCTTCAAGACGTATCTCTGCCATGTGCATGCTGCCATGGATTACAGTTTTGAATCTGCTTTATGTTCCACCCTGTAAATAAATGCACTTGCTAGTAAACTATTGCCACAATGGCTCATTGGTTCTTTGGTAGATTAAGGTTTTGAGTAATATTCTTATTTTGGGATCTCTTTCTTTTGGGAAAGTGATGGCAGAGATCTTGTTGGGGTTATGTTTCGTAACATAAGCAGCATAACCACCACAAAGAAAATGCATATCATATTGTATTATTGGAGTTTTCTCTTTAAGTGGCAGGGATCAGAGTTATTTAAATAAAGTTGGACCACTGCATTGTTGCTGTAGAAGCAGGAAATAGCTCCTGGACATCGCAGCCATCCTGTATGCTCATGCCTGTAATCAACGGGATTTCCAGTCCTTCTGACACCAGTCTCCCCCCACCTAAGCAGATTTTACCACACAACCCCTCCTTTTCAGGTGTGAAGGATATGATTTCACCACGAAGCAATGTTTCCTGTTTAAAAAAACAATTCACACTTCGTGAGCGACGTCCCCTGCCGCTCCCGAAGATTACTCCTTTTCCCGAGAAGGAAAGGAGACAGGCGCTGACGAACACTTTCGGTTTCGTTTCCCGAAAGCCCGCGGCTTTCAGGAACGGGAGAGCCGCCCGGGAGAGCTTACTGTCCCGCTCTTCCTGAAGCGCTGGGACACGCCGGGCCGAGAGCACGGCGTCGCCGGGGCTTTTCGGGTCGGCTTTCCGCGAGGGGGGCGGCAGCCGGGAGGATTTCCCGGCGCTGGCTCCGCCGACGGACCAGCCGCGGGGGCGGCCGGGGAAGGCCCGGGCCGTGGTGGACCGCGGCGACGGCCGGTCCGCAGAGTCCCAGCGGGCGCCGCCGGGAGCAGCTGCCGCGGGCGGCGGCCACCCAGGAAGGGGGGAGCCGGGCTGGGGCCCGGCCGGGAGGGTCTCTGCCCCGCCATCCCTGCACGCTACGGGTCCGCGACGTGCGAGGAGTGCGGGTGTGGGTGTTTCTCCTCTCCCCGGCGCCCGCGGCGGGGCGGCGGCTGGTCCTGGGGTTCAGCCCGGCGAGGGGCTGCCGGCAACAGGTTCCCCGGCCCGGTTCTGTGCAGAGCTCGTCCTGCCGTGAGGCTAGACCGAGGTAGAGACAAACACCAACCACAGTATATAATAACTGTGTTACAAAACGCGCGTGTATGTGTGTATCTCCATATCTCTATGTATCTAAGTCTTCTGTATCTATCTGTATCTCAGACAAACAAAAAACACCCCACCTGGAATCAAACCAGCACTTTTATTTCCTACCAAATACTTGCATAGAAAAAGCAACCCTGTGACCTCAAGGCAAGCAATGAAAGTGAGGAAATTATATTCATGGCATTGGAAACTAGCTGCATTAATAGCTCCTGTGGTCTTGAAGTATTTTACTGATTTGTTTCAGTCTCTACTTGTTGCATCTTTTCTTCTGAGAAAATATCACTAAACCTTTTTTTTTTTTTTTTTTTGAAGCAGAGGAAAGATCAGTGGAAAATAATCTTCATTAGTCTCACCTATTGTGGAAATCTACCCCCTCAACTTCCTAAATTAGTTTCAGGTTGTTAGAACCTAAATGTTACAGTTCATATACCATTGTCTCCATGTTCCTCCCACACACTAAGTAAAAAGGTTAACTCTTACCAGTTTTGTGTATTATCTGTTTTGGCTTCTATGACAGATACTGTGAGTGGGCTGTCAACTGGAAAGGAGTAAATACTTTCTGAAAACTTTCAAGTGGTCATTTCACAGTGTTTTGACTCTTATGAGAATCTCAACCGTTTGTTTTCAGATATGTGAAGACAACATAGGTGGGCGAACTTACGTTGAAACATATGTTTAAAGGTGGATTTTGCGCTGTTGACCAGGTTATTCAACTGCAGTCTGCAAGTTAATGTGAGTACCTCTTTGGCTTCTAATGTTTGGGGTTTTTTTGTATCCTTAGAATCAAGAAAAAGATAATGGTCTTTATTTTTTTGCTGAGCTAGTGCATAGGTTTAACAACACTTCTTGCACTACACAGTAGCAAGGCCCAGGGGCCTCCATTGTGCTCAAATCTTGGGGAGAGAATATTTGTTCTTGTCAGAATAGGCTAGACAGTGCTCTTCCAGTTACTCCTTCTTGTGACCTATGCAGACATGAGTAAGTTGTGGAGTAATTTCCAATCATTGTTAGTGGCTGTTTGGTACAGCTGGAGATTAATACTGTAGGGACCCTGAGATTGGGTAGATGGATGACTTCTTGCTACTGGTATTCCAAGGACTGTTACTCACACATAGCTTTGGTCAGATGACATGTTTCTTAAAACGCCTGTGGCATTTTATGTACTATTTTTTCCAACATTTCTGCCCCTGGTTACAGTGAACCACTGTTAGCAATATAGAATTTTCCCTAGGGGAATTTTTGAATAATGAGGAAGTTTCCTAAAGAAGCATGTGGAGTTACATGAGTGTTGAAGTTCAGTCAGAAGAAGGCTTTTGGCAAATAGTTCTAATTTTCCTGTCTTTTTCATTTGATTGTGAGGGAAACATACAACAGCAATACTGAAGAGCATTTGGCACAGTGAATATATTTTTGCTTTTATAAGACTGTGTTTGACATAGATGTCAGAAGCCAGCAGGTGGAGAGAAGGGGCTTTGTAGTAGGTTCTGTAAGAAAAGTAGTGAGGAGATTGCAGCTTTGTTAAAGACCTTTGATTGGCATCTAGGTTTTGAGCTGCTTCAGCCAATCCTGCCAGGGGATCCTTGCGCTCAGGGTGAAACAGCAGAAGGGTCTGTAATGGTTATTGCAGTGGGTTTTTTCATGCACATCTGGATTTGACCTGGACCTACTTTCTTTTCTCTCTGAAAGTGAAAAATTGAGTACAGCAGCACTCTTTCCCAGTCCTGAGGAATTTTGTAAGTAACAGTCATACTTCTTTTGTATGTAGTAAGACTTGTTTTCCTCTAAAGTGGGAGAAAGTACGCAAATTAAAGTTCAGCAATTGCAGGATACAAGCATGGGTCTTAGAACCATAAAAGCTTAATTGTTGTTGTCTGTCTTCCACGGTTTAGTCAGAACAGCTCTCCTGGAGTTCATAGGGACATTAAAATTTCCTGACAAAAAAAGGTGTGTATGGGTTGCATGCGTGGGTACGGGTATCTTTCCATGACTGTAGTGCATTATGTTATTTGTTCTGAGCAGTCTCTTAGCTACAGCCTCTATTTTAAAAAGATTTGGAAGTATTTTGGGTCTGAGTGTGCTGCAGCTCTGGTTGTTCTGGCATGGAAAGTGTGGAGAGGTGCACAACTATAGCCATTAGTCTCAGTGGCTTTCCTGCAGGCTTGCCTTTAGAGTAAACACGATTAGAGCACACTCATAGGATCGGTATATCTCTATCTTGTTCAAGAAGCTTTACTCTGGACCTTAGTTTGTGCTCTGGACTGCTTCTTATTTGGGCAGTGGCATCATGATGGAGACCCTCTCATGCATAACCATCACCAGACGCTTTTAAGTACACACAGGACAAGGCAGCAGTTTGGTAGTGCTTTTAAGAATATTGCTTTTGGCTAAGGAGTGAATTGGGTACCTAAACACATTAAGAACCCTGGGATTTATTTATCAATGAAACAGATCTTTCACCGTGAGGATCCTATTTGTATTTTCCTGTCCCTGTGAGTACAGCATCCTTTTGTAACTGCTCATGACTGCCTAACAATGTATTAGATTGACTCCCTTTCTCAGTTCCGTCTGTATTGCGTTCTGCAAACTCTCTATTGGGACCAGGCAGCAGCAATCTGAGGGAAAAAGCAGCTTGATTCAAATTCTTGTGAAGAGTCTAATCTCCTTATGTGACAACACTGCAAAGATATATGTATTTTTTATGATTGAAGAGAATATTGATACTTTATTATCATCTTAAAGTTGACAACCAGTGAAAGAAAGACAAAAAATCTTACTGAAAATTGTAAGAGTCATAATCCAGTCAGAATTTTGTCAGTTAGGAAGCATTACGGGTATTACAGTTGCCTAATCTCTTACGCAAATGCTGAAACTACCATCAGAAAACAGTTTTAAGCAACCATTCCATGTTTTTTTTGTGGCTGTTTGGATATCCAGAGTGAGGGCTTTATTTAGGTAAAATTCTGCAGTTCTCTGTACTCATGAAAGACTTACAGTACAGTGAGTTTGGACTTTTCTTGAGAGTAATTTGAAAAATGATGGCAGGGCTTGATATTAGTATTGCTCTGAATTAAAATACACACTTAGCAAGTGCAGTGGGTGTGTGAAGGTTAACTATATGAATTGACATTAATCAGTGTTGTGTAGGAGTAAAGTGTTGTGTAGGAGTATAAAAGCTATGTCAATGGAGGGGAAAAACTTCTGTCAAAATTTAAATAGTTTATGCATTCAGAGGTAGAGCAAGAGAAATTCAAGAAAATAGACTTTTTTTTTAGTAGACTGATTCTCTCATTGTTTTACAAAGGCATTGTTGTGAAATACTCATTGATTAATTCTGTTCACAATTTATGTAGCATAAATTGTCCCGTGAGTCCCATGATAAGTACTATGAGAGCAGGTGTTATGAAAATGGGAGTATGGTAAAATAAGGCAAACAGCTGGGGAACAACTAGGTTCTATCTCTTCCGCTGAATGTGTATGGAAAACTCTTCCGTTCTCCTCCTAGCAGGAGAAACACTCCCTGCTACACTTTAAAGGAACAATTGGGTATTTTTAAATATTTATTTACTAATTGACAGATAGCGATAAAGTACGTATTTTGCCATTAACAAGGACAAATGTTTAAAGCAGATAAAATTAGTTCTTCCTGGACACATGCTGGAAGATTTCTGTCTGATCATCTACTGCAGTTAAAAGTGCAATTTTGTAATGTTTTTGGCTAGACTGAGATTCAGTGCCTTCTCCTTAGTTATTTGTGTGGAGTTACTGCAAAGTGTATTTTATGGTGCAAGTTAGAAAATGAGCAGATATTTATATTGTCTATTATTTTATCTTTTTAGGTTCTATCTACATCATGGAAAAGCCTTTGCTTTTGTATATATTTTTATTCTACTGGCATTTCCTAAATGGTAAGAAGCTGAGTCATAAGAATTAGTAGACCTGTTTTAAGTATTTTTTTGTGTTCATGTACAAGCAGAGAAATGTTAATTCCTCAGTTTTCTTTCAGGTGCCAGCATTTGTTTTGTTTTTTTTCCGTAATGTTTTAAATGAAAAGATCTTGGCATGCTTTTACGTTAAACTGGACACGTGTACTTGTGTGCTTTGATGCAGTGCCAGGTTGAAATCCCTGCCAGTGTTTCAGCATAGACACCATTTCAGACAAGGTACCATTTACACTACATGGAAAGTTTCATTGGCACTGTGAAACATGGAAATTGTCGTATATTCTTGAACTTTGTGTGTAAAAACAATTGAGATTTATATAAACAGAACATTCCCATCCAAGGCACTAAAATTTTCCTGTAAACCGTGGTAGTGTTCAAAAAGTAACAGCTGTTCACACACATATGCCTATTTTAGTACAACACCACACTGCATGTGTGCACAAAGCAGGCAGCTGCACATATAAATAGCCCAGTTTGTCCCAGACTTGGGCAAATGCATGCAAAACTGTTCAACTTTTCTGAAGAGTGCAGATACTTTTGGTCCTTAAAATGTCCTAGATATATGGTAAGACATGACTTCAAAGATTAGACTGGAAATTAAGGTTTCTTACAAATTTTGGTTTTCAGCTTTATTCACAGTTGAAGCTCCTCAGTCACTCTACATTGTGGAATATGGGAACAATGTGACGATGGAATGCACATTTCCTGTGAATGGGAAATTAAAGTTTAGAGACCTAAATGTCAGCTGGGAAAAGAAAGATGAGTTAAAGAAGCAGGTTTACTCACTTCTCAAAGGAGAGGAAGATTTTGAAAGTCAGCACAGTGACTTTAAGGGAAGAATAAAATTGTTGAAAGAGAATCTGAACTTGGGACAGTCTCTCCTTCAGATCAGTGATGTGAAGCTCAGAGATGCAGGATTTTACCGCTGTGTTATTGGCTATGGTGGAGCCGACTACAAGACCATCAGTCTGAAAGTTAAGGGTGAGTGTGCTACTGCAGGAGGTTCAGTACTGTCTGATACTGTTAAAAGATTTCAGAACGGTTCCTGGTGTAAGAGTTGTCTTTGTTTGCATTTAAATAAATCTGTCCAGGGGCAGGAGCTGCCTCATGGCCCTTGTGCAGTTGTATAGCTTTGTGGTTCTGTCTGGGTTGAATCCATGTTCTGTCCTTTATTTCCCATAATGACACATGAGAGATAGTGTTGCAAAACCATTTAGGCAAGATGAAGACCAGAAAGCTAATGCAGTTTTTTAAACAGTGTCAAAATTGTAATAAATCCTGTACCTCAAGTTACAGACATGAGGGTGGTATTTAATTTTCCTATCAAAAGCATTACTTACAAAATGCAAGCTGATGTACAGAAGCCTGACCCAGGGGCTCGAGATAAGGAAAAGATGTCTTGCTAATAGATGCTGCTCTTCTAGCTTTCTACTAGTAATCATTTTATTCCATTTGTTTAGCTCCTTATAGAACTATAACCCAAGGAGTAGTGAGCACGGGAGACGATGAATGGAAATTGACATGTCAGTCAGAAGGATACCCACAAGCTGAAGTGATATGGCAAAACAGAGAATATGATGATTTGACTGAAAAAGCGAACACAAGTTATGAAACTGGAAGTGACCAGCTGTATCGTGTGACAAGTACCCTTACAATTAAAAGCAAAACTGATGAGATATTTTACTGTATATTCTGGAACAAAGAGCTGAAAGAAAATACATCTGCCATTGTACACATAGCAGGTAGCCTTTCTAAATTTCATTTATGGTCATACACTTCTAGGTACTATGTCATTTTGTCCCAGTTGAATCGGTCATGATTTGTTTCTCTTTCCTGTCTAATTTTGAAAAGGCTAAAATGAAATACCTGTGTTGCTAAGCTTTGCTACTAGTGTACACTTCCACTAACTTGTTCTTCATGCATGTGTGGTTGGAATTCAGGGACAGGAATTTTGCATGACCTATAGTTACGTGAAAATTGAGTGTGAAAAGAAGTTCTCTTACTTGAAAATCATACAGTCTGGTGCCTAGAAATGAAGCCCTCCCGTATAAATTAAATATGCCTTCCAAGACTGTTCTGTTTTGCTTATGATAGCTGTCAAATAAATTTGAACAATATGAGCTTTTCCTGCCACTACAGCCTTTGCTTTGAACACACTTAAGTTTAACAAATTGTACACAGATACTTTTTTTCTCATAAAAATCTGGATTCAAGAAAAATGCATGAATGGAGAAGACCACTACAATTTCTCATTAGACCTTTTAACTGAGCACCATATCTGCTGTTTTTGGTTTTAGTTACTCTTTTGCTTTCTGCATTGCACCCTGTTAAGTTTCCACAAGCTTTCAATCTGATCCAACTCAAAAACTGTATTTCTCTTTATCAGACTGCTACTTGGTCAAGTTATTTCCTTTGTCCTGTTCACTGCATACATTTTGGGACTGACAAGAGGTGGAAGCAGGCAGCTGAGAGTGAGAAAGCTAGGTCATGCTTTCACCAGGCAGGGAGCAGGCAAGATCGGTTTTAACAAAAAATGCCTCTGAGATTCAAGGAGTCCAGTTATCCTTTGCATTCAAAGCTTTACCAGATGAAAGGGACTTTCTGTTCTCTTTCTCAGTCAGCTCTTTCCTGTAGTCCTGATGAAAAATTAAGCTAAATGTAGCACTTTGTACCTTGGTGACAAGCAGTATTTATGATGAGACAATATCACATGGAATGCAGGAAGCAAAGATAAATATGAATATGTCCTGTCTTCTTTTTCCTTTATTGGGATGGGATACGGTGAAGCACACCATCAGCACCTGACCTTAGACACAATCTAAAATGCTGTTACCATGTCTGAGCAAAAATCATATGGTGAAAAGGGAGAGGCTTGTACAATTATGTAATGTCTTCCCCTCACCTGTTTTTATTGAAGATTCAGCTGACGGTGTTCTGTGGACTGACAGCAGACGCTTTGTTGGAGCAATTCTCATTGTGACTGCTTTCTTCGGATCAGTGCTTCTATTTATGCTTTGCATAAGAAAAGGTATTAAAATTATTGCAGTATATCTCAGTTATAAATCTGTTCTGCTAATTCATCACCTCAGAAGTGGAATGAGATAATAAAAGTCTGCCTTTGATCTTTCATTCTGAAACCACTAAAATTTTTACCACATTGTTTGTTTCTTTATCTGACGTAGTTAAATACTAGCAAGTTAGCAGAGTGGAACAGGTTGTCAGCCCCTCACAAACCACTTATTACCATTCATTTTTCTTATAGGTACTGATGCATAGCAGTAAGACTAGTGTCTAAGCTATTCAAACAAGAAAGCAAAGCTTATGCAACTACTGGAAATGGAAGTTTCCTATTCCTCCCTTGTGATTTGGGACCAGAGTGCTGAGATCAGACAGGACCCTGGAGGTTTTTTAGGTCTCTTTTTCCTGTGTTTTCCGAAAAATTTCACTGAACTGTGACTGCATGTGTTTTTCAAGTGATCTAGTTGTTATGAATTCTACATACATCTTTATTCAGTTAAAACATCACAAAAATGGTGGACTGAATATGAAATGATATGTCCAATGTTTTGATTCTGATTTCTTTTTTTCCACAAGTGAGAATACACTCACTGTGGCTTCATACCACTAGATTAATTTTCTTGTTAACTTTTGAGCTTTTTAAGTTTGTTTCACTGACTTGAATTGGACATTTTCAGCATCACAGTATGCTTAAGAGGTAAAGCATTGCTGGTAATTTGTTTTCACTTGCTAGTTAACCAAACAAAAAACTTGGAGAAATAATTGTTAGGATATCTGAGCATGAAAAGAATATATTTTGCCCCAAATTAAAGAAAAATGTTTGAAAGGTTGCTTAACCTGAAATAAGTGCTCTCACTTTTTTTTCCTTGTTTGATTGTTTCTGGGGTGTTTTTTCCTTAGAGGAAAGTAAGTGTGTCTGAGGACTTTATAGTCAGGGGTATTTTTTTACTCTTAGTTTTAAAAGATACAATAAAGTCATGCAGATCTCAGAACATCCATAGGACTCATTTGAAAATGTTGAAAGCGTTTTTTATGAACATTCTGATTTTGGCCATAGCTCCTCGTCTGTATAACAAATTTATGGGTTTTTTTAGCTGATGCTTAGCTATTTATTTTTTTTCTCAAGTATTTTTTTAATTTTTTTTTTGATCAAGTTGTCTGCAGCAGTAAACTACAAGATGTATTGAAGCTGATACAGTGCTCTTAGCATTATCATATCATACTGGTATGATTCTGTGAAGAAAATGCTTCAAAACTCTGAACAAGTTAGTTTACTAAACGCTTCTCTTGAAATTCTTGAATTTTACAGGACACATAAATGCGTGTAGCTAGCGCGAAACACAGCTAGAACTAATGCAAAGTCTGGTTGCACTGTCTTCTCAGGTGATATCCCAAAACCTTCCACACTGAGAGGTATGCTTTCTGAGGTAGTATAGCAGAGCTATTGGTTTTCCTGTCTGCCAGATCTCTTTTCAACAGTGAAAACCAGAAACACCCGTAACTTCTGTCTGAAAATTACACAAAAACACCTATAAGCAAACTTTAAACTGGGTGTTCACGTTGAAGTTCCATAAAATAAATACAAGATAGAATGCGACTTGGATATTGAGTGTTTTGGTCACCTCCACTGGTGCTATGGAAACATGTCCTGGGAGAAGTGTTGGTAAGATTTACAAGCTTTTGGGTGATGTCAGTAGGCTGCAGAAGGCATGTAGGTAACACTGTATATATAAGAATATATTTTTCTGAATGGGAATAGGAGCAGAACATGAAAGTGGAGGAAGGGAGAGCAAAATGCTCGCCTCCTGTAAGATTCCCACCTGGAGATTTCAGTGAAAGTCAGAAGTTTCCTGGGTTGCTTGACTAACAGTTCTTGTTTGTGTGTATACATCATAATGTGTATCATACATGTCACATCATGATGTACATCACATATGTCACGATGTGTGTGATCATGATGATTATGTTACATATATGCACGTGTGTATATCATAAACTACAGATTGATTCAGAAGCTGAAGTAATAGCGACAGTTTTTTCTTCTAAAACCCAAGCTGTCTTAGATGACCAGACAAATGATTCTTTCAGAATGGAATGCCCCCCGAATATGAGCTTTTTTTCCCCTCAAAAAAGCGCTGAGAAAGTGATGCCCATCTTGTTCCCTGTTGCCTAATATGTTCAAATTCTGGTTGAAAATATACAATGGAAAACCATTTGAGCAAGTATTTTCCAGTGTTTTTAGTGTATAATACCAGTGGAGTTCTGGCTTAGGAATGAGGAAAGGGAATTGGAAAGGAAGCTGCCAGACTGGGGCATGGGCGAACATATTTTAAAGTCTTTGGAGAAATAGAGTGTTTTGGGAACCAATGATTACAGTATGCTAAGTGTGCCCTTTTTGATTTTTGTTTCATTTTCATTCAGCTAGAGCAGATCAGGACAACAGAACACATATGGCTAGTTCATCAATAGCAAGTACATACATATGGCATAAATCTACCTTAGTGTGATTCTTGTGGAAATATTTGCTTGAGAATTTAGTTTGTAATGGTGACAACCATTGCAGATTTTCATTCAACTGTCATTTTGCTTTCTACTTTTCATTCATGTAACAAATGTAAATTACATTTCAAGTGTGACTTTTCATTATTATATCAACTTCTTGAATGGAAAATGCCAAAGGAAAGCATGTTTGATGCAGTCCTGATATGCACAAGAAAAGCACAGACTGGTTGGTATGCGGTGTTTTGGAAACTCTGTGGTAGGATGGGTCATGCTTCTTGGAACATACACCTCAGGATGGCAGCACATCTTGGTGCAGACTTGGTGCAGACTGCTGCAATTTGAGCCATGTTGGCATTATCCTTTTTCCTCCAGTGTTATAATGTGCACTGGAGGGTCTTTGTCACAGCATTGAGGACAGAGGGTTTGGTCCTGTCAAGAGAAACACAGGTAGAACCTTTAGCTTCCCTAACAGTTTTAGGGGTTTGAGGTTTTTTTTTTCCTCCCTCCTGTTGAGATACTGGTGCTGTTTGCTATGAGCAATGCTCAGTGAATGGCCAGTATCACCACAACAGTGAGAAATGGAGGGAAGAGTAGAGAGGGAGTTGATGTTAGCAGTGAAAGAGATCAAAATCCTTTAGCTTCCTCTTACGATAGCTTATGGCTATTTTTTAAAAATTATTATTTGTTGTATGGTTTTATTTGGACACCACTTCAAATTAAACTGCTATGTGAAAGTTAGTTCATACTGGCAATTGGGTGTTTTCCTAATAAAACCTCACATGAGAATACTTGAGAATGTCACGACATTGGTATTAATCTCTTCTTCTCATCTGCATTTAAGTCGCATAGTTCCTGGATGGCCTGAGATAGCAGTTTTTAACAAAGATTTATCACTGTATGAAAAGTTTAAGATATGCTGACTGTTATCTGCATGTATGTCATTTGTTTAAAGAGCTGTCAAAAGACAAGGATACACATGACTGCAGAGATGCTTCTTCTGAAGAGCTGAAATGTAAGTATAAATTAAAAAGTGAAAAATAATTGCAAATTGCACACAGTGTAAATCATCTGTGATTATCAGAGCCTTGGTTCATGCCTGGTTTGATTAGTCCCTTGTTTCAACAGACAGAGCCTTCAAGAGAAGTACCAGCCTTCCATTCTCCTTCTTACAAACTCACCATTATAACTCGTTGTGTACTGGGAGTTATGTAAAATAATTCATCTGGTTTTAAAAAAAATAACAATCCACATGAAGGAAAATGTGATGTGGAGATACATAACAACCCAAATTAGTTTTTTCTCTAGCTTACACTTTTACCACAGAAACAGTTGTGCCAGCACCACCAGAGGAGTGGTGATGGTAGTGGGGAAAGCAACCTTAAACCATCACATCCAATAGAGCAAGTCTCAGGCTGTGAAATTCTGTCTCAGCAAAGCAGGAAAATAAATTACTAAATATCTGAAATCTCTGAAGTGTACTGTGGTATGGACAGAAGGGTGAAGTTACTGAGTTTTTTCTTTCATGTTCTTGCTGACTTCTGAAGCACTTATATTAATTACATCCCAGATCCATCCCTGCTACACTTTAGTGTAGTAAACATGAACAAAGGTAAGTCTGCTGGTTCTGCAGGTATAGATCTCCAAGTCAAAGAGTTAGGGCCTAGGCATATGCTGCTAGGCATAATGCCAGACAGAGCACTGAACCTACTTCAAAGTGTTTAAAAGAAGACCTTAAAAGTATGGAGGATCAAAGCCACAGCAATTTCACTGTATTGGCTAAAGAGCACTCTCCACCAGTGTGTCTGAAGTACCACTTTATTTCCTTGCACGATCATCATCTTTTTCTATTTGACCTTTTAATTAATTTCATTTAAGATCTTAAATTTCGATAATGAAGGAAATTTTTTTTGGTACCTCCAAACACTAGGAAGGAATCCCAAAGCCATAAAGTGTTCTGTGACTTTATAATTCTGTAACTTGATAATTTTATAATTCTTCCTTTTACAGATATGCAAATTGAGAAGACTTAGAGAAAGCAGTGGAAGCTTTTTTCCTCTGTGGTGAAGATTTGACAGCTCAGATGTTTTATGTTCTGCCTATCAAGGGGGATATTCATTTTTAGTTTTTATTCTGTTATGGCAATCTTCTTCAGTGTTGTTGCAACTGAAGAAAAACTGTGATGAAGTTAATAGAATTATTATAGCCTAAGAAGTCCTTGTATTCAGGCTTCAGATATGTAATTAGATATGGAGTTATTTAAACACTGAAGTTTCTGCTTTGTCAGATTTATACACTGTCAGATATTTAATTAAAATATCTAAAGTAAAGCACTTTAGGTCTATGACCATCATGAATTCCATAGCTAGTTCTTGAATAGGCCATCTTCTGAAATTGTGGTTGGTTTGGGTTTTCTTTCTCACCTGAGCTCTTGGTTCCCTGCAGACATTTAGTTTTCTAACTTTTGAAGAATTCTTTCAATACCCTGGTCTTCACCAAAGGTACGGGTGCAACAAGACAAGATGCCATACAGACAGGGAATTTTCTGTCCTTACTGTAGAGCTTAAAACATCAGCTACTCACAGCTAAGCCTAAAATAGATGCTGTAACCTTCTTGTCAATTATGATTTTGAAATTATTGAATAATACTGATCTTCTTGATCTCCTTCTCTGGTAAGTGTTTTGGGGATTTAATTTCCTTGTGATATACCTGGTACTACTTGGTTACTGCTTGTTATTCTTCTGATTTACCATTTGTGAATAATGCAAATCTTCAGACAATCAGGAAGAACAACTCGATTTGGACTGCCTTTTTCTTCATCTTGGGAATACAAGAGAGGAATCTTCTCACTTCTAGGACATGAAATACATGTTTATGTGATTACTTAAGAAAATTAGGAGGGATTATGCTACTGGATCCCATTTCTTGAGCGGTTGGTTTGTTACATTGTGTTAGTTGCATAGCTTTTTGGAGGGGGGGTCATACACAAATGAAAATTATTTATTACAATTCTATTCACAATTATATTTTTAAAATAAAATATGTTTTCTTTCTCTGGTGTTTTTTCCCTGCTCTCTTTGACTTGTCAATAAGTAGTGTGCTTTTTCTGGGAAAATCGGATATCTTAAGATTTGGCTGTAGAGTAGTGTATACATCTGTGTCATCCCTCTGATGGCACTCCCAAAGAAGAGGCAGTGGAGAGCTGGATTCTCATTGAACTCAGGTTTTGTTTCTCAGATCAAGATAAATGAGTCTGTTGTGCAGTTAGAATGTGAGTGCAGCCCTCAGCCTAGGGCTTCGCTCCTGGCTGTATTTGATCTAGCTGGTGTAAAGTTGTGTTTAATATGTCTCAGCAAGCTGCCCTGTGTAGGGCACACATAGGAATAATGGAATTTGTAGACCTCCAGCTAAGTAAAAGAGTTACTCCAAAGTGATTTCGCTGTTTCATTGCAGAGCTTGCATACTCCGATACTGATTCTTTCCATCCTTCAGGGATGCTAGGTGAAATTTGAATATCCCCTACTGCTTCCCAACATGTATTTTGAGGCCACAGTCTGGGCATCACTGAAGGTGACAGCCAATTTTTAATTATTCCTGGAGTCCAAAAATGGCTTTGGAAATATTAGTGCCCTTTGTAGACAAAGTGCTGACTCTCCTTAACACGCAAATGTAGTTTCATGTCACCACATAAATAATTCCCCTCTTAATTTTCTACTTCCTCTTCAAGAGTGCAACAGCTGTTTGCATATTAAAGTAAAAGTGAAAATTCCACTCCTTTTAGTTACTATCAGCCTTTGCAAGGCAGTGCTACTAGTGCATGCTTAGTCTCATGGAAGTGAGGTTGATGCCTTCAGCAAGCTCCACTGGACAGCAGGAACCACTACATTTATCTTTTTCCAGCCGGAGAAAAGGTACAGTGCTCTTTATCAGATAGATAATATAATGAAATGAGGTAATGTAAATACGTTTCTAAATTCTGTAGCTGAACCCTACCATCCAAAATCCCAGTGCTCAAAGTCCTGAGTGGCTGATAGGAAGCTTGAAATTTTGCTAGTTCATTAGAAAAGCAGCGTGTGTGGTGGCTAACAGATGGTGTGAAAAGACCTGTCCTGTCTTGGTAAGCCTTACTTTGTATTTCTCTGACATCCAGACCAGAATTTGTCTAATCTAATTTGAGTAATTTTACAAATCAGTCTTTTAGGATAAGCTAGGTCTTTCAGCTTCATTTTTACAAATACAGGGAGGGAGGCATATGTGTTCATGCTCCAGTGCCATGAGTTGTTTAGGTACAATTATATTCCACTCGTGACAAAGGGAGAATACACACCTAACTGAATATATGACATATTTAGGTGATCAGAACTAGGTAAGAGGAAATCCTTCCTATCCTAACACAGAAACTGTAGTTAAACACTGTATTTGTAATAATATTTTTTCCTTCAGTTAGCAATTTTTTGCGTGATACTTTAGTGGTTTTGGATATTTGGAAAATGAAATTCAGCAGGACCCTAGAGCAGACTCAGCTTCAGTAAGCTGGATTTTGATCCCTGATATCAAGCATGTTTAGATGCCCAGAAGTGCTCAAAAAAATCCACTTGCCCAGGCTTTGTCCAGTCAAATTTGATATATTTGCAAGGATGGAGATTCACAACCTCACTGAGCAACAGTGTTTGACAGAACAGTCCTAGTAAATGCAGGTACAGATGCCAAGGATATATACTGCACTAAATGGATATAAATACAGGGGAAAAAAAAAAAAAAAAGGTGTAGTTAAGAGTTTGAGTATATAACTTTCACAGAATGCTTTGGAAAAACTTGTTTGGATGCACATTCTCAGCAATGCAGAGCATTGAACTCTGAGTATATTCACTAAGAAAAATGAAACTGGAACTGCTCACAGATTCCTAAGAAACTTGGTGGTTTCCTTTAACAGTCGTTTTGTGACATCAAGCCTGAATAAGATCAGCCTACAAGCTGTGCTATGTGCATGTTTTAAGTCTGTCGTGAGAGTTGGATAGTCACTGCTATCATGCAAAAAACTTCGAAAATCTTAGCTGTTATATGAACCTGATTCTTCCAATGACTGCATAAGGATCTGATGTGAGTATAATGCTGCTAAAATGCAAATTGATGTTTAGTGCATTTCTGACAGATGGATTACAGATTTTTCTTCCCTATATTTGTAACATACGCTTAAATTAAGTTTGTTTGCAAGTGACTTGTAGGGAGTGGACTCTAAGTCTGAACAGAGACTGGATGAGTCCCAGACCCTAAAACACAGGTCCATATAACTTCAAACCCTGGGGAATAGTTTTAGAACCTGAACCTGTCTTGCAGCTCTAATTTCTGTCATAGCTGAAGGCAGAAGAGTGGTGCCAGCAACCCTCTTCAGCTTACGCATTGGGTTGTTGCTGTTTGTAAATCTTTTGTTCTGAATTTCAGGGAAGAGTTGTATGGAGAAAAAAAAAAATCTGCATATGTTTGTGTCTGTATATTCCCTCTTACTTTCCTTTGGTTTAATAAAACATCTACCTGCAGATGGTAGGTTGTTTTGATTGTACATAAGTCTGGAGACTTTCAGCTTCTGCATTCCCAGGAGGAGCACAGGCTAGGAAGAATTTCTTGCACTTCTCTGAAAAGTATCTCTTTTGAAGCTGTAGATGTAAGAGAAAATTTTCAGTATATCACACCAAACTATTAGCCTGTATTGTTCAGGGCTACTGCTGCGAGTTGAAAGGTATGTGGGCTCTAGAATACACAGCTGTATTTTGAATTTAATGAGATTTTCTGCAACAAAATTTAAATGTGATCTTATCCTAGTACCTATGGCAAAATAATATTTATTTGATTTTTTTAATTAGAATTATTGTATTTGACATTGAACAAATAAAGTGGCAGTGAAAAAGATACAAAAAGTAACAGTTAAACAATGCGGAGATTTCACAGCAAGCGTGGGCAAAGAAGGAAGTGAGAAATTATGTCCACACCCGAAAGCTGAAGTGAGACAGAGAGCAGTCTGAAATGATGCAAACAGTCTGTCACAGGTGAAGCGAAGATCAGGTATAAAGCAATGGACACAACAGTAGATAGGACAAAGGACTGCGATAAGTACGTCACAGCAGGGAAAGAACAGGAGGTGAGAGGGTGCTTTGGTGAGGTGGGTTAGAGGCAAGGGGAGCAGAAGACTATACCCAGAGCACATAGTGAGACACAGTGCCTTTCTGATAGTGAGATCCAGAACAGATGTAGTTTGTATGAATTTCTTGTTTATTTTATCACCTAGGATTTTTTAACTTTCTCTTTTTTTACTGGATCCTTTACTGAAAGAAAACCAGTTTAGTCATTTCGGGAGAAGACTGAAATAGTTTTGTCTTTTTGCACTGGTGGGAGTGTTGGAAGAAAGCTTTTGAAACCGCAAGATGCCCAAAGACAAAGGAGTTTAAGTTACGGAGAAAGACAAAGAAAGCCAACAGAGACCCCTGAGTCTTTTGAGGTGTACATATGTGTGTAAGAAGATTATTTGCTTTCCAACAAAATGAACATAAAACTCAGTTTCATGCAGGAAGGTCTGTATTACCTCATTACTAGCTGGTGCTGTACAGTCACATTAGCCTCCTATTGCTCTGATGCTTTCTTATGGCCAAACAGAGCCAAGCAGGATGCTTTGTTAACACATCTTGGTTGCTTCTGGTATTTAGATGAGTTTGTCTTTCTGGGATATTTGTAGAGGGCCCTGTGTTGTGCTTTGTGCAGGCAGTAACTCTGCAATTCAAAAATAAAAATGCTGTAGAAAGAGAAGGAATAGGAAAAAAAGTGATCTGAGCTGATCTCTGCAATGTTACAGAGTACATCATTGGCAGAGCAAAAATGTTGAATGTGGAAATGAACAAATCAATTGAAAGACTGCTGTTTCAAATCTATAACAAAGTCTATCAGCTCAGGATTTCTCATCAATCATCTGCAATACTTTGTTTACCAAAGCAAAATTGACAGTTCATGCAGGAGTGAACACAGGCCATTTGGCCAGCCTGGTCATGTTACTCTTCTCCTCCCAGCTGTGGAGTGCAATGTCCCTGTTTTCTTTCAGGAACTTCATAAGAACACTTGCATTACGCCTGCTAAAACTGAGCATGATCACATCATAAATGCTGTCAGTGTCTAACCCGGTCTATAGAGAAACACAGTACAAACAAGGGTCTGTTTACAATATCTACTTAACTTTAAAAGGTGAAGTACTTTTCCTTAGTCCTTTAATTCTTGAGTCTGGGTGATTACTGTGAACTTCTACATATGTTTGACTTCTCCTTTAAACCTGAAGAAGAGCTGGTGTGCTTGGAAGCTTGTTTAGATTTTCTAGCACTTCCGATTATTTTAGTGGAAGATACGTTCTTGGTCTGCAAAACTCCCCTCGCTGCTACTGTCCCTGAATCAATGACTCTGCCTCTGGTTGTGTTCATTTAGTAGAGAACATAAAGAAGATTCCTGTGGCGCAGGATCCTTTATTATCCTTGTGTTGGCAGCAATCACGGAATCATAGAATGGATTGGGTTGGAAGGAACCTTTAAAGATCACCTAGCTGAAACCCCCTGCAATGAGCAGGGACAGTCATAGCAAGGCTAGTAACCAAAGGTGGTGCCAGAGGGTCTTGTATTAAGGTCTTAAGATGCTCCTTTTATTTAAAAAACACACATGAAATTTGAGATACACACATGAAATTAATAGAATTCACAATTCACATTATTCAGATGTGAGTTTCAATTATTATTAATCAGTAGATTGTAAAATATTCTGTGATTTCCATGTTCCTTTGCTTACAAAACTTCTTGCAAACTCTTCAATATTATCAATGTTGTAGGAGTTGTCACTACCTGAGGTAAAATCTGTCCTAACACTTCTGACCAGACTGGTGTCATTCTCCCTCACCAATTCACTGTGGCTCACACCGTGAGTTCCCTGAAAATAAGATCCAGTAGCCATAAAAATAAACACTTGCCAAAGAGATCTATAGAAAGCACAGCTACTTAAAAGAAATATCCCAGCTTTTTCTCACGAGCAACGTGGTTTAAGCATATAGCAGAGTTTGTTGTTCTCCTATTGCCACTGCTTTTACCTCCTGAGAGCATCCTTATGAAATACAGCTCTCTTCTCATGAGCATCTCTTCAGCTCTGTCTGTAGAACCGAAAAAAAAAGTCTATACTTCATGTTGAAAATTGAGTAATAAGTTGAAAACGATCTTGTGGCCAGGAGCATACAGCTTGTGCTGTTTGAAATGTGAATGCAGAGCCTAGATTTTCTGAAGGAATGAGAAGTGTCTTTCTTCCTTCTTACCAGAAGAATTTTGGCTAACTGCTTGAGATTTTATGTGAACTGTTGCATTCCATTGGTAAAAAATGACTTTTTTTCTGGAGCTGAGCATTATAATCCCTGTATGTATGTGAGCTGAGATCAGGACTAAAGTCATAGACATGGTTAACAGAATCAAAAGGAGGAAAACTATACACAGCATTTTTTTGACCTTTGGGGAATTGCAGTAATTTATTATCGTTGACCTCTGGATTTCACTCAGCATTCACTAAGAAAACTTATCATAATATGTTCCTTTTGGGCCAAAGAAAGTCAAGTATGGGTTTCAACTTGGTAATTTCAGGAAAGTAAAAAGCTGTATAAAAAGAGATTATTATATTCCTCCCTTTTCGCATTCATATTGTTGTGCCTTTGTTTTCTATGTTCCCATTCGAATTTTTAGTCCTGGGCTCTACATCCTCACTGGAACTATTTCAACTCATAAAAAGACATGATAGTTTTTATATGTCTGGTGTTATGGTTTTCATCACCTCAAGCCTCAAAAATTTATTCGGATTCATATTCACACAGCACCGTGTGAAAACTTGCTGCTTCTTCTGCAGGTTCATCTGGGAAATTAATTTACTGACAGGATTTGAATTGCTGTTGAAATGTCATGTGATTTCGTCATGTTCTCAGATGTGAATTTCAATTTCTAGCTTTGGTGCCAGAACCAATAAGTGCTGATTTTATGGTGCAGTATTCCTCTGTTATGCCCCTATGATGTTGTAACAGAAAGATAATGAATATGCTTTAGAAGTGGCCTTTGCTTACAGGAAAAAAAGACAGTGCTGTGCACAAACTTGTTAGGATAGTTGTGTACAATGACTACTGCACAGGAGGACGTGCTACATGTTTCATACAAGGTAGGGAGAAAATGAGAACTGTTCTGTAGCAGCGTGAATGGTTGGTGCTGCAAGCTCAGAAGAAATCATCTTCCAGATGCTGGTGGACAGATTCTTTCTGGAATTGCATCGAGATGCCTGACAGAGCCATACAGTTGCATAGGTAAACTGCACTGAGGCTGGGTGACAGGTTAACATCCACTAGCAAGATCATGGAAATAAAGAAGGCAGGCTTCTAACACAGACCCTTGCTGATAGATGCTTGATCTTTCTAATGCAGATCCTTGATGATCCCTACAAGCGTTCCATGACTGCTTTCAGTTTCACAAGTGAAAATGTTTCCCTATTTGAGTTCTATTTGTTTATGGCACTCTTCTCAAGCTAATTCATCTGGTCAGGCAACATTTACTCTTACTTGATATTTAATAATAATGATTGCTATCTGCTGGGGCTTTGGTTGTATATCCCCATATTTTTGTTCTATCCTTTTACTCTCAGCAATATATGTATTTTAAAAAATACTATGCAAGATATATGCTTTGCATTCTCCGTGTATTCCAGGCTATTAAAAGGGAATAGATTGCCTCAAACCTCTCACATGAGGCTAGTCCAGAGATATAAACTTTGATGTGAAGCACTGTTCCATTCTTCTTTCAGTTCTTCCCTCATGTTCACCTCCTTCTAGGCAAGCTGTGTGGAGAAGTAAGCATAGATTGAGAAGTGAGCATAGATTATAATATTAATTGTAACACACTGACAGCTACATAAGGAGTGAAATTTAACCCAGCTATCAGTGTGGTACAGGATCTTTGTTTCTGCATCCAAAAAAATGAAGATACTGATGCTGATATTGTTTATTAGCTCCTTTCTCATGCAGCTAAAGTAATTACTACGTATCACACATTAACTGGTGGCAACTCAGTCCTCTGATAAAGGTAATTACGTTTCATTTACGTGTAATTAGTCTGTTTACTGTAGTTTGCATATCCATGTTTATGGTGACATGAAGATCACCTTTAGCTGTGACATCAAAAGATTAAGGTCTAAACTTCCAGGAAAAGTCCTCTGATTTTGGCTGTTAACTTTGCTAAAGCTTGAGCCTGATTTTCAGAGGTACTGAGAGTTCAAAGGTGGAAGAAATCAGAGAAATACAGCACCTGAGAAAATCAGAGCCAGAATGTTTCAAGCTGAGCCACAAATAAATGGGGAAGTAAAATAAACCCTCTCCAGTAAGTCTAGCTCTGGGGAAGTTTAAAATTGCCCTTTCTCTTCTTTACTTCCTTATGATTATTTCTGCATCTCCCTCACTGAATTTTTAGATTATACTTTACGTTAGCACACTTTATTCAAAGTAATTCTTACCTATTTTCTATTATCTTATTAGTTTTGTTGTTGATGTTGTCCCTGTTTTGGGGTTTGTTTGGATTTTTGCTTTTTAGTTATGTTGATCTGTACACAAATGTATAACAATAGTTTGCTTATTACCACGACGGGTTTTGAGGTTATAATCCGCATCAGTAGGAGATGTAATTGTTGCAAGTTCTGATGAAATCCTACGTTTGTTTCAGATCCACCTGAGAAAATGTTTCAGATCCTCACAATGCTGTTGGTGGAAATGCAGTTTTCCGTGGTCTCAGGTAAGAGAGAAGCTGACTTTCAACTTCACCAGCAGGACCAATGAGGCAAAAGCTGCTACGTCCCCAGTACACGGGCTTCAGTACCCTGAGCCGTACTTGCGTGAATAGCCGGTGGCATCTGAAGTCTCTGATTTGCAATGTCTTACAGAAGGCACTGTGTGCTAACCGAGCAGGTGGCAGATTGCCGTCACTTTCCACAGTCAGGCTTCCTTAAAGGATAGTGTTCTGACAGCTGAAGTGCCCAGCATCAGCAGGCAGCATGGCTGTGAGAGGAAGGACGACCAAAGCAACCTAAGCCAATTGTCAAGTGGAACAACCCCAGCGTGAGCCAGAGTAAAGTAAACCCACACGTATTGCCCTGTAGCCAAGGAGCTATTCTGAATGTCACTATCAGTACTTCCAAGTGCTTCTGAACTAAATCCATCAATATGTGGTACATTCAACACAGAAAGTAGTGATAAAGCATACTGAACAATGTATCACAAATAACTCTCCTTTATGAAGTACACTTTAAAATGACAAACTGTTCATAACAAAATGAATTTCAGATTTAGTGAATGGCTAAGAAGACTTTTTTGGTGTATTTTCTGTAATACTGTTGCATGTACCTGAGAAGACATAGAATCAAATGATACTCACATGGTCCCAGGCTTGTTGAAGACCGTAATTGGTACACAGCAATTCTGCCAAGTTACACGTGCTTATCCAGTGCAATTCTGTTTCACAGGAATTACACTCAATTTTCTCAATGTAAAACATAAAGAAATTACGTTTACTATTTCCACAATTAACTGTTGCTTTTACTAGAATCTTAGGACGTAAGTGATACAATCACAATTTCATAGAAGCATTCCCTGTGTAATCACTGACTCAACCTTAATGTGAAATAAAAAACTTACTTATTTTGTTTTTGTCTTTCAGACTGTAATCAATGCAGAATACAGATGATTTGTTATATAGAATATAGATGATTTGCTATAAATACTACTGACATAGTAGAACAGTTAATGTCACACACAGAATCACACAGAACATTAGGGGCTGGAAGGGACCTCAAAAGATGATCCAGTCCAAACCCCCTGCCAGGATCACCTACAGCAGATCGCACAGGAATGTGTCCAGGCGGGTTTTGAATGTCTCCAGAGAAGGAGACTCCACAACCTCCCTGGGCAGCCTGTGCCAGGGCTCTGTCACCCTCACAGTGAAAAAGTTTTTTCTCATATTTTTGTGAGTAGGAAAACAAAAAAAATGCTATAAACTTTTAGTCAAACCAGTAGCCATATGCCTGACTACATGACACCTACTGCCCAAATATAATCAACAAATGACACCGTCTTCTTTTCTTGCTGTAGCTTTATTTACAGTTGAAGTTCCTCAACAGCTGTACGTGGTGGAATATGGGAACAACGTGACCATGGAATGCAAATTCCCTGTGAACGGCTCGTTAAACCTAGAACTCCTGACAGTTGTTTGGGAGCAAAAAAGACAGGGGCAGTTGAAATCAAAAGAGGTGTACACACTTCGCAATGGGAAGGCATTCCCTCCATCTCAAGATCGTGATTACATAGGAAGAGCAGCACTTCTGCTCAGTGAACTGAAACTGGGACGAGCTGTCCTTCAGATCACCAGAGTGAAGATTACAGATGCAGGATCATACCTTTGTCTCATTGAATACCAAGGTGTGGACTACAAGTACATTACTTTGGAAGTAAAAGGTTAGTGGGTGAACTGAATGCAGGTATATATTCCTTGAGATGTCTCTGCTAAATTCCTACAAGTGTGGAGGAATTTGTTGCTAATTCTCTCACAAAGACTCTGTGTTCAGCTCCCAGGTGAACAAAAACAGTTGTCTTAGCACTGCTTAGTCTTCAGTTCAATGGCCAGTTGAGCTTCTCTAGGAGCAGCCTGTGCCAGGGAGGGAGAATGACTGGTCATCTTCTGTCCTTCATCCTTCCTCCTTCTTGCCACATGCTCTTCCCCAGTGCCCCCACCCTCTCATCTGACCTCCTGCTGTGTTGGGTTGCCTCTGGCCATTCCCACAAGTTTCTCAGAGGTGTTTTTATTTACTTAAAAGCCCTGCTGCAACTACCCAAGTGGCAGGGAATTCCCCGAGTGAATGCAGCTCCCACAGCAAGGACTTGTGATTTTCTGTGTTCATCAAAGCCAAATGAAAGTTAGTAGTATAGGCGTACATTACTGGACAGCACGGTAGACCTCTGAAAGGCCTTTGAAAGGCCTGTGTTTTCCATTAACAGAAGTATGTCCACGTGATACAAGGCAGCATTCATTTCCCATCTAGACGTTTAAACAGTGAGTTTTGTCAAAATTAAAATTGGATACAGCCATTTTTAAGATCCACATTGGTTCCTCTGAACTGTCCTCACAGAAACTCTAAATTAATTTTGTTCTAACACAGTGAAAATATAACACAGTTTTTTATAAGCTATGGTAAAATAAAACATAAAACCAAGCCTTTTTCAGCAAGTGGCATATTCAAAAACTCAAAATCGAGTCCCATGAGACTTCATTTGTTTCCTCTGTATTGATAAATTATGAATTCAGTGCCAACTGCTTCCTTGTATAAAGTAAAGCAGGAAGTTCTGTCACTGTATCCGTGAGAAGGATTGAATAATGAATATTGAATTGTTCCACAAAACATCCTCTATCATTTCATGTAAGTGTACCTCAGATATAGCCACAGACAAAATATGTCAATAAAGTGAAGGAGGGAAAGGGAAGTGGGAGAATTATTATTGCTGCATAAAATAATTTAATTCAACTTCTTTTTATGCAGCATCCTACAAGAGAATAAACACTCAAGTAATAAGAATACCAGGTGAAGACAAATTTATTTTTATCTGTCAGTCAGAAGGCTTTCCATTGGCAGAGGTTTTCTGGCGAAATGAGAAGAACTTCAATCTCAGTGGATCTGCAAATACCACCTATACACTGACTGCAGACAGCCTGTACAATGTCACCAGCACCCTGATGTTCAAACCAAATATGAGTGAGAACTACAGCTGCGTGTTCTGGAATAAAGAACTGAACAGAGAAACTTCAGCTCACATTTCCACTCTAGGTTCGTATTACCTTGAACTTGTACAAGACAGAGAGCATGTGTACATACATCGTGGCCTATGATCCATCACTGGAATAAAGGTCTAAAATCAGTGTAATATTGATGCTCTGGAAAAGAAAGTCAGTATTACGTACACCTTTGAAGCTACAGCCAGCTCACACTTCAACAAGCCAGTCTGTCATTTTTATGTCTATTTTAGTTTTAGGGCAGCTCAAGTTATTTGGCTGCCAGTACAGACAAAATTCTTTAACTTGCATGGGTGTCTTCCATGATGCAGACTACTAATTAATTGTTCTTCAAACGGGATACAGACAAATTGCAGTACTGCTCACTAAAATGCCATAGAAATGAAAGATTTGACTCCTTTTTTTTTTGGTAAAGCTTTTTACAGTAATATCGTAGAATAAAGTATTTAATTAAATGAGTGTTAAACACTATGTTGATAAATTTTAAGAAGCATTTCTTCAGTCAGAGAAAAACTTTGGAATATCAGAACTGATAACTTCATAACAGAGGTTGCATCTGGAATATTGTGTCCAGTTCTGGGCCTCTCAGTTCAAGAAGGACAGGGACCTGCTGGAGAGAGTCCAGCACAGAGCCACAAAGATGATGAAGGGAGTGGAACATCTCCCTTATGAGGAAAGGCTGAAGGACCTGGGTCTCTTTAACTTGGAGAAGAGGAGGCTGAGGGGTGACCTCATTAACGTTTATAATTATGTCAAGGGGAGTGTCAGAAGGATGGTGCCAGGCTCTTCTCAGTGATGTCCACTGATAGGACAAGGGGCAACAGATACAAGCTGGAGCACAGGAAGTTCCACAAAAACATTAGGAAAAGCTTTTTGACTGTGAGGGTGAGAGAGCACTGGCACAGGCTGCTCAGGGACGTTGTGGAGTCTCCTTCTCTGGAGACATTCAAAACCTGCCTGGACACATTCCTGTGTGACCTACTGTAGGTGGTCCTGCTCTGGCAGGGCAGCTGGACTGGTCCCTTCTAAACCCCTGACATTCTGTGATTCTGTGATTCTATGATTCCGTGATTCGGTGATTTGGTGATTCTGTGATGCCGATTTTGTAAGTTGTTAATTTACTTTCTTTTCATGTTTCTAACAGCTTTAATGAGCAGACAGTATAGTGGACAAAAATCCCTCATCTTATTTATTGTCCCCACATGTGTGACGGTAGCTGTCCTTTCCTCTGCATTAATGATCTTTCAAAAGAGAAAATCATTCAAGGATGCACAACCCAAAAAAGGTACATTTTTCTTCAGGTAATGGATCTTTTCACTTTTTCTTAATTTTTCCCGTGAATGACTGGAAATTTTATTAACTTTAGGCACACTTGTGTGACTTTGGTCACACTGTATTTCTAGACGTGCTCTGTTCTAAAATGTTCTTGGATCATTTGAGTTGGGTTTTATTTTCCTCTGTGAGACAAGGTATATGGAAAGATACATTTTTTTTTATCTGACCAGCTATTATTCTCTACAGAACACAAAGAAGCTTTGGCTTGGAGGCTGTGAAAACAAAGGCTGAATGGTGTTTTTCTTCATGGCTACAAAGACATTGTAGCTACAATATAGGACACAGAACCTTTATTTTCGACATCTGTTAAAACTGGTTAACTAAAATGATATGCTGCAATAGCCTATTATGAATAGCATTTCTTTCCTTGTTTGCAAGTGCAATAGTGGAAAAGGAATAAAGGAAACACACTGTTACTCTAGTCTTTTCTTGCATATTAATAAATTCTGGTAAACTCAGACAAATATGTTTACTGTAATGAAGTGAAAGTCTTGTTATTAAGGACTTCAGAATTTGGTGCCAAATTTGTAAAGGAGTGTAGAGAAGTTTGTAGATTTGATATGAGTCAATAATAAACTTAAATGTGCTTGAAGCTCAGGTTAATCTAGAAGTTTGTTGAATTATTTTGTTTCTTTCAAATCTAGAAATGTTTAAGCTACATTTGTATTTACTTCAACAGACAGTAAAAGAAAATTGAACCCTAACCTGAAAGATGAGAATGGTAAGTCACAGGTTTTTCTACAGTTTTTCTATATTTATGCTTGCAGCTTTTTATTTCTTATAGCTAAAATCTTTACATATCTGTAGATGGTGAATTAATCTTACAGAAAAGATAGATGCTAGTTTTCAATTTAAATTCAACTTTTCTTCAATTTTCTGAAAATGCAGTATCTAGCATTATGGCTTTCTCACAGGTAATGTCAAAATTTATACATGTTTGTTCCCTTTCACTGAGATTCAGATAGCTTGTATATATCACCGGATATACACCTCTGTATACTAACTGCAGTTCTCGTAGCCTTGGCTGAGTACACACAGAAAGCTGGTTGTCTTGGAACGTATCAAGATTTTTGTGGTAACAGTTCATTATGCTTTTGGCTTAGAACTGAGGTTTTAAGAATGAATGGAATGATATCCCATTATTAGATCATCCACTGGATTACTAGATCATCTGCTGAGCTGCTTCTCACCTTCCAACTATGTGACTTTCCTAGATATTTGGGAATCTTTACATTGCAGATGGAAGGTAATGCCTATCAGGATGCATACATCTGTCCTGTAATAAAGTCTAACCGAAAAAAAGAAACCGCCATAGAAAACTATAAAGCAATAGGATAAGAAAGCTCTAAATCACCTACTTACCTATGTTTTGTTACTTAGAAATAAAAATCTGATGGGTTAGTGTACTGCCAGGAGAGCGGCTGTGGCCAGTGTTAGGTATGGTGATATTGAGTTCAGCTGTAACTCCTTGGTATCCAAGCAGACCCTAACACAGCCTACAAAGGCCAGTCCTAAGCCTGCCTAATATGCCCCAAGAATGTGAATGACCCTCTCCCAAGAAGTGAAGTTGGAGGAACACTGTGATGCAGCTAACAGAGTGATCTGAAGACACAATATATAGCAGTTTCCAGACACATGGGCAGCTTTTGGCTTTTCCAAGGACAGGATTTACTTGAGAAGCCACCCACGTTTCTGACTGCTTAAAAAAAAAAAATCATCAAGAACTCACCAGCTTAAAAAACAACTTCTGTGGAAAACTAGAGATGGGCAGAGAGGGGATGAATTCACTAATTCCCGTATTGCCTCAGATTGTAGTGCTTGCATTTTACTCATAGCTGTACAATCCACTGCCATCAGTACATATTAGACTCAATAATGACACTTTAAGGAAAACACTATCCCCTTTCAGCAATCAGCACTTGCGGTAGTCAAAGGCCCCTTCTTATTTTACACGTGATGGTGTGAAACTCGAGTGGAATTATGCCATATGCAAATGAAGAAAAGCTCAAGGCGAACAGCAATCTGGAGGACAGTGTTGGTACACATCCGGACATAATTCCAGTGCATGTTGTCTGCACACGGTGTGGCTTCCCATGGCTTTTTGTATTACTGTTGTAGAATTTTTTCACTTTTTAGGCCCCAGCCTCCTTCTGTGCACTTACTAAAATGAAGAAATTAAAGGAGACATAGCTGCTTTTTGTGGTTTTACTTCTTCATTTTAATGACTGAAAATCTTTGTGCAATGTGCAGTAAGTCATATGACAAACACTTATATTTGTCAGCACCATATATTTTTAAGAAGCACTGGAAAGAACCTTTTTTCCATGATGAGTAGGTAGCTGAAGCATAAAAGCCACATATACATTACCAGAGAACCCTGGAAATGACCCACATGGCCCTGGTTACAGGAATAAGGATTGTTATTATCTTAACTTACAGCTCAAGCTGTACCAGCACTGAAGATGTAGAACATTTGACCTCATCACTGAAGTCCCAGTTCTGCAAACTTTTATCCTGCCGCACAGATTTTACTGACGAGCATTCCCATGGATGCTATCTAACCAGATTTCAGTGTTGTTATTTCATTTATATGGCTGATAGTCAGTGATAGCTTTGATGTAATAGAAGATTCAGAATTTGGACCACAGATAAGAAAGAGAGGGGAGAGAAATGATTCTTCCCTCAGAAAAGGTTGCAACAAGATGTCTTTGTAATTAATGGAAACTCTGAGGAGCCATCACAACTCTAGCAGGCCCCAGAAAAGCTTGCATACAGTGAAGTTAAGGCTTTCACTCTTTACCTCTCAGTTCTTAAAATCAGGCTATTTGTTTGTTTAAATTATTGCAGTTTTATAAAGTAACACTATCCCATTTTCTTTCTTTAAGGAGATGATTCTAACTCTCAAACTGAGGCTTTATACTTGTCAACTATCACTGCTACAAGAGACAGTGGGAGCGTGGGTCTGTGAAAACTCTTCATCTCACCTGCCATAATTTGCACTTTTCCTGGTTTTGGGGACTTCAGAACAAAGTTACAGCACTTTAGCTTTGAGATGAACTACGAACTTATGGGGATTTATTGGCACTGCAGCAATAGAAAGCTATGAGTCTTCAGATGCCATAACTCGAAGTTACTGAGAATTTTGCTGTCATGAAATGTAGTTTACCACTATGAAGAGGTTATCTGAGTGCCTTCAACACACCTTACCTTCGGACTTACGGTTGCTCAAGGAACTTTTGGTTAAGAATGCTTTTATTAGCTGTTCCAACCTCAGGAATAGTGCTTAGATCCAAACATCCTGTGGAAATTTGAATAAATGCTGTACATGCTATCTTATGTCTCAACAGTCTGTTTTTTTTTCAGGTGGAGACATCATTACATACCCACATCTCATTTCCAAATTTTCCAACATATTAAACTGGAAATTACCACAAGTACACACCAGCATGGCAATACATGAAAGATATTTCTTATCACAAAAGCAGTAAGAGGTTGAAGTTAAATCAAACGACTGACAAAAAACCAAAATCCCAACATAACAGTAAATCAACATTATGTCGCAGAAGAGAATTTTAATCCACAGTCTATGTAAAACCCCATAAGTAAATCAGTAACTTGGCATCACATGAACTGTGATGTTGTGTTACATAACAGTGAGAAGTTTTACATTTGAACTGATTATTCAACAGAATTTTCTTTAGGAGGAATTAGGAAACAAAAGTGAAAATGAAGCTCAGCCAGATTTCTCCCTTGATTATTTCTAAACAGTAATATTAACTTTTCTCAGATTGAAAGATGAGTCTTTTCCACGTCAGCCACTTACCTGTTTTACTTCCTGTTACTGGAATGCCTAAACGCATCTCATGTAATTCTGAATACACTGTCCACTGGGTGTAGCTTCTATAGTGCCAGTTTTGAAAAAATGCCCAACAGGAAACAACTTTGCATGTTAGACAGTAATCAGATAGCGGAGCAAGGGCACTGGGTAGGATCTGTCATATTATTTTCCAAGACCACTGGCTCTGGTGAGCTGCGTTTTCTCCTAAGATAGACACAACAAGACAGAAGGGAGGTGTTCATATGGAAAATAATTTTGTCACTATCTTGCTCTTGGAAGAGTGCTACCTGTTTCACAAAAAATATTGTACCAGTAATGTTAAGGTTTTCTTCATAGCATTTGCTCAGGATTTAGACGGGAGCTGCTTCTCCAGTGTCACGCTACATCTATTTACTCCAGCATGAAGGTGACCTACAGTGCTGCTAGGGGACCAGAAGGGCGACATTCACACCCTCTTCTGTTTCACCAGGATAGCTGATTTTAAATAGCAGTGCTGGTATTGATTTTACTTGTGGGGAGGAAAAAAACCCAACCAAATCTCTCTCTGTCACCACCTCAACTTTAATATATATATTTTGTACTTTTAAATACTCATTTGTAGCCATTGGATTCAGCTGGGACAAATCTGCACTGGGCTTGCTACATCCTTGCTGACATGGCAAATCAGGTAGCTGTCAGAGAATCAGAGACAGCTTCCTGAAGCATTGCTTAGCTTCAGATGCAACAGCAGCTTGGGGACTGCCTTGGCTTGCGCTATCTAGTAATAATTAAGGGTCAGTGCATAAGGCCAAACAACTTCTCCCTGTGTCAGATTTGTACTCTGCTGGGAGCTGGGAGCCCTTTCTGTCAGCCATGGTGAAAAACTTAACTTGTTGTGCTCCTGGAAGAACTTAATTTTGCATTTTTCTATCTCTCATTTCCTCACAATCATAAAATGGAAGTAATTCAAACTGAGTTTGTGTGGATGAACATAAATAGTACACCACAGCCCTTGAAATCAGATTATGGTGATGATCACTGTTCCTTACTAAAATGAAAGTCATTCTGACATTATCTTGCACTGCTGATTAAATGTTGTTGTGCGTGGGCAGGGAAGGACAGGTGTGGGCAGCGCATCCTGCTCGTTTTCCAGGCACAGAGAACACTACTCTGCTTTCTTTCTTAGTGGTCTGTAGACTGAAAGGTTTCACCTGGCATCCCTAGGCAGAGGCAGTTCAGCTTTGCACAGCAACCCTATGCCCCATCCTCTCCATTTCATACGAAAGGAGTAATAGTACTATTTACTGTAATAATCATAAGAATACTCAGAAATGTATCTTGGTTTACAAATTTCTACCTTTACCAGCTCTCAGTGGATACCGAGGAACTGCAATAAAGAAAAATCAGGATGACTGTCACATCTAGTATGTGAAAGTTAGCTTGTCAGCAGCTTGACCCATCTGTACGTGCCTATGAGTTCATGGATGAGTTGTTTTTTACTGTAAACCATTGAGCATATGATACTTGTGTGATACGATGAGTCTCTGTTCTTTCTGCTTCAGCTACTATTTTATATGCTGTTATCTTGAAATAGCTGAAGTAAGAGCTTTCAGATACAGATAAATTACCTGCAAAATGTTTGAAGGATTTGTTTGTTTGGGATTGTTTTTTAAAATAATTTTGAAGTTTACAGCGAGTCAAAAACTTGATATGAACATTTTTCATGAGCATGTATAAAATAGGTTTTAAGTATTTAATTCTTCTTGACTGGCTAAGGAGCACTACTTTTGTAACCCTCTGACCTTCTTCGCTGTTCCACGGGAGTGACTGGCAAATTGGGTGGTTAGTCTTTCTGTTCATTCCTCACCTCTGTTATTTACCATAGGTTTTAAGGGCTTGCAGAAGGTTCATCTGGGGTTTTCTACCACAGTAATATTTTTAGTACCAGTAAGATGCAGCTTGCTCTGTGATTAGAAGCACAGAGGAGAGTAAGGTTAGCTCTGTTTTGTATCATGTTCACTCTCATACCAGCAACACCCTAAACTTATTCCATCTACTTCATTTCCATTAGCACAGGCGTGGCTGAAAGCAAGAGTTAATGTCAAGAATGTTAATATCTTTGGAAAAAGACTGAAGCAGAGGAAAATATTCTAATGGCCAGTAGAAATATAAGTCTTACAAGACTTACACCTGCTTACCAGAAAACTACCAGCTGATTCTGACCATGGAGGGCTCGTTTAGCTCAGTGAGTTGAGCGTGGTGCTTGAAACACCAAAGGTCGCGGGTTCAATTCCCGTTCCGTTCTCACGCGTTGTCTGACCTAGTCGAGAGGTGGCGTCCCTGCCCACAACAGGGAGGTTGGATTAAAATGATCTCTAAGGTCCCTTCCAGCCCAGGCCATTCTATGATTCTATGGCTTACTGGTAGCAGTTGGATATGCCTTTCAGAGGTTTGTATTGCCAATGGACAAACCTCTATATCTTTCTTAAGAAATGATGCAGTCATATTTTCTTACAGAATTTCTTCCTTCACCTGACAGAAACATGCTCCTTACCACCAAAACCAATATCGTCCTACTTCATAAAGTAGAAAAGAAGAAAGGTTTTGCAAACTACCTCTATATTGTAACGAATCACCCTTAATGGAACATATGTAACCTCAAAATTGGCTTCTCTTTCTGTAGGGACAGGGATCAACTACTTGTCCTCCAGAAACATATTCTAACCCAAAGTGACCTTTGATTTCAAAACTGTTGCTCACATTAGCTTCTGTGTCCTTTGTAATTAGCTGACTTTTCTCACACTCTGATGAAAGCATGGCCTGAAAGTTAAGCCCCAGATCAGTGATTGCCATCTGTTTTTACAAGACATCATGGCTTTCCTCAGCATGTCATCAAGTGTGCCCCAAAATACTGTTTTTTAGGCAGTGCATTGTAATATTTCACTCAACTGTAAAATGTAGTCACGTGATAAAAAATAACTGACACAGGTAAGTGTATCATGCAAACATTGCTAAAAGCTGACTTGAAAGAAACATTAATCAAGTTCAGATGTATTTACTTTGGACTTTTATCTTTACTGCCCTTTTCCTGTAGCTGAGGTTTTTTTACTCCCAACTATCTTTCCTTAATGGACTTCTCCAAGTGAGAAGTATAATGTCTCTCATACAAAATCTGTGTTAGAAACCACTTTATATAACATAATAAACCAAACCCTATGCAGCAGAAAGTTGATGAGTGGGTTTAAGTGCGTTCCTTACACACACGTGTTTTTCAAGCAGTGGGGGAAGATGATTACGTGAGTCTCAGTTGGTAAAGACACAGCTTTCTGTGGTGAGGTGGAGAATCTATCTAGTAAAAAATTTAGAGTTCTAGTTGCAATGGAAATGTTGCTAGCAAGAAGATGGCTATCCTACTGGATGACTGCATTTGCGTATGAAATCCATCTTTTTTCACGTGGCGTGATGAGCACACTCTTCCCAGATCTAAACCAGGTAATTGTCAACCTTAACCATGACTCAGCCTGGCAACAACTATACTAAACTGCTAAGTTTACAGATGGTGGGATAACTCTTTCCACTTTGCATTCACAAAGCAGTAAAGCAAAACCTGGCAGAAAAAAAGAAGTTGGGTGTTGTTGAAGAGATACATAAACCTGAGAATGTCACTGAGAAAAGGTAAGCTTTTGGTGGGAAAAGGGAACAGTGTAATGTCAACAATTTTTGTTTCAAGAGGAACTCAGAATTTCTGTGAGAATAGTAAAGTCAGATGAAGAACTGTCAGCTCAAAGAATTTCCTGGTTCATACAAAAAAACATTTCAGCCATCTCCACTGGGATGGAGTTGTTTGGGTCGAGTATTCCAGGATTTCGACAATGCTGAATTGTACAACTGTATACCACATTGGAGAGAGAGAGGTGGAAAAAGCCCAAGGGTGTGAAAAATTTTCTTGCATCTGTCAAGACAGTCTTGAACAAGGCATCGTTTTGAAGTCATTTCAGGGCACCAGCCAACTCTGCTCAGTTAGTCATTGCTGATCTTGCCCAATCTCTGATTCTTCAGACAAGGGCACCATTATGCTAGAAGCCAGACTATGCACTGGATAACTTACTATTCTTGGTGCTTTCAGCTGACAGGCTACAGTCTGAAACACGGAGATTTAGCTGTGCATCTGCATGCTAACAGCAGAAACTGAAAGGTTCTTGACTCAAACAGGGAAAGCTATGAAGGCTTGTATAAAGTGATTAGCAAAATTGACTGGATGGATGGGCTCACAGTCCCATGTAGAGAAGGACAGGATTTTCTCATGTCAAAGGTCATCAACCGATACATCTTCTCTGTCTTGGGTCTTGATATAAATCATGCATCCTTTGTTGAGCTGCATACTTTCAGCTTCATTCTTTAATGGATCTACCCCAGCTACCCTGTCAGTTATAGCAGCACAACTGGATGTACAGCTCAGCTCCAGTTCTGGTTTACGTATGACACTCTCCTCGACAAATTTCAAAACAAGATCATAATGGAGATGATAAGCTTCCTGTTTCCGAGTCTGCATAGTTGTCCTTTTTGTCATTGCAGCACTTGAGTACTCCTTGGATTTTGCCTATCTGAGAGGGAAGGTAGGATGGCCATTAATAAAAATATCTCATTTAGGTGATTGGAAGAGTAGTCCACCAGTATGGAAAGGAGTTGTTTAAAAGTCAGCAGTGGCAGAGAAACAAATGTACAAAGTGGCTCTGTGTTAAATGCGGTATAGAGATCAGGCTTCTTGAGAATTTCAGAGCAGGGAGGCTCAGAAGAAGCTCTTCCATGAAAGTCGTAGAGCAAAACACAAACTTATTTACGGCTAAAGCTCACTAAGTTTATGGAAGGGATTGCATGACTTGCATCTTGTGACATTGAGGTCCTGGGCATGGTAACATGACACTTTCCCCAACTCTGTGTTCCTGTCTTAAAAGTCACACAAACTCTCTTTACTGCATGTTAAGGTCTATACGTGTAGGGAGACCAGTCCTCCTGGAGTCATAAATTTGAGACACTGTTTCCTACCTAGTAAGTGTTGCCTGTACTAATTTTCCCTCATGAGCTCCTGTAATAAACAGGAGTAAGAAGCTTCAGGTTATGCGATACTGAGCTCCTACCCAGAGACTGATTGCTTAGGCCCATAAAAAATGAACAAATCCCAGTCCATCTCAATAAAACAGTTTTGCCCTTGGTGTTTTGCCAGACACTTGTTTAAATCCAGGTTTTTCCCAGAAGAATAAGAACATGTGCACCACCTCGATATATATTGAAACCTTACTTATTAGAAGAAACAGCTGTCATCCTGTGGTGCCATGAAGTAAATGCTCTAGTAAAGGGGCCTGCTGCTGATTTAGAAATCAGAAGCTTCACAGAAGGAATAAAAAACAAGCTAAATAGTTCTACAGGCCTATGTGGAGACCACTGTCAGATAGTCATCCCATGTGTAGGTAGATGCCCAAGCTTGCTCCATGCCAGCCTTTCACTCCATAGCTCTCTAACAGTGGGAGCACTCGTGCAGAGGACAGGTACGCTCCTCCAATTCTGCAGATGTTGGCCAGCTCACAATAGTGTGTGCTATTCACAGGTGCAGTGCAGCTAGACTTTTTGCAGAATTGGGCTTCGTGCCATGGAGACACGTTCTGTGAAGGGTAGCTACAGAAGCAGTTGAAACAAATCAAGCGACAAAATCTGGTTTAAACCTCTCCTTGCGGCTATGAACATCCCTGAAAGTCTTTTAAACTGTTAATTAAATAAATAAAAACAAAAACATGGGGAGCTAAGAGAAGCAAAACTGGAATGAGTTAAGCAATCCAGTTCATATTTTCAGCCTAATTCTTTGAATTTTTCCACTTTGGTAGAATTAAGTTGAACTTTTATTTTATTAGTGTTTTAACAGGTTACAGTGTCTTTTAAAAACTCACTTTTGTTCATGAAAAGAGGTTCCTCCTCTGACTTTTTCAAGGTGAGGACAATAGGATAAGGTTGTGCTTGTTCTTTACAAGAAAACAGTAACTGGAGATCTCAGCGTTGCAAGCTGCTTTGTATAAGCAGATGTGATATATTTACAGAAGACCACTGATGTACAGCAGACTCTACTACAACAAATACACTTGAATGCAGGGAAGAACCTACCTGCTTCCTCTGCCGAAACAGCAGACCATACACCCCAGCATCACAGTACTACTAACTCTGGGAAACAGTTGCTGCTAAAAGCAGCAGCAAAATAGCTGACCATGTTCCTGAAAAAGTAGGAGTAACTGCATTGAAAAGCTGCTCTCAGAATGAACAAGGTCATCTATTTCGACCCCGTTCTCTGTCTTGGGTATGAGTTCACATAAGAAGACTCAAGACAGGGACTGATTTTTTGTATGGAATTTTGTTAATTGTCATTCGATTTCTTTTGTAAGACACACAGAGTTCTCTGAGAATAGGATTCAATTAGCTGACGTCACGGTTTTGTAAGCTCGTGAAGCATCAACACAGTATCTCCTGTCTGAGAATCTCAAAATGTTTTCCAAGCATGTGTAAACATTATCATACTATTTTACTGATGGAGAAAGCAAGCATGCACCTTAATAAAAACAGGCTGAAGGACATCAATGGATTAAAAGCCACATCTCTTGAGGTTCCACTACCATCTGCATATAACTAACTTTACTATCCTTGCAGGGCAAATTAAGTGTCATTGAGATGCAAGAGGAGGGCTGCATCACAAGGGGCTATGAACCAGGAGCAGAGGGCCACCTCTGCAACATGCCCTCCCCAGCAGCACATGGGCTACCCCTGTGCCTGAGCAGGGCCTGGGCTGGTGACACAATCTCTCAACAAGCCCTCACCAGTCTAAGTGATGAGTCAGGTCCAAGATCCACATGGGGGATTCAGGTAGGTGCAGCCAGCCACATGTGGAGACAGGGTAAACCACAGCACGGGCCCATGGAGCAGCCAGGAGAAGCAGTGAGTCAGGGCATCAGGGGACAGGGCTGGGCATAGACCTACCTACAGCTCTGCTCAGGCAACGCTTGGGTGTCAGGGCATGAGATTAAAGGGTGCTCTTGGGCCCATGGGCAGAACATGTGTTGGTGGTGTCACCGATGAGGCTTGCCAGGGCAGCTAAAGCCTAATGCTGCACATGGCCCCCTGGCAATGAGGAGGCCACTGCCCTCTGTAAAACATCCCATGTTCATTATTACTAGTTTTAATAGCAACCTTCTTTGTATAAGAGCAGGACATCTCCTTTGACTACTATACTTAGAACAGCCACTTTTGCAGTATCTATGCTCTTGCTCTAACGGTTGTATTTAACTACAGCACTGCATGTTGCTATTTTTAAATAATGAGCTTTTTTTTTTTTTAATAGGGAAGCATGGATACATAGAGATACTTAAATGACAACTCTGTTGACAAAAATTAAGTCAATTAGCTTCCAGTTGCTTTTCACTGCACAGCAGCACTTTTCTTTAGGAGAGAAGAAGTAGTCTGAAATCCTAGCAGATTTGGAAAATTCTGAGCAGAAATACAACCAATTTGATCCCCGCTCCCACTTAAATGGACTTTTCTCCCTGAAAATATGAAAATAATAAAAAAGTTGTCCTGGCTTCTCTATAGCTAAGCTCTGCAGAGCTGACCACAAGGCTGTACACAGATCTTATCTCCTGCTAGGCGGATTTGTCACATGCTTTAGCAACCAATTCACTTCTCTCTTTTTCAAAACAAACTTGGTCAAATCTAACAAGATGCCATCTCAGCGCTGCTCTAAACAGCTACACAGCATGACTTTGCAACTTTTGCAGCAGACCAGAAGATCGGTGGGGCTGATAACGCAATACAAAGTGGTAGAGACTTTCCTTCCGCTAGTTGTGCCTTTACTCGACAACCATGCTCAGACAAGGCCTTTTAATTCAAGGAGAGTGTTACAGAAGGTATCACAGTATGGAGCTAAGTGATTTTCAGTTGAATAAATCGTCAACTGAAGTACTACAGAAAGACCTAGTACCAAACAGAGTAATGGAGAATTGCAAACAAGACCTCATAATAAGATCCCATTATTTACAGAAAAAAAAACATGGCAAAATGTAAAAAGAAAGCAAATACTATTAAATAAAGACAATGACAGATGGTAACTATGACACTTCCCCACCCACAATAAAAAACAAACCCAAAACAAAACAGGGAAAGACTGCTAAGGATCTGAAACATGTTTTACTTACCAGCCCTGAGGATATGTAAATAGTTTCATAGCTAGGCAAACTGTGTTACTATTCAGTTATATAACCCCAGTCCTGGCTGTTGGGTGCATAACCCTGGTGTACTATATGTATCAAACAGCAATAGGATTTTGATGGGAGTCTCTAATCAGAAATTTGCTAGCACATCAGGAAAGGTTTCTTTGTATGCTAGAGTACTGGTTTTCAGTCTTACTTTCTGTCTGGTTCCTCTCCTCTCCCCCAGCCCTTCTCTGCATATTTCGTATTTCAAATTTCTCTTGAGCAGTATATGCCAACAGCCACAGAAAAGCGAAAATAAAATCACAACGTATTTGTTAACATTTTAACTTACGTAACTAAAATCAATCGAGTCAGAGTATCAATCACTGGGGGGTGATGTCTCCAATAAACCCTTTTTGCTGGTAAGTGCCTAAAGACGTTGTTTTACAAGCAGAGAGATCCGAATATTTTATGCTATTTGACTAAGGTCGGATGTTATAAATACAATGAGACAATTTGTCTGATGGCTAAGCACTGAGGTCTGTCCAGGGGTGTTGGGTGTGTATGAGGTCTGTTTCTCAATGCCATGAGAACAACAGCTTGAGTTGCTTCTTGTAGGGAAAACAACATACTGCTGAGTGATCTGGTTTTCTTCCACCTTTTTTTTTTTTATAGATTATTTGCTGTGTGTCCCTTCTTTTTATTAAAAAAAAATTATATATGATGTGCATTAGCGTTTTGTAACAGAGAGATTTGGAATCTGGCTTTAGCATTCACACAGTTTTAGTGACACCTAGCCCTTGTCAAACAGGAGTAACAGTGGTACCTTCTATTGCTATTGACACAAGGGAGTCTTGTATTTTACCTGTCATTTACGTGTTAAAACATCAGATTGAAACACCTGTTTTGTCAATAATGAAATTATAATATCCTGTTCTTGATGCAAAACCCCGGGTTTCTGCACCTCCTGTATTCTTCTACTGGTAGAGGCTCAGTTTTCAGCTTCTCCAGATTTTCAAGTTGCATTTGGAGAACTCTCTTCAAGGCTTTACAGCCACACTGGGAACACAGCACAGGACTCTGCCTGTAACATAGACATGTGATTTTGCTGTCTCAGCAAGAGGTATTATTTTGAAACCCAGTTCTTAGTGGGAGGATGAAGGAAGGAGGGATGAAATGTCAGTAATTCAAGGACCATTACAAAATTTAGGGAACAGGATCACAAGACTGAAGTTTCATAAGGTCAAAATGTCACATGACTCAGCATGCACACATGAGCAAGCACTTCTTTTAAATTCACCTTTTCACCAGATTTTGCTGAGCAATGACATACCTGTTTTTCCCGTGTATACAGAGCTAAATCCTGAGGGGCACGAGCTTTTGCAAGACCTTTTTTGTTCAACAGAGGCTGCAAAAAGTGAACAGTTTCAAGGACTAGATCTGTATATGCAGTTTTTCTACTGACTTCAGTCATGCATGTCCTGTGCTTGCTTATAAGCCTTGCAGCTGAAAAACCAAAGCAGTTTTGCCTGTGTGCCTTCCCATGAGCTATCAGATGTCTATCAGAGGAATTAGGCAATAAATAAAATTTTGCGAATCCATATATGAAAAATCATTTTGTAATTGGTGAGTCACTAAGGTTTCCTTTTTACATGAGTAGATATTAGTTAGAATTCTCTCTGTTTGTACATGGTTTCTGGATAAAATGGATACTCTGTCAAAGAGCAAAACCATAGCATTTTAAAATGTATTGCCTGAGTAAAAGCTGAAGGAGGATTGTTGGACACAGTGGATGAAGCATTAGACTTTTCGTCTCATTTAATGTTGAGGACTGCTCATGGACTATGTATTATGCATCTCAAATGAGGTGACAGAAATTACCGTGATTTTGATTCTGTGCATTATGATTTTAATTAGAGGGAAACTCCTGTGAGGAGAGGCTGACGGAGCTGGGATTGTTTAGCCTGGGGAAGAGGAGACTCAGGTGGGACCTTCTCACTCTCTACAACTGCCTGAAGGGAGGGTGCAGTCAGGTGGGGGTCAGGCTCTTCTCCCGGGCAACCAGTGACAGGACAAGAGGGCATGGCCTGAAACGGCATCAGAGGAGGTTTAGTTTAGATCTCAGGAAACACTTCCTCATGGAGAGGGTGCTCAGGCATTGGGATGCACTGCCCGGGGAAGTGGTGGAGTCACCATCCCTGGAGGTGTTTAAGGAGAGGCTGGATGTGGCACTCAGTGCCATGGTCTGGCTGATGTGGTGGTGTTGGGTCATAGGCTGGACTTGATGATCTCAGAGGTCTTTTCCAGCCTCAACAATTCTGTGTGATCCTGTGTGTGATTCTATGTAATTCTTTGTGCAATCTTCTTTGTCCTCGTCAAGGAACAATACATACTGGTGGATCCACTGATTTTTGAAAAAAATCATAAAATTAGGAGAAAACATGTATCTCCAACATAACAGACTGCTTGAGAAGTAGACCCAATGATTTCTTCTTTCGGTTCATTCAGTACCTACTCAAAAGCAAGCTTCATTGGATACTGCCTAGGTCTTATACTGGAAGGGACAGTCAACTAATTCAGTTGAGTTCTGCCAAGTTTCCGCCTCATCTCTTCCTTCCATGATTCCCATGTAAACACAAACCACACTCACATAAGCATGGACATGAAGGTGGCCTGATCCAGCTCCTCCTCTCTGGCTGATCAGTCTTGAGGGTCCATAGTGAAACTTACTCATACCCTTACTGACATATCTTACGTGTACATTCACATTTGCAGATCTTTTCAGGTCACATACAATAATTTTCCACATCCTATTCACTGAACTTAACACTTGGTCAGATCCTGGTCAGCAGCCTGCAGTCCTGTGGCCTTTGACGATTCTTTTTGCCTTCAATGCCCTTCTGACACGAAAGGATGAGAACAGCCAACAGCAGCCAAGTGACAAGAACAACCTGAGCTTACACACTGATAAAATAATGTTCTTATTACTATCAGTAAAGCAATATTGAGCCGGCAATTGCTAGGGCAAAATATCGATGATTAAAAAAGTGTCTAAGAGTCAATATTGTAGTCCTGGTTTAGAACACATTAAAACTAGGTTTCACTAATTTTCAATGTGCAAATAAAAAACTCTCATCTTTGTAGTAGGCACACTAATACTACTAAAGTGTTTGACGCATTTAAGTACCACTGAAACCAATATGGGTCATGAAGCCACATTTTAAAGCACATGCTTGCTAAACTGGAGTTGTCTGCCTAAACATCTTGCTGCATCTGGCCTGTATCAGCCATGCGCAATTTCAGCCACAGAGATAATTTCAATACATTCATGGTGGGTCAGTAATTTTTGTTGACCTACGTAAGTAAATGGAAAAATAACTCTTAATAAAGAAATACAGTATTTTTAATAAAACTTAGTAATTATTCTTAACAGGACTGTAAATATGCCAGTCACTCTGAGACCTGTATTTCCCAGGATTGTTTAAGAACAATTGGTGCTATATTTCATTATATGATTCCAAAAGGTGCGTCATGAAAATGTTTCTGTCTGAGCATGTCCTCATTTCGCATTGGTTGTCTTTTATTTACTATAGGTATTAAGCCAAGTCAGAATGCAGTATCCAAACTGGAGAAGTGGCATTAAATGATACATAACTTGCTTATCAAAACAAGTAAGCATCAGTGCGCAGAATTATATTTTGTCTTGCCAGCATTCCAAGCAGTTTGCTTCCCACTCTGTAGTTCTGTGGTTATGGCACACAAAAGCCAAAATGCTTCTCTTTTTTAATGAAGATCATATCACTGAAAACAAGTGCTTTGACTATGTTTAGGAAAATGCCTAGTTAACTCTGTCAAGGAACTGCTGAAACGTTGGCACAGTTCAGCAACTTAAAAAAGGTGACTTACTGGAGTGTAGTGTAAAAGCAGAAGTTTATATAGCACTTCCTATTTTATTTTGCTGGTTTGATGCTATTTAATTTACATCTCCAGGAAAACAAGCTCTATAGCTCCACACAGTGTTTATTTACAAATGTCAAACCCCTAAACAGGTCACAGGATAGTTATTTGGAGATTTTCTAAATGTGAAAAAGTCAGTCAACTCTCTATAATTTTTCTAATGCACTATTCTTTAATATGTTTACTTTTCTGATATGTTATTTAATATTTGTGAGGTCCATCTAAGAATATAACTGACAGTATTCGTACTCCTTGTGTGCATATATTACCAGCTAGTTGCACCTTTTGCGTCTTCAGATCTTCACCTGAAGTCAATACAGGCTTCTGCTTGACATACAACTTGCAGTCTCTCCCCTTACCTAATTTACACACACAACAGTTTGGTGAAGCACATATTATTGGGAAGAGTTTAACAACAAAAACTTAGGTGGCTTCCTAAGTACCAGACAGATGTCCCTGCATGATCTCAGACCAGAAGTCAAAATGCTTGGCATATACCTGTCCTCACTGCTCTGAGCCTACTGATGGGAAAATATATTTTGTTTGATGTGCAGGGCACAGGCATGAAGAAAAATAATTTACTCATAAATCCAGTAACGCATTTATGAGTAAGGATCTACTTTATGCCGATTATATTCTTGCACTGAACGGGTCACCATTTAATCCATCACGATTTGGGAAGAGTAACCAGTTTTCCTGTAATCTACCACGAGATAAATGGCTTCCAAGTTTTGTCCTGCAACTGGAAGATTTTTAAGCTGCTACATGTGGATCATTAACAAAAAGAAAAGAAAAAAAAAAGTAGAGTTACACTGGACTTGAAGAGGAAACAGCTCAAAACATGATGTCTTCTCCGACAGTGACAATTTCCGTTGTACTTGCAGCTGTATTTTAGGGATTTGGGGACAGCTCTATCTCAGCACCAACTTGGTTGACTCTGACATTAAACCTTTACAAAAATTGCTGGTTTTTTTTTCAGCGATCACAAAGAACTAAAAACTGAATTGATCATCGATTCCTTTCAGACACAGCCAGGTCACTATAGACAGAGATGAACTCCTAAGGGGAAGAGAGATGGAAAACTGGAATTCCTGTTGCCCAGGATGCTGTACAGTTGTAACACACAAACTGATGGGAAACCAGGCTCTCAAAACAAGCACGTAATTTGTTTGCATAGCACTTTGTGGATGTTCACTTAAAGCGCTCTGTGCTTGTTTCCAGGCAGCTTGGGAATAAAATACCAAAGTTCACATGGTGCTCTGCTAGCAAAATATTTAGAAAGAACTAGCTCAATCGGTATGCAATTATAATGAGAGCAGAGTGGAGTTGCCACCCCTCTCTTTGCTTACCAAATAAAAGCCTGAAGAGGGCGCTGCTGGTGCTACAGACACCTTAATACACTCTCAGAGGTTATTTAATATGCATCTCAAACAAGCACCTAGAATGAGCAGACACAGAAGACAAAATTAAGGTTAATATCATATAAAATCATATACAAGAAATTCTCTCTGTTTTCTTATTTTACTTTGTCCCTTGTATCTGCTCAAGAAGAGCAAATGTGTTCTACATCCTGACACCTCGAAATCAGGATCCTCCTTTTTGGGTAGAAATTGTGTCCCACGTGATGGATTATATCCAGAAGCCTATTAAATGAGACTCTGGCTTGCAACACGTATGTTCGCCTTTACTGTTCATCTTCAGACTGAAAACATCCTTCTTCAAATTCAACAGTGGAATCAGGGCATGAGCTATTACAGATCACACTGTATCCACGTGTTATGGATAATATGTACTGATATAATATGTACAGCAATATAAATCAAGTGCACTTTTGTGAGTTTTCAGATGATACAATACAGCAGTAGCTATGTTAAATCTGATAGCCCATGGTTTTGGGCAATATATATTTCTTGATGCTGAAAAGATTAATCCATTAAGTGGTATGGGTTGCTTTCAGAACTTTCAAATCTTTTTATCTCATCATGTTTGGATTTATATATTGTGTATGGCTGTTAATGTATGCTTAAGAGCTCTTCTTTGATTTCCCTTTCTACTTTCTCAGAGACAAATAAACATGAGAAAGTATTTTGGGTCCAAATTTATTTGATTTCTAACTTAACTAAATCATAGCTATGACGGTATCATAATATTTGCATCCACACATATTTCTGCTCCGAAATTCACTAGCAGCTTTACTGATGTACTTGCAAATTTTACATTTGCGTTCTTGAATGCTCAGTGAAACCCACTTCTGAATAATTATATGTATTTCCAAAATTCAGAATAAAAATGTGTCAGTTGTTCAGTTTACCCACTGAAAAACATCCCAGAAACATTGCTGCAAAACTCAATGGCAAATCTCAAGAAACAGAGTTCTAACACTACTGGCTTATACAGCTGATTAGTTACATAAATTGTCTGATAAGAAACTCCTGTGATATTACATACCACTATAAAACGGATAGTGAGTACTTGCAGGTAATCAGAGAATGATCCGTAGGACAGTAAGTGAGTTTATATGTAATGATTAATCTAAAAGAACCACACTGGTCTATTCCATAATGACTGTTTTGTGTGGTGAAATGATGGAGTCTAGCTATCATATATGAGTACTGTCCCAGTATTTCAGGTCATACACTGCTTATAAGTGCTGACTTTGATTTTGCAGTAACAATAGAATAAACTGTTCTTCCCCTTCATTCTAGAAGTCTCTTCATGAAAATATTCCTTCCATTGCTCTTGGCTAAATTAATTTCACATTTTCTCTGTGCTTTATTAAAATTCATGGCGTTGCAGCTGACTAGCCTTAGCATTTAATCCTCTGTTTGGTTTTATTTTTCTCTCCTTTTAAAATGTATAAGATTTTCCCATGGTGTTATAGCAAATAATTTTCCTTGTACTTCTTTTTTTTAAAAATTCTGATACAAATATTTTTATATTTATTTAGATTTCATCTCTAAGGATGATAATAACCATTATAATTCATCCTCTGAAATCATCTCCGTGGGTGACCTATTGAGTTGAATACTTGCCCTACCTCGTTCTGTTTATATGGATCCATTCTCAGTGAAAAAGTCCTTTTTTGGTGGGTCAAAGCATGAAGAATAAAACAGGAAGTTTAAATAACAGGCTAATCTATGGCAGTTCTCACAATTCAGCAACAGAAATCTGCAACATAAAGGACTAATTTGTTCCATAAGCAGTTTTAAAAAGTCCATGACTTGATAAAGGTACTCTGACACACATAACAGAGCTGCTCGTGCACTGTCACACACCTTCTGTGGTTTATATGACATCATGCTGCACCTGTAAGCAGCACGGCAAACACTCACAGCATTGACTATAACTATGCCTCACTAATAGTCTTCTTGTAAGTCTTTTTTTTTGCCTCTGAGCTATGTTGTTGGTAGTGATAACAGCAAGGGAGTAGTTTTTAAAAAAAAAAAAATTTCCCACAAAAGGACTGACCTTCCATAACTGTTCATGCAACAGCTGCAAAGCAACACCACAAGTCTTGACAGTGGCAAGAGTGCTGAACACATACTCTCCTGCAACACTTTCACTCTGGATCTACTTTTGCCACCAGCAGTGTTTCCTCTTTCCTTTCACTAGCCTGCTAATATCAAGACTTACGTGTCTAGCCTTATGGTATCTCAGTGTCCCTGGATGTTCCCACAGCTCTGCATGAGCTCTTGCTTTTCAGGACACAGCTATCTCAACAGTGCAGTTTCCAAAATGATCTGACTGTCACTGAGTAGGCAGCTGCAAGCAAGTCCTATCTTCATCGACGTGAACTTGATGAAAACTGACAACTGGACCTCTGTGCATAAAGGGCTTTCACAATTCTGTTGAGCTTTATTATCATAGTCTTGCTGCTATATCCTGTAATTGTGCCTTGGTAGCCACCACCAGATCCGTTCAAGAAACTCTATAAGCTTGCGTGCATTTCATTTCTGTGCGAGTTTTGCATCACAGGGTAGTACGAGTTACATTCCCATACTACAACACTGATAAATGTGCTTATGATTTTGTACTTTGGTACAAAAAAGACTATTATGACACTGCACCATCACTATTTCTAATTTCAATTACATGCCTCACAACTCTCCACAGAGAAAGCTGCAAAACATTACAAATACTTCAGTCTCTTTACTTTTTGCATAACGTACAGTTAAACAAGATCTTACACTGTAAGTGCTATTAACAGCAGTAGCCGTTTCCTTCATCAATGCTGCTCTCAGCAACCTGGCATTGTTCACCCAGATCTGCATGAGATGGTAGAATGTTTTCCTCTTATGCGCATGCGTGTTAGGATGCAGTAGCATTAACTAAGGAAGCTACAAAGGAGTCTGAGACACACGTCCCTTACTGTTTCATGGATTTTCTTCAAGAAATTTCTCTGTACTTTTATCAAGTAAGTTGAACTTGGCAAAATGCAATTAATCCAGAAGGATGATTCTAAATGTCGTACCTATTCTCAAGACGTACTTTTTGCCTTTTATTTTGTACTACGAAGAATAGAAGTTAATAAGTTAACAGGAGTTAATAATTGAGATGCTGCTGCACTTCAGAGTAGTATTTCTATTTTTTTCGCTTAGAAGGGTAGTTATCAAAAAAACCAGGTCAAAAAGAGTTCAGAGAAGACACTATAGCAAGGAGGGTTTGTAGCAGAAGCACTAGTTGGTGTCTACCTGAAAGCAGGAAATTTGATGGTATTTCAAATTTGCCCACTTTAAAGTCTAGTGTACAAAGTATCTTGTCATTTTGCTCTTTACTGTATTTTTTTCCAAAGTATATACAAATATAAAAAATACATATATACATATATATGAAACCTAACAGATACATCCTTATATATCTAATATATACATCTTCTCTTTTGTGGCTGTGTTCAGATGTAAATATTTCAGCTGGAAACCAGAAATATGTTAGGAAACAATAAGCCTTAGCCGTGGGGACAGCCCATGTTCTTTGAAGGGAACTAGGTAATTTTCATGCAGTGAGACGTGTTTTGAGACAGCTCAGTCCAGAGGAACTCAGCTCTAACAAGCAGTGCTGGGGGATTGCTTCAGCAAAGTTTCCTAATTATTTTTACTGGTAGCTATTTCCTTCCAACACAGGGACTGCCTTTGTGATGGTGTGGACATCTACCTTTAGTACTCTTCCATCTCCTTTTACTTGCCAGTTACAAGAAGAGACTAATAAACCTCATTCATGACATCTAAAGCTACAGGTTAAGCTACTACTTTTCGTCCTTGAGACCACATACTTCTGCTCTCTCCTTACTATGTGAAGAAAATCATGTGGGTAATAATGGTAACCCAACAAATGAATGATATCATGAAAAGGTGAAATCAGAACTTAATAGCCTTGATGTCTATTAAGCAGATATTCTTTATTGCAGTGCTGGGCACACCTGGGATGGCTCCACCTAGTGTGTGCCCCGAGAAAGGCTAGATGCACAGCTTTTGTGCAGTTTAGACATACATATTCATGCAATTTCCGAGAACTCATTAACATGTTGCCACCCACTCTTGCATTCATTATATAGTCTTTTGGTGGTCGTCAGGGGACTCTGGTGGTCGTTTTACTTCATCATGGTACTCTTCATCAGGGTGTCCCCACCAGACCCCAAGGCTGGTTCTGCATATCTTAATGGCCTTTGGGAGTCCTGGGGCATTCCATCTTTGAAGATAAGAGCATCCTGTCCTTGGGGATAAGCTCCACTTGTGGAATACCTGTCTCACACCTCCACTGTCCCAGTGATTCTGTTTGCCCATGCATATTGAGTCTCCTACATACCAGCTAAAACTACAGTTCTGGCTGTAACTATGGCTCAGCTAAAACCACGGCTTCAGCAACATATCTTGGATGAAAGATAACTTAGAAAAAATATTCTTTTTTTGATAAGTCAAGGCCTCGATCCAGCTCATCACTTAGTAGGAACATTGTGCCAGTGCTTGATAGAAGCTTGGCCCCAGAGCCCGGATGCGGCACACACCCTGCCCGAGCACCTCTTCCCTGCGCTCACCTCGTCCCCGGCGCAGCCTCCCAGCGGCTAGAGACTCGCTGGTCTTTCTCACCCAGGGCTGTCTCTGTGTCTCACAGCAGCCCTCCCGGGCACCCCTCTGCCCCCAAACCACCTCCACACCTCCTGAGCCGCGGCCCGGGCGGGAAAAGGACCCACTCGGCAGCGCAGCGCCTCCGGCTCCAGTACCACCAAGACCCAGGTGGGCCCGGGCCCTCCCACAGCTGTAAGGCCCGAGCAACCCCGCGGCCGCTGGTGGGAGCCAGAGCCGGCCTCCCCCTGGCACCGCCGCCATCCCCCGCCCTGCCCTCTCGGGCAGAATTCACTCCCCGGACGCCGACGCACCGCCCCCGCCCATGCCCACACAGCCCCGCCCGGCCGTGGACACACCCCGCACTGAGCCTCGCCCCGCGCATGCGCAGAGAGACGCCCCGCCCCCCGCCCCCCTGCGTGCTCGCGCAAAACACCTCCCTCCCCTCCGCCCCGCGCGCGTCCCCTTCTCCAACTCGTCTGCGCATGCGTTCCCCCCGCCCAGTACCTCTCTGATGCCGGCGCGGGCCTTTCCGCCCGGAACCTCGGGGCCGGGAACTTCGTCTGCGGCAACGTCACTTCCGTACAGTCCTACCGCCAGGGCCAATGGGAGCCTTCGCGTCCGGCCCCGCCCCCCCCCTCCCCTCGCCGCGGGGCCGCCGTCGAGCTTGAGGCCGCGGTGCTCAGACGCTGAAGCGGGGGAGGAGGAGGGAGATGGCGGCGGGGGCCTTGGTGGCGGCGACGACGACGACGACCATAACAGCAGCAGCGACACGGAGAGCGGGCGGGCGAGGTACCCGCAGGAGGGAGGAGCCGCCGCTGCAGCCGCCGCAGCTCCCGCGGGCCCGCTCGGAGCAGTGACCCGGCGCTTCCCCCGCCACCTCCCTCAGGCCGCGGCCCACTTGCCTCTCGCCCCTCCCCGGACTCGCCTCCGCCTTTACCCTAGGCGGCTGCGGCACTCCTTGCCCCCACGGCCGCCCGAGAGCGCCGGAGGCGGCGGCTGGGAGGGACGGCCCGGGGCCCCCAACGGTGGGGAGGCATTAGCCGCCCCGCTCCCGGGCTCGGGTGGTGGTGAGCCCAGGGATCTCGTCGCTTCGCTGGTGATTATGCATGATCGGTCCCGGGCCGGTAGTCAGAGCCCTTCGTCCGGAGACCGTCGAGTGGGCAGTGAGCCGTCCCGCATCTCTCCTTCGGCCGATGTCCCCGCCGTCCCCCGCCTAGGCTAGAGTAAGCTGCGAGCCCGCTTCTCGCGAAGAGGGAAATCTACAGCCATGTATTTTCTCAGCGGCTGGCCCAAGAGGCTGTTGTGTCCTCTGGAGTCCCTGGAGCAACCTCTTCACATCCAGACGGACCCCCAGAGAGCTTTCTTCGCAGTGTTATCCCCATCGCAGCTAAGCATATGGTACTGCAGAGTGAGTATCCATCCTCCTGTTAGTCCTTCGGAGCCTGCTCTCCTAGCTGAAAAGCCCTTTCATCTATAAAATGTGGAGGTTTCTGCGGAATTTTTGTTGTTGTTGTTCTAGAAGGATTTGTAAAATACAGGACGGAAGCTTACAGAATATTTCATTATTTGTGTGGTTAAGCTACAGTGTTTACTGATAGCAATGTACTGCTAAATAAATACGTAAAATCAGTCTACTTAGAGTTAACACCTGTTATTCCTGAAAATGAGACTTCCATCCAACTTTTTTGTTTTACTTTGACTTTAGGTAGTGCTTAAGCTTAATATAAAAAGCAGTGCTTTTGCAAATGGGTGTGATGTCTTCTGCCTTTGTCAGTTCTGTGTTTGATATAAAACGATACATGAATGTAGGAGATAGCGATATTTTTTATAAAACACAGAATAAACTGTAACATTCTGTGTAAAGATATAACACAGAAGTTCACAACCTTTTCTTGTTACGAAAAGTTTAAAAGTTTTACGGCCCTAAATAGAAGAATTGTCATGGATTTTGCATAGAAGTTGCTGCTCTAGCAACATCCAGTTTGATACTGTGCGAATAACTGAAATTAAATGCTTTGGTTTTGAAATACTGTGGTAACAGGAATCCTGCTTGTCACTTTTGGTGCAGTCAATGAAACAGCTGTGATACTGACTTTACATTTTTTCTGCTGGATCCTTTTAAATACTGCCTAGATTAGACCCTAAATCTGTCTATAAATATCTTCAACTCCAGGTAATTTATAGGCTTCATCTCAGGTTACAGGAGAAAACTAACCATCCAGTTTTAGAACGCTGATACTGAAAGGTATCAAATGACAGTTATAGCCTTAAAAACTTTTAAGTTATGCTGAGATTTCATCACTTTACCTTTTGTTGTGCTCTGCATGGATGATCATTAGTTCCTATGTGGAGTGCTGATGCTGTTTTTTTAACCTATGCCCGAAAACTGATGTGTGAATGTCATCATGTGGCCTCTTGTTAAACCTATAGCTGTAGTCCATCAAAAAAGCATAACTGATCTTCTTTTTCAGGAAAATACATTAAAAAAAAACCACCAGGCTTGTAAAATGCTTCTCAAGATATACCTTGTTGTCTAGAATGTAGTTTACTGTTCCTAAGGTCTGCTGCTAAGGACAGTGTTCGTTAACTTACATGCTTAGACTTGCATGTTGTTAAAAGTTGAATGTTGTATAACTGGTTACAGACAGAGCACCAAAAGAATTCACAATGCAGAAAAGTTGAGCAAACTTACAGGTCATTATAATTTTTTATGTATGTTTTAACTCAGGATGTTATGAGTGCTTTTGAGGAAGTCCATGACTTTGCCAGGCCTGATCACTGACTGATCTTAGACTAAAAAGTATGTTACGATCTCACCTCTTGTGTGACTACCCAGCCATTAGGAAAATCCTGTAAGACAAACATTTGTCTTACAGGACAAATTATTTGTTAGTAAGGGCATTTTTAAAGATAATGTCTTGCATTATTTTTATGCGTATGTGTGGGATTTGGGGGTTTTTTTGTTGTTGTTTTGTTTTTCTTCTTTCTTTTTTTTGAAGGTGAAGCTTAATTATATGTTTGACTTTTATAAACTAAGGTAAAATCCTTGCATTCTGGAAAAAGTTTTCATTTGTCATACGTATGTTCTTTGGAACAATGCTAAGTTCTGATTAGGTTGAACTAAGTGCATTTCTTGAAGTAGAAAAGCCTTCAGGCTAATGTTCTTGTTAAGACTTATTTCTATCCCAACTATGTATGAGAAGTTTAATGTAAGAATGAGGTGATGAGGCTGGTGAAGTTGTGCTTTGAATTTTTCAAGAACAGGGGGCCTTTTGGAATACTTCCAGGCATGTGAATTTACATTCAGTATGTGTATTTTTCAACTGAGGCAGTAATGTTTAAAGCTCATTTTCACCAACTCTGTGCTAAGAACTAATGAACTAAAGGAAGTTTATACCAAAGTGTGAATTGCTTTCTGTTTTGTAAATAATATAGGTGTCAAGATTAGAAAAAGGAGTAAATCGTGTAGGTAAAACCAGATGGAATTCTGATCCTGGTCTTGAACCAAAAAGTCCTTGACTATTTTATTTTATAGGGAGGGCTTGAGCTGTGAATAGAGAAGACCATTGATCAGTGGTGAACATTTTTGATCATGCACCAGTACTGGTGAAAGATTTTTGAGCACACATCTCCAGTATACATACATTTATTTATGAATTATATGCATATGCTGTTATGCATGTTATCAGGCATAGACAACATAGAAATTAAAAACTGGAGTAGAACAGACTATTTCAGTTGGAAGGGCCTTACAATAATCCTGTAATCCACCTGCCTGACCCATTGAGGGCTGACCAAAGTTTGAGCATGTTATTAAGGGTGTTGTCCAAACACCTCTTAAACACTGGGGGGCTTGGGGCATCGATTACCTCTCTAGGAATCCTGTTGCAGTGTTTGAAAAGGGAGGGGAAAAAAAAAAGAATGAGGTAAAACTGAAATAAACTAATTTTAAAATTTTTACTTTAATTAATGAATGATACCAAAAAAGATTTTCTTCTTGCACTCTGATGGATTATATTAAATGCATCCCACTTTGAAGACTGCTGTTTCAAGTATTTATCTTAGAAGAAATTTTTGGGCCTGCATACCTCAGCAGATTTCTTGACACTGAGAGCCAGTGAAACTGTTTTCATTGATAGAATTGGAAAGCTTGTCAATGTATTCATTCTGGTAGTGTTAAGTGCTTGGATGCTTGAAATTATAAACTTCACTTCATGAAAGAAACTTCTGAAATGCTAAAATGAGGTAATTTATGTTTGATAGATTGACTTGGGGACTAGAGGTGAGGTTTCACTGGGCAGCTGTCCAGTCCTAAGTGTCGATATTTCATGCGTGTGCCTGTACTGTAGTGGGTCTTAGGCTGCAGTAGTGCTGGCCTTTACAGGGTTGTTCAGCTTGCCAAACAAATAGAAGCCTGTTTTTCTCGGCTCATGAAGGGATCAAAGGAGCATTGTAGTTGGCTCTTGAAAGTGTTACACCTTTAACAATAGTGGCTTTTAAGTTGGTTTGGTTATCTCATGAAATAAGAGCTTGAAGCAGTACAGGGAATTCTAGATATTCACCTAGATATAGGGCTCTAGATATTAAGAGGAGATGTTTGCAACCAATGAAGGAGGTGTGATAGATGACTGGTGTTCCACCTCTAAATGTTGAAGAGTGGATTGTGTGCCACAAGAATAGTCTTGATGACGTTGTTGCATGTATAAATATAGTTCAATGTTTCCTTTCTTTAATCTTCAAAAACTTGTGGCAATGACAGGAATACGTGCTGGCCTTGAATATTTAATGAAAGCTCCTGGAGATTGTTGGACTGTCTGCTGTGACTCTGCCAGTCAAAACCAGTTCAGTAATTTCTTTGAAGGCAAGAGTAGCTTGCCCTAACCACTCATTTAGCTTGCCCGAACCACGCATTTCATAATTACCTAAGTGCTTACTGGCTTATGATTTACATCTACCCTTGTTTTTAAACTTCCCTGATTTTTTGTGGTGATCTGAACTTGAATCTGATCATGTAAATTAATTATAAGCTTATGGAAAAGCATGTATGTCAGAATCCTAGATTGCCAAATAATCTCTTTTCATTCTAAATGCTGAATAAGTCAGACAGCTCTCCTAACTCACAGTGCTTTTCAGTCTTTAGATGTTGCAGTATTATGTTTAAACTTGGGAAGTGCTTTAAATCAAACAAATAGGACAAAACAGGGGACTCTGCTTGTGTTAGAGAAGGGGTCTCCATAACTTGGAATTTTGGCATGCTGTAATAGGAATTAATTGTGACAGCAGTGCTTGTAGTTCGTATGGTATGTGAACAAATATATTAAAATATGGAGTTGCTTTTGTAATCTTTTTTTATTACAGGTGGCCATTAGAAGAAAAAAAAAATCACTGTGCTTTCAGGATTATGCTTTCATCTCAGAACTGTAAGCAGAAAAATTCACTGAATTACTGTATATGGCCTTTTCCTACATAGGTTTTGATACAATCCCTGTAGCATTTTTACCTGGATTTTGATTTCAAAATTGACAACAGGTATCTTGATAATGGTGAAAATGGTTGTGTGTTGTGAACAATGTGACATACATAGCAAACTAAGATGTCTTACCTCTTCTGCTTTTTTCCTTAATAATTTAACCCCTGAGATGCCAACCCCTTATCATTGATACCCATCAGACATTTGTCTGAGAAGGCCATTAGTTTTTATATGTCAATAACAGGAACAGTTGTGCTGTTGCTTCTATTACAAAGATGTATTTGTGATAACATTAAATGAGAGAGTGCTGTTAATTTGTCACATAAAATGTGAATTTGTCATGTGAATGTTCAGGAGGCCATACCAAGCTTTCAGGGCCTCCTTTATTAATATAAACCAGATGACCCCTGAAGGAAATCTCGGAATTACTTGCATGAAAAGAAAAGCATCCTCAGGAATTTTGACTGTCCAATTGCACATAAGAGGTATGAGATCCAAGAAGATATTTCAGTCTATTCTCCATCACATGCAGTTCCACTTACTCCAAATTTAAACACTTGACAATTTGTGTGGCTGAAGAGAAGCAAAGATCTATAGAATATGGGCCTTCTTACTGGAAACATTTCTGAGCAGTAGGTTAACTGAAAACTTTGACTTGGGAGAGGTGTAGTGATTGACAGTTCAAAAAGGCCGAAGTGCATCAGAACTTTTTCATAGTAGTTTGTGTAGTGCAGTGTTATGAGTTGTGTCTTCTGTGTGATGGATGGATCTCTGCTGATTCTCAGCTTTCTAGCTGCTTTTAAGACTGAATTAAAGTAGTTACGTTTTTATAATTAATCCTGCTTTTAGAAATTCTTTTATAACCACTTTGTATCTGTAACTGACCAAATGAGGTTTTGTGGTATTTTTGTGGGATTTTTTTATTTCTTTTGTTTCCTTACTAATTATTTTCCCCCTTCCTAATGCATGCATGCTTTTCTCCATCTAACCTTTCTGGTTTTTCAGTTTCTAAACCTACAAAGCTTCAGCCCTTGAAGTGGAGCACAGGCCACCTAATCACAAAATAAAGTGCACAGTGTCACCAGGATTTTGTTCTGTTTTCTTCCAGCCTTATCTTTGTTGCGTAGATTGTAAGCTCATCAGAACAGCATGTTTTTGATTTTTGCCTTGTACCTACAGCCTAATGGAGTTTCAAAACATTTGTCTTGAAAAAACTAAACAGATTTGTGTATATGAAAGAAGTTGCCTCTTGATTCTAAATGAGATTAGTTTTTTATGTCTAGAATAGTAAATTTCTAGAGGATGAGATTGTTAGGATTTTAATAATGATCTGTGGCCAAGCAGGTTCTTCTATTGACATTACATGAAAAAATACAGCCCCATACATGACACCATGTGTTCATCTGCTCATACTGTTGCATGCCACACCTGGAGTATTGTGTTCAGTTCTGGGCCCCTCAGTTCAGGAAAGATATAGAGGTGCTGGAGCGGGTCCAGAGAAGAGCTACAAGACTGGTGAAGGGACTGGAACACAAGACCTATGGGGAGAGGCTGAGGGAGCTGGGGTTGTTTAGTCTGGAGAAGAGGAGGCTTAGAGATGACCTCATCACTCTCTATAACTACCTGAAGGGAAGTTATAGCCAAGTGGGGACTGGTCTCTTCTCCCAGGCAGTTAGCAACAGGACAAGGGGGCATGGGCTTAAGCTCTGCCAGGGGAAATTTAGGCTGGATATTAGAAAGAAATTCTTTACAGAGAGAGTGGTCAGGTATCGGAATGGCCTGCCCAGGGAGGTGGTAGATTCACTGTCACTGGAGGTTTTTAAACTGAGATTGGACATGGCACTTAGTACCATGATCTAGTAAACGGACTGGAGTTGGACCAAGGGTTGGACCTGATGATCTCTGAGGTCTTTTCCAACCCAAGTGATTCTATGATTCTATACTCTCAGCAAATACAGAAATCTTCCTTCTAGACTTAACAGTTGTGAAAAGGCTGCTAGTCTTTCAGATACTCGGTGTCTGAATGTGATAATTAAATGTAAAAAAGAATCTTTGGAAGGTAAGTTAGTAACAGTGAGTTAGTGACATTAAAGATGATAATCTTTTAAAAGGGAGGAAGAAGTATTAAGGACTATAAAATTTACTTGGATTTAAAATTGAAGTTATTTTGGATCTATAGTTACGATAAAAAGAGCAAAATAAAAAATGGAGGTCGGATCTGAACATGTTGGCTATAAATAGACTAGGCAAAACATTCAGAATTTCTCAATATTCTTGGGCATTACTTGGGCAGAAGTAATCTGATTTGGTGCAACTTTATCAGTACTTAAAAAACCCCCAAACATTTAACTTTTTGCAGTACCTAAGAATCTGAGTATCACTTGAGTATCAGTTGCGTGATGCAGCATTCTTTGAATTTAGACAAGGATATGGTTTTGCTATTAAGTTTAAATACAGATAAAATAACTATTTCTTTGTAACAACTGTGGAAGTGCTGGTGTCTTACAGGAACACCCATAGGCCTAAGCAAGAGTATAACTTAATATTTTTAGTAATTTTTTGTGTGACTATAAATGTCCGTTTTCCTTCTTGCACTTTTTCCTTCTGGGTTCAGATGAATTAATGTTAACAGAGCAACTGAAAATAGAGGAGCTCTAGAAGTTTCGGTGTCTCAGTGCATATGTGCTCTTAAGTGTTTACTTCTCAAACTTAGTCCGGTAGTTTTCCATTGTATTTGCTGACCTACTTAACTATATGCACAGTTTGTCATTACCTTGTAGCAGTCTAACAACAGAATGTCAATTAAGGAAAACGAATTTTTTCATTATTTTATATTCTTTCAAACAGACAATGATTGTACCTCTATTCAATTGACTAATGTACTTTTTTCTTTGATGCCTTTTAAACATCTTTAAATATCTCAAGGATAGACACTTGCTCCTTTGAGGACTGCTTGTCCTATTTAGAGGAAGCCTGTTCATAGCAACATTCAGGTCTTAGTTCCGGGTTTAAATGTCTACTTAATTTGTATTTACATGAAATGTGGTAGAATGTTCATGTTCGGAGGACTGAAGTGGTAATATCCCATGTCTGAGCTTGCTGACTGAATTTGCGTCAGCGTTGTGTATCTTGATAGATTTGCTTATAAAAACTACCTTACATGTTTCAGTGTTCTGAGGCTACTTAAGCAGCTCATAGTACTGCTTTAAAAAAGGAAATGGGAAAGATGTTGTATTTTGTCAAGTAGAATTAAATAAAATAGTAACAATTGCAAATTACTTCACCCTGGGTTTGGTTTTGTGTGTTGTTTTGTGCTGTGGGTTTTTTGTTTGTTTATTTGTTTCGGTATTTTGTCCTGATGTTGATTCAGAGTTCATCTTTCCTAATGGAAAGTCCAAAGGAATTCTTAATGTACAGCAACTGTTAAAGAAATGGAAGTTTGAGTTAGGTGTCTTTGCTCATGAAGCCAGCCTGCTACCTTACTGGTTTATAAATTGTGCAATTCCTCTATTTCAGTATTGGCCATCCAAAACACATTTGCTTTCTGCTGTCTGTCGTGAATGTTGTCATAATTTCACATCGGTAAAAGAAGGCATGTTTTATGCTAGAAGGGCGTTGTTGAGAAGTGTAAAGATTTCGGAGTAAGAGTTCTTGTGGAAAGTGTTTTTGTGTGGTAGCCAAGGTGTCTGACTGATGTGCAGGAAGGGAAGGAGATAAAGTATATTTAACTGTTGGAATAAGAAGCTCTGTTTCTCATTTTTCAGTAGCAATGACTAGAGCACTAGAGAATGTTTTTACTCTTCAGTAATGTTACTACTATATTCCTTTCAAGGTTATCTCCCCTTGTGGCCCCCCCCTTTTATTTTTCCATCAGTTTTGTTATCCTGTGAGCATCTGTCTCCACTGTTCTCTTCATAAGTGTGTGGGAGCCTCTGTTTTCCCTGACCTTACCTTCCTCCTGAGAGCAAAATATACTGTATCAAAATGCTAGATTTTCTCTGCAGCAGATTGTAAAATGACAAATGTGTTTGTTACCTGTTTTGAGAAACTTGCTACTTTTAAGTTGCAATTTGAGTAAAGACTTGTTTACTCTTGCTTCTTCCTTAGTATGCTATTCCTTCATTCCTTAAGAATTGAAGGTGTTTCCTTTTGTTCTGTAGACAATTCTTTTTTCCCAACAACTCTTTATTTGTTAGGTCATTTGCTGTGTTTCTGGAATCACCACTTTCTCCAAAAGCTGTGGCTCTCCCATTAAATATTTCTGCAAGCAGCTTTTCAACATTGTAAAGGAGGAGGATCAATATCGTAGCTTTTGAGGCAGTGTGCATGTTTCATTAGTTGCGCTTTACTGGGTTTCTGTTACGATTTTAACAGCTGCATGCTGAAGTATGAAGAGGAATGAACACAAGAGTTTTCATGAAGCTGACATGAAGAGTTATTTTTTCCAACAGAAACAAATTTAAAGATTCAGGGAGAATTCACTTAGAATCTAAACTCCTACTGTTTCTGTACAGGCTATGAGTTAAATATCTAAAACCAACCAGAGAGAAGTAACTAGGCTCTTAATTTTTGGTAAAAATTGTGTTTAATGGCTTGCTCTGCTTGGGCCAAGTATTCAAAATTAGTCCAATGTGTTCCTGTTTATAGAACATACTCCGGTGGTCTTTGATCACTTCAGATGTAATAAATGACTTCAGATGTAAAGTGACCATTTCTCTTTCCCTTGCATGATCAGAGCAGAATATTGAGCTGCCCTTCTAGCTTTGTTAACTTTGTAGCAGTTCCCTTTAGGGGAAGTTTTGTAAAAAGGAGGATAGAGTTTGTAGATCAGGGTTTTCCTCATGTGTGCAATAATGCTTTTGAGTTGTGACGTATGTGGGTAAAAATTGTATCAGTGAAATATTTTTGATTTCATCATTAGCTAGATAGCCTTTGTGACCTATATAATTAGAAGTGGTTCTGCTTTCTAATAGGAAAAGAGGCTACTTAAACTGCAAAACAATAAAAATGATAGCTTGTGCTCTTAATGTTAACTCCTTTAGACCTCGTCTGTAAGGCATAAAATGAGATCAGTCCAGAAATCAATTTGTATTAAATTTATAGGTGCTAAGTATGCAGAACACTCTTTCAGGTTCTATAGGTTAAATAGCAGCTTTCTTGTAAATACGTGTCACTAGAACATTGCGGTCATTATGTTCTGTAAAAGTAGCAATATGGAAGGAAAATTGTTTTGCATTAATGAGCTTCTAAAACACTTGTTTGAATGCTACTAAAATGCTTGAAGCACAGAAGTGCTTTTAAGATTGGTCTTCAAATTTGCACTAATGATGCAGATTACTAAGATTGTACTGTCATAAGGCACTTTTTATATCTAAGGCAGTTAAGATGGATCTAAGCCAAGCAGTGAGAGGCTGTGTAGTTCATGAGAACAGTCAAGAAGAATCTGCTAAGAATAGTTAGTTATCTATTTAATGTTAGATAAATTGATTTACAAATACCTGCAGAGAAAGCCACATGAATTGAAAAAGTTCGTGTAAATAGTTCTTAAGGTAAAGACAAGCTTGTTTGTTATACTTTACAGTATAAATATTTAACTTCACTTTTGATAAATCCTTTCTGTGTGGGTGCGAAATTTAAGTCATGCCGTTCACAGGATACGAAGTCATACTGTGAATTTACCAAGGCTAAGACAGCCTATGTGACATTAATTTGGCTCCGTATTTATGAATATGGTGAAAGCATTTAATGACTTGACTTCATACTATTTTTCCTTTTAAATAAATTTGCTTTTAAGTCTGCTTTTTCTAGTAGAGTTCTGCTACAATGCTGAAGAAAAGTTGACATTGATAAAGCTACGGAAAGCATCTATTATGAAGATGAGGGGAAACTTACAAAAAGAAAAGCGTGGCTTGCTTAACTGAAGGCTGAGGAGTTACTGTTGTCATCTGACTAATATATATGCACGTATTTCTCCATCCCCACTTCTAAGTGGTGGAGAGTAGCAGGGGGAGGAGGGGGAAGCGGAATACCTGTCTGAACTTGAAGCTATTATTAGTTAAAGAGTGAGAAAGTACAAGCAATTCTTAAATACAAATGAGGAAGAGTGTCTCTAAGCGCTGGAGCAAGGAAGGGTAACTTTTTGTGTCACAACTCTCAACTGCTTTTGGGAAAGAGAGTGAAGACTTGTTGCCTATGTAGCTTTGCCTGGGCTTCATGGCTCCAAAACTCTATCTCCAGAAGGAAAGATGTTAATGGGTGCATCTCATCATATGCAAATTTTTTTTTGCGCAAACTATAGAGGTGAATTTTCTGCACAATTTTTGACAATTTGTTCTTGAAGAGATATAAAACAGATTTCCTGATTATCATTCTCCTCAGTACAGTGGTCTATCCATTTAGTGGAAACTAAGCAGTCCTTTTCATTACAGGAGCTTGTTGGAGATGCTTCTGTTCATATTAAATGTCAGTAGCCCTTTGTCTAACTTGAAACTACTTCTTTCTTCTGTAATGACTCCTGTCTGGGAGAATGAAGTATTGTATTTGAATGTCCTGGGTTTGAAAGAGTGATATTAGGAATGGTAGTGTGGAAGAACTTCTGCACAAACCCCCTTTAAAAGCACCATTGTGTTATGCATTGTCAAATACTCACTGTTTTTTTAACCTCCCTCTTCAAAGGAAACATGCTGCTATTAAGGAAACAGTTGTTTACAGTTACATCACAATATAACAAACATTCCATTCCTTCTAGATATGAGATGTAATTATTTTCTTATTTCTTTCAGCCCAGTGTATTAATTGTAAGCTACAAGGAACTATCAAAAGCAGCTTCTCAGTTTGGACCTTATAAACAAGCAGAATGGCGACCTGACAGCACCATGATAGCCGTTTCGGTAAGTAGGGTTGTTACTTCATATACTGTGGTTAAACTATCGCAAAGAGAGTTTTTACATTACTGATTTCTGTGCATATGCAAATTTGCAGTTTGTATATACCTGTAATTGATGATATACAGTGTTTTAGTTTCTGACTGTCAGTCGGTGTTGAGACCATCTCTATGAAAATAAATCACTTTGCAGCATATACTTTGAGGTAATTACTATTTTTGTGGAAGGCAAATTTTGATCTAGCATGTAAAGCTTTATAAAATAACTCAAGTAGCTTTAATAGTATGCAGCTAAACAAACTTAAGCCGTTATTACACTGTCATCTTCCCTTGCAATTCAAACTTTTTTTACTGCTTGTATGTTCTATCGCTAAACTGGTGACATGTTTTCTAAACTGATCTTTTTTCCCTGATGTTTTGCAGTTTCTTCTCTGATGTTCTCAAGTGTTGCTGGGAAATATTTTGTTTCTAGTCTACATTAGTACATACTCCCAAGATAGCTAATTCTGGTAGTGGAACAAGCCTGCGAATTGGGTCAAAAGACTTCAATATAGAGAAATTACCAGTCATTTTAGTCCTTCCCCTGATATAGGCAGTCCTTTGATGTAGACTACTCTTTAGTCAATGTTCTTATAGGTGAAGCAGAGCTTTATTAAATATTGTAGTATACAAGACACAGTCTACTGAATTTTTTTGCAAGGTACTGTATGTTTATGCTTTTGACAGTCAGATGAAAATGATGATGGAAGAGATGACAGTGATGGTTATTTAGAAAGTTTCACTGCAACACAGACATTTCTGAAGCAATGTAGAAACCTACATGAATGAATACGATCAATTTGCAGGAGGTGTATGGTTGGATGCTTCTGTATTTCATCCAGCTTTTCATGGAATTTGAGGTTCTACTTAGAAATGAACCTGAAACAATAGCAACTTTGTGCTTTGAATAGTGTTCAGTACGGCCCTTTGTCCCTTAATTTCAGTATAAAGATACTTTACAGTATTGTTTTACTTTTCCTTCCAGGATAAGATAACTTACACATTAAATATTTAATGATGTAATGGAAAGATGCTGTAAAGATGTTAGAAATGAGCACATTTCTTTACCACATAGGACCTGAACATGATATTACTGCACATGGAAAAGCTTCCATTTGATTGCAGTCTGTCTCAGGCCTCTACTACGATTCAGATTTTATTCTTGCATGAGAAAGATAATCTCTTTGAATGAGTCTAGTTGTGTCTCTTGGACTTGGAAACCAAAAAACCAAATTTCTTTCATGATAAAGCAAAATGTTTGACGGGGAAGAAATGTGGCATCTGTAAACTGACGAATTAAGCAAACAAGAGCATTACTTTATTCAAAGAAAAGGAAACCATGCATTTCAGTGCTTCATGTCTTCAGTAATAGTGCTTTGGGTACATACCCAGCCCATATCAAAATGCCTGGGTGGAAACACTGTTATAACCAAAACACATTTGCTGATTCACCTGAAGGATAAATTTGTGCTTTAAACAAATCATACTTTTTTGAACAACTAAGCTTATTGGTCATCTGCACCTCCTGTGCTTGTACAAACACCTGATCAGCCTCTAGCCATGACTGGAACATCTGATAACTAAATGATTTATACTGGTTCTGTGAATAGCATTGTAGTTTGAAGTCATTCTTCCAGAATGACAGAATGTGACTGGGGGTTGAATTATAGTAGAATTTTTTTCAGACACTGGAAGATTTTGAAAGATGTTGTGGTAGCTAACGATACCGTGTGAGATGAGGAATTTTTGAAAGCTGCATGACTGAATGACAAATATTGAGGGGCAGTGCCTGGCTTTTGTGCACTCTGTAGTGTGCATATGTGTTCAGACACCTGGAGGTCTTGTTCTGAAGGCTTACCACCTGCTACTGCATGCTTTCTGCTTTATTTCATAGACTTGTGGGATCACTAAGGTTGGAAAAGATCTTTAAGATCACTAAGTCCAACTGTGTGCCAGGTTCACCTCTGAACCATGTCACTAAGCACCGCATCTACCCTACTGGTGTAGTAAGGGTGACTCAACCACTTTCTTGGGCACAATGTTCCAATGCCTGACAATCCTTTCAGCAAAGAAATTTTTCCTAATAACTGATTTAAACCTCCCTTGACACAACTTGAGGCTGTTTCCTGTCATCCTGCCATTTGTTGCTTGGGAGAAGAGGCTGACCCTCACCTTGCTACAACCTCCTGTCAGCTAGCCATAGGCAGTGAGAAGGTCTCCCCTTGGCCTCCTTTTCTCCAGGCTCAGCAACCTGAGTGCCCTCAGCTGTTCCTCAGAGAACTTGAGCTCTAGACCCTTCACCAGCTTTGTTGCCCTTCTCTGGACACGCTCCAGCACCTCAGTGTCTTTCTTGGAGGAAGCGGCCCAAAACTGAACACAGGGTTTGAGGTGCAGCCTCACCAGTGCCGAGTGCAGAGGGACAATCCCTGCCCTGGTCCTGCTGGCCACGCCACTGCTGATGCAGGCCAGGATACTAATATCTGATGTAGCCGTCTGGTTTTGTGTAGTTACATGAATTAGAGGAAGACTTACGCTTGACACATGCATCAACAGCGGTATTTTTCCATTTTTCTACCTCCTGAGTGATCTATTCAGCGGGCTTGAAGAGCTAGTGCGGATTTTACCAAGAATGAATTTCAACATACAGTTTTTTAATATATCTGAAACTTGATATGAGTTTGTGTTTGTGTTGAATATATGAGTCATATGTTGAAATCACAAGAGTCTGTATAGGTTTATTCATGCAGGTAGACTAGATGTGCATCTTACGTGTGTTTCTTTTTCAGACTGCAAATGGATACATCTTATTTTTTGAAATCCCATCAGCAAGAGACAAGTATCTTTATGAGCCAATATATCCTAAGTGAGTATCTTAAACTTTCGTTGCATGCTCACAGTGTGAAAAAATATGACAACTCCTAAATAGATTTTAAGATAAAGAAAACATACTTTGGAAGAAAATATTAAAACTTCATGAGTATATGGAGCATCATTCCTGTGAGTTAGAGTCGGTTCAGAGGAAAGAATGGTCTAATTGGTTTGCAGGTAAGATACTTTAGGTCCATTTTAAAAGCTCCCAAAATCCTAAATAACAGGGTTAAAATTGTCTAATACTATAATTTGAGGTAAGTCTGTTGAATTCATGGTCTATAACAAGCTTTAATAATTCATTTTGTGTAACTCCTCTGAATATGTCATGTTCTTTAGGAGCTGTTAGACTGCAATTTTTTAATAGATTCCTCTCTGCCTCCTAACTTTGATTTTTGAAACAAATCAGGAATAAATTTTCAATATTTTGAAAATAATAGGGATCATTTTTAGTAAGAATGTAAAAGTATTTTAGCTGTGGTGCATTATATTGTCATCTTATTTTTCTTATTGTGAATAATAGAAGACATTTTATGTATTAAAATGGCACTACATGTTGGAAGTATTAGTGATTGACTTATTTGACTTTGGATGTGGCAAAATTGCAAGTATGAAAAGCTCAATTGGATCAAATTTGTTCACAGGAATAATAAAACACTTCTGACTTCTCATTGGTTAGAAACTGGGTTTTTTTTAATATATCTCTATGTATCATCACTATGGTAATGCTAGTCAGCATTTTTAAGTTGATCAGTGGGTGTCTCCAAATGGACATTTATGAGGAGTATTGGATAGGCTATGACAGCATATAAGAGGAAAACATTAAATTATTTTGAACTATAACTGTTAAACCTTGAACATTAGAAAAATATCTTCACAAGCGTTTAAAATTTAAATCTCTATGCTTTTACACGTGCATATAGGAAGAAATTACTTGGTAGGTGGTAGATGATTTCAAATAAAATCTTACCTCATTGAGCGGAAATTTTTTTGTGTGTTGCTACTGTGATGCATCTTTTGGCCACTAAAACAGCCTTCATATCTCTGGAATTAAATAGAATTTACTCTTGCAGTATACTTGTCTGTTTTCCAAAACCATAAGACTAACGTTGGCAAGTTATAGTACTTTACTTGCCTTTTCTGACACCTGAATAGTGTTTTTTCAGACTGACTTTTGACATACAACTTACTGTCCTCAGGAAAAAAAATAAAAACAACAACCTGTTACTGCAATGAGTTCAGATAAATGAAATAGTATAGCTTCAGTTGTACCCAATGCAAAAGACAAAGCAATAGTCTATGATATGTTCCTTCCATTCTGTTTGGAAAGTTGGGAAATTTTATTTGCAGAATATATGGAAATATATATAAAATATGTTATAAGAGGTAAAAAAAACTGTTATGAAGTTTGTTTAGACATGCCACATGAAGGAGGGTTTGGAAATATCTATTAAGTAGTCAATGACTAATTGGTCTAACTTTTATATAAAAGGTTGGTAATTGATTTGTGTTATTTATCAACCTAAAAGTGTGTATTTTGTGAAGAAGTCTTTCTGTTGGCTGGGCATTGAATGTTCAGGATGTCAGGATGTATATATTTTTAGTCCCAAAGGGTGTCTTGCTGGTTCTGTGAATGAATAAGACAAGGAATTTGTCCCTAGAGTGACTACGATAGGTTGCTCAAAATCTCCTAAGACTATTGTGTGTGCTTAACTTTAAGAAGATGAATGATCTCACTGAACTTGCTGGGATTACTAGTCTGTCTATATTTAGCCCTGAATTTTGAAAACCTACATAAAATTACCACTGTTCTGATTATATTGGATTGAAAGAAAGACACAAGCATTTGTGTGTGAACTGTGCTTGCTCTGATTAATGGCAAATTATTCTATAAGCTGTTGTAGTCAGTTGAACTTTTTTTTGGTGCAGATACAGTACACTGCCTTCAGGCAGTTTCACTGGTTTGCTGTGTAAATCAAATACTGAAAGAACAAAACAAAAAGCCCAGAATTAAAACTGAACTTTCTTCTGACGTGTTCACTTTCCAAAAATATCATTCAACTGAAATGCTTGGATTTCATTTCTACTGGACTGGACAGCACCAGATTAGTTTTGTTAACTCTGAAGCCATTAAAAGTCATTGCTTGATTTACTTCGTGCTTGAAAAGGGACATCTTACCATCCTCTCCCACTGTAACTGTGTTTCTGGCTCCCCCCCTTTATGTTGGCAACAGTGATTACGCAGCTGTGCCCTAAGTAAAGTCAGGTTGCTGACCTGATGGGGAAACAAACCTGCCTGTCTCCCTTCTTTACTCCTTCCTGTCACCTCCCTGGATTCCAGTAGCTTAACTGGCAAGTCAGCGTCTAATAAAAGGCTGGCATTAGAAAATGGTGACCTTGAAGTAGCACTGAGTAGCAACACTGGAAAATTCAAAAACGTGGAGTGACTGTTCAGTAATACTTGTGATAATTCTTGTATGGTAGTTAATGATAAAGCAATTGCTTGCGACATTGTAACTCTCACACAAATATTAATTACGACTTGTCCAGCTCTGCCTTATGTGGTTATTTACCTACGTTAGGCAAAGTGAATGGGAGGGTGGTGATTTTTTCAGAGGGTATAAAAATGTATTAGGTCCGTGCATCTGTGGTGTGATAGGACAGCAGCTGGAAACAAGTCAGTAAAAACAGTGAAGTGGCTGGACACCAGGTTCAAATGTAGGTCTTGTCACTTTGCATATTTCTGGTAAATTTTTTGTTTTGTCTACTGTTCTTCTCTTTGAACACCTCCACAATATACCAGAAAGTTAAGAGGCATTGTAGAATGTCGTCACTTGTGGGTTTTTGGTTTGGGTGTTTTGGGGTTTTTTTGCTTGTTTTTTTTTTTTTTTTTTTCTACTGAACACACTTGTGTCAGTGCTCCTAGAAGTTCAGTCTTACCTTTTTAAAATTATGAATAATTATTAATGTTGATAAACTGTCCATATCCAGTAACTTTCTGTAAGCAGAATGGAACCTGTTCTCTGGTATCTTTTTTTTAAATAATAATGGCCACTTCTGACAGAAATGTAAAATTTCAAAGTAGTGACCACAAAAATAAATGAAGACCCTCGTAATACAACTTCAGCTTGAACAGCATTCTTAAGCAGTGTAGGTCAAAATAATGAGGTGGTCGTACACGGAGAGTACACACCAGTAACATCCTCAGCTGTGCCAAAATCTTGCTGCGAGATTTTCTGGTTTAGTCGGTATCCAGAACTTGAGCTTGCTGCTAGGTTTGATCCTATACAAGTGAAAACATTGAGGAAAGTTGTGTTTAAACTCAACTGTCAGCTCTTATTGAAATGAAATGTGTATATTTTACTGTAAGTAAAAAAAGAACATCAGAAAAGCAAGTGATAAGGTGTGTGATAAACAACTGCATTCTTGACTTCAGTTATTTTTGCAGTCTTCCATTTTGGGACACTGGTAGCTCTGGTGAAGTTACAGCTCTGTGGGTATTGGTATTCTTTAAATTACTGCTTTAAATTTGGCTTGATAATGATTTAGCCTTGATTTGAAGAAAAGGACCAAAAAAAGTTACTGAAAATAAAAATTGCTCCTATTTTTTCCATATGGGAGAGTGATGTTTGTGGAGAAAAAGTACAGTGCTTCCAATTTATAGTTGTTATTCCAGAGGGTTGTTACTATATGTGCCTGTTTAACAAGATGATCCAGGAGATCTTGCCTGTATTCAGTCTGTTAACAGAACTATTCTAGCAAACAGTTACTATGTAAGCTGTAATTACACTTGCAAAAGTTTTTTTGCTGGCACAGCTTGAATGAAATGCCTCAAGGTGAAAAAAAACCAAACTAAAAACTGCATGGGAAGTGGCAGGAACTGCCACTGTTGTTCATAGCTCAAAATGAATTGAAGTATATCTAATCACAGTATGATTTTTTAAAAAAAAATTTGTTTTAGGCAGCGTCCTCTCTTACAATCTAATCAACATAGGTTTAGTGGAAGAGCTAAAGCATGAGTTGAGGCCAAGCTCTCATTATGTTTCAGTGCAAGAGTCTGCTTCCCCTTATCTTCTAGTGGTGTGAAGTAACTTTGGAAAGTAAGGTTGAGTAAACTTCCCCTGGTCCATAGTATTGTTTGTTTAAAACAGACAGAATTAGAGACTAGAAATACTCATTTCCTGTTTAAAAATGCCCGTTTAGCATGACTTCCTCCATTTCATATCAACCTATTGTAATGGTCTCTATAGTCTGAAATTCAGTGTTTTAATGGAAGCGCTGGAATCCAAGATTATCACTGTTTGTGGCTGAAGCCCACAAAAACTTTTAAGTTTGTTCTATCAGTAACTGAGGGCATAGCTCTTAAAAAATTGAGACTGTGTGAAATACTTTAAGGTGGTTGAGTGGAAATTCTTTTAAAATGCTAGTTATTTTATACCTTTAGAAGCTTAATAATTTTAAAATATACTTGTGTAGATGTGGTAAGGGTTAAGGAACTCAAGTGTTATTGGCATTTTACGTAAAATCAATTATTAATGTGACAAAACAAGTGTTCATATGATAAGCTCAGCATTCTGTCATGATTTCTTGAGTATTTGTATTTATATATAAAAAAGTGACTTTTTTAAACTTTTGATGGAGATGATAGATTTTTGTTAAATGGTAATAATTTAGGAATGTTATGCATTGCAGTTATTCTGTTGAAGAGAATATTTCTGGCTTTGTTGGTATATGGCTAGGAATTGCTCGCCTGATCTCGGCATGAACAGATATATGTGCTCAATGAAAACCTGAAGTATTCTGCTTAATTTGTAAGACTAAAAACAGGGAGAAAAAGCAGTTATTGTGTCAGGGTTTTTTTTAAGTTTGTTTTTGTTTTTAAATTGAGCCAGAATAGTCTGCAGCTTCATTCCAGCTCTTAGGAGACTTTGCTCCCGTTCAGAGCAGACTTGGAGGAGAATCAGTATTGGCCATTAGCCCACATTCTAGGATACTTTCCTGCAGTGAGCGCAAGTACAAAGTCTCACTTCAATTAGTTCAGTCTAATTTTACCACCATATTATTCAAGTCATTAGAAGATAAAACATGAAGAAAACATATGTATGGTAAGACAATAGAATGGTAAAGTAAAATTAATCTCCACCTGTGATACAGTTGAGAAAAATGACAGTGCACACAAGCAAATTTGTAGTTTTGTAAGCTGTGGTAAGTTATGGTAATATTTTTTGAAAGCGTTTTCAAAGGAATTTTTACAGATATTTCTTTGTCTCGCAGTAGAGGCTTCCCTGTACTGAAGTGTATTTTTTTTCTGGTTAGAGTTTTGACATGTAGAGTGACTTAAGATTTGTCACTTGATGTGACAGTGTGCAGTGACTTAATGCTGAGGCACTTGACATGGCTAATAAACTAAGTGTGGCAATTGGGGATTTTTTTGCCTCAGGTTTCTTCGTGTCCTCACATAGAGCCTGCATTTGCAGGGTGGAATGGGAGGGAAATGATGTGAATGTTATGTGAAGTTAGAAGGAGACCTCAGTGCTGTAGATTTTTAAGTACTTGAAAATGTTTTAAGAATTGAAACTGTTTTCTAACCAATATGGGTGCATGAGCAAGCTAGTATTTACATCCTGATTTACGATGCTGCATTGTCACCTATATGGCTTATGGTATTCATGTCCTACTCTTTCTGGCGCTTTTCAAGGCTTTTTCCTTTTCTGTAGCAAGATGGTTTATAGATGCCATAAATTACCTCATCAGTGGGAACTTTTTTCCTGATTCAGAGGGCTTAAGATGGTTGTGTACAAAGGTTTTGAACTTTAAACTCTGCAAGGGTAATTGATGAGGTATAGAGTTAATTAACTTCCTAAGTATTTTTTCTTTGGAATTAAGCTTGTGCTAACCTTTAACTGTATGGTTTTTCCCATAAGCTGTTTTTGGCATTGGTTGGAAAATGTATTTTTAAAACTACTTCAGTTGTAGAAATTTTATTAACTGTTGTGGCACTTGCTAGCCCTTGATGTGGTTCCAGAGGTTTAAAACGTCATCAAGAAATTTTTGCAACTGAAGAGTGACTTTGTCTTGCTGAAAGCTTCTTGGCTCTCCGGTTGAAGGATCAGTTTTCAGATGCGGATCAGGGCATTTCAATTAGTATTGCTGCAGATGCACTATTGCTTTAGTGATGAACACCTTTGTTCCTTGACCCTCAGCAGCCCCACAATAGAAGGGTTCTCTGATAAACTGGGCAAGGTAGACAGCTGTTTCATCTTCTCTGCCTCCCTTGCTGGTATAACAAACGCCCACCAGTATCCCCTCAGGCCCTTGTAATCTACACCAAGAATATAAAGGGCATCTGGGCCAGTCACAACAGGGTGCTTTTGCCACTCACATGTCCAGTCCGACCCACTTTGGCTTCCCCTACAGTCAACTCCTGGGATCCTCCCATCACTCTAGAAATACAAACAAATTCCATCCCTTTATAGTTTGATGTCATTAGATTCATCTAATTTCAAATCAACTGACTGTCATTAACACATAGGTCCTAGTGGATCATGTGCACTAGACCTCCATTGCTACCTACACGTGGAATAGAACTCTCCAGTAAAAAGCAGAAAATGGTGAATGTTATTTTGAAAAACTGAACATTATTTTTAAATACTTAGAACAGACTAAAAAAGATGATGTTATGTACCTTAATTGCAAATTATAAAGAAGTCTTAAATACATTGTTTCATATTCTGCTGTAATTAACAATAATTATTTCTTAGTTGCTTTCTTTTAGCAGTGGCTGAGCCTGGTAATGATATTTCTGAGTGAGCTTTTTCTGTGAATCATGCTATATCACATAACGTAAGTGCAGTACTGTGCTGCTAGAAAAATTAAGTGGCTGGCGTCCCATTTCCTTCCTGAACCTCCCCCAACCCTGGATAACAAACGCCAAGAAATTCTCTCCCCCACTTCAGAGGAGGCTAGCTGACTGTGCTTTTGCATGGTGCTGTCTCTTTCTTGAAGTTAGGGTGATTAAGGTTTGTTGGTTTGGGAGGTGGGAGCAGGATTAAATACACTTCTCCATTTTCTTATTGTCGTGTCTCACATTCTAATTTGAGTTTATGGATTACTTTTTTTTTCTTCTAACAGAATCAGAGTGTTTCAGAGCCAGTTCTTCACCTGTAAGATGATTGAATGACTACAAAAAATGTGGTTTCATGCTAAGAATTTTAGAAATTCCCATATTTATGGGCTCCTCTTTTGTTTTGGGGAAGTCAGGTTATAACTGAACGGCAGGAGAAGGTTAATGTGGGGAAGCCTGACAGAACTGCAGACTGGAAAAAGGGGGCAAGTCCTTAAAGTAGGCTTATATTTACCATTCCTCTTTACCCTTTTTTATAAGGTGATTTCATGATATGCAGTTACATAGGCTTTCAACAACTGAAAGACGTTTTATTACACTGTGTACTGCTCTGTTTTCTGTGAACAGGCTGATGACATGCTAAATAGGGGACTGAGAATTGAACCTGCACCTTGATCTTAAATTCAAGATCCCAAAATTCGCCAGAACCTGTGTATTCTACCTTTAAAAAAATCAGATCGCATTCCTAATCTTCCCATGTATGGAGTTTTCTTGGATTGCAGATGTAGTGGGAGGTTCTTCTCAATTCTGAATGTTAAAGAGATTTTATTCACAAGTTTAGTTACATTAACAAATGCTGGGCAAATGGAAGCGACATAATTATATTTAAGGCGTGCAGCTGGTTGGTCACTGGAATGTGTCTGTTTCTCTCAATTCTTGTGCAAAAATGAGTTACTTAAAGTCTGGCTACAATGGGAGCAGATGCTGATGTGGCAACCCAGACCAAACATTCTTTCCTACTTCCGTCAGCAGTACACATTCTTTGTTTAAAGGTCAAAGTAACTTAACTAGTAAGGCTGACTCATGCAGATGTGGACTGTGTGAACACAGTGTACTTTAGATTGTGGCCCCTTCTCACCCATAGTCAGGGCTTCTTTTTGAGTCAATGAATTTGACGTAATCACAGGCAATGAATTAAAATACTGACATTCTGTAATTTCAGTCATGGTGGTGCCTCACGGGAAAAAGATAAACTATGCGTGTGGTAACAATTTTGCTGAAACTGTCTCTTGAAACTGAAAATATTCAACTGTTATTACAAACTTTTTGTCAAAGGTGTTTAAAGAAAAATAAGCCTGCTCGCATGGAGACTTGAAGTTTCTCTCCAAAAGAGCCAATTTGCTCCCATTGTGGCTTTATAGTTTGTGCTGTGCAGAAGCACGCTGTTTATACTTGGTTATGTACCCCAGTCAGTGACAAGAGGTGTGTTTTATGCTGTGCTGTAAGAATTTAACAGCATTGTTTGTTCAGTTACACAACCTTTTTCTCTCAATTGTACTTGTTTGCTTACACGATTCAGTTGTACCAATGATTATTGATAATCCAGAGTCCCTTCTTGCTCGGAGTATGCTGTCTGGACCTCTCTGTCCATGTGGGTTGAAAGGCATGTCTCCAGACACCTGTGGATTTTTTTAAGTGTTTCTCCAACCCCCAGGATACTGCGTTGCAGATCATGACATGGAGATTTGAAGGAATTAATCCTCCGTGATATGTTTATCTGTGAAATCCCTGACCAAAAATTGCCAATCTTCATGGATTTGTCTTCCTGAACTTCAAGAAATACAGGCTAATTTGCAGTTTAAAATACCCTCAACAACCTCACAGTCATAGTATTAACTAGTCACCTTTTTACTTTTTTTAAATTATTTTATTTCCAGACTCCTGTCAGTTTATGGTAGATAGCTTGCAATGAAGGGCTATTCTTTCTTAAGGTAGATGTATTTTGTAGTTAATTTTCTTCTGGAATGCAAACCAAACATTTTAATAATTAAATATTTCTACAGCATTTGTTGTATAAACCACCATCCCTAGGTGATAGATCACTTAACTTTACAGTAACTTTTCACATTTTTCACTATAATCAGTCATGGTCACTATGGTTTTGTTCTGGAAAGATGTTGGTACTTTGGTCTGCTAACTCCAGAATGTCAGAGGTTTCCTTGGCCTTACCTTTGGTAGCAAATATCTTTGTTCTTGCTGCATAAGAAAAGGTGTTGTGTCAGTCAAAGAGTAACAGATAAGAATTTTGTGGTTTGCTATAAAATGGGAATGGAATTAAGACACTTGACATCAACTGAGATAACCAAGGCAGGAAAAAGATTGAGATATTTTTGTGGTGTTAAACTTATCTAAAAGTGCAGCTGCTTTGGTTTCTGCCATGTCTTAGTTACATTGGCTGCCCTGGTGTGAGTGTTTTGTCAGAATTCAGGTGAAGAATACATAGATTGGTGTATGTATCTATTATTTTTGACTAATGAAGTTATACTAAACTCCTGTCTGTAATGCTTGTTTCATGCATAATGTGCTTTGTTGACTAGTGCTCATGACGTGAATGAGCAGAGTGACATGTTACAATACTTATGATTGTAGGTCAGGTGTTTCTTTTTAAGAAAAAAAAGTTAATTAAATGCATGGCACATCTGATAAACCAGACAAATAAGGAATACTTTAATGATGGTGTATCAAGTTTTAAAATAACTGCATTTCATTAGAGAATGAAATATGAAATTTAAAATGGGAAAAAAAAATTGGAAGCTTTCTGCATCTAGAAGTTGATATTGTGTGATGGTCTGTTTAGAGGAAGAAGACTCAGTGCTCAGTCATCTCTTTTCTAGGTCTTAGGTTTATCGTTAACTTTTGGATTTATTTTCTTACTAGGTCTTAGGTTTAATGTCAGTTTTCTACAGGGGGATGTGTTCTGAAGATTTACTGTGATAAATGTCTGCCTCTTGGGTTATGCATGCTGAATTAAAAGTATGAACACTGAAATCACAAAAGAATATGAAGAACCATGAATATTTTACAGTGTATAATGACTGCAATGCATCTTGACAAAGAATGAATTGGATATACCTAAAAATCGAACACATAATTAATTAATATAAACAAGTGAATATCATTTTATGAATCAGAATTTCCGTTAATATATATCACTTATTTTAGGATTATTAAGACACAGCTATTTTAATGCTCATTCTCTATTCATTGTCTTATTTTGTTTACATGCTCATTATAGGCATGTAGGATCATGACAAGATGTCTTGGGCTTAGCTAAAAACCCAGTCCTGTTTAGTGATTTTTACTTTCCAGTTTAGTGGCTGTCCACATTAGTGGCCGGCCCAGCCCTAACCTGCAACACAAGAGTACACTTTTTGCAGTAAAATGATGTTCTAGATATTAGATGCCGCTTGTGGCAGGTTGCACGTGAATATTTGGTGTATATATATTCTGGGAGGGGGAAAAGCCACTGGAGTGTAAGTCAGTAACTCTTATGTCTTTTGAGTAACAACTTGTTTGAATTGTAGTATTTCTCTTTTATTTCAGAGGAAGCCCACATCTGAAGGGATCCCCACATTATAAAGAAGAACAATGTGCTCCTTCATTAAATCTAGAAATGAAAAAAGTGCTGGACTTGCAAGCCACTATCACAAGGTATGCTCACTAATTATGTCTTAAGAATTTTTTTGCATATAGCAGTTATAACTGTTAAAAAGTGAAAGGGAGACTGGATAGAAAAAAAAGCGCCTTCTACTAGGTTTTTATGCTTAATAATAGTAAAGGCTAGTAGTTACTAATAGTAAGTCTAAGGAAGTGAAAAAGTAAATTACTGTTCAAGAAACCTTTCTGTGCTTGGCTATACTGATATTTTTGGCATGTGGGAGTATATAGCCTATGTATGTTCAGTATTACGTTATGTTACTATAAATGTGTTTGTCCTTGGGATCAAAGTGTGGATTAGAGATTTTGTGGAGACATAGGTACATGAGAGCAAAACTGTAGCTGCCTGCAGAGGGTCCCTCTTTGTCCTAGAAAAGTATTTTGTCTACCCCTTCCTTTTTCTTTTTCTTTTTTTTTTGTTATCTGTGTGCAAATGCATTAGCAATGGTTTTCAGAATTTTAGAGATGTTTGGGGAAGAGTTTAGGAGAAGTCTAATTTCTCCTTCACCAATGACCATGAGTTACAAGGCTTTGTGGATTATTTAGAGCCTAGGCAGTCCTGGTAGTTTTCTAGGGTAGATGAATAATTGATTGTTGGCAGCAATATCTTGTTTAATCAAAAAGTAGGAAAACGATCTTCAGCAGTTTATAGATCAGTTAAACAATTGATCATAACAGGACAGACCTGTTCATGAACTCTGATTTTTGAAGGAAAGTGGAGACATATATCGTATTTTGTATCTCAGTGCCTTTACTGTCTAGAGGACTTGAGGCACATAGCTGCTGTTACGGGAAGCAGTAGAATGGTGTTTCTTACATTAATTGATTTTTCTATGACATTGATTTGAGATGCAGTTTTTTAGAGAATGACAAATACCTTTGTTAGTTTGCAGTCCATGTTGGAGGATCTACTTGTTGCTACTGCCGATGGGTTTCTCCATCTTGTTCACTGGGATGGTATGACCAATGGAAGGAAGGCCATCAACCTATGTACAGTTCCATTTTCTGTGGACCTGCAGTCTTCTCGAGGTAGGTTTTCAGTTTTTTTCATTGCTTATGATAGTTAACTATTGGCAAAATACTGTCTAATACAAAATATTGCCTCTGTTCTCAAGCAGAAATGAGAAAAATAGCTTTTTGTAATTGTGAACAAAATAGCCTGTTTAAATTAAGTGGGTTTTTTTTTTCTGAAGTAATAAATAAACAACTGAAAATCTATTGGCTTGCAATATCACTGTGTTCACATATTTCTAAATTACTGGTATTTTTTCAGCAGGTTCATTTTTGGGCTTTGAAGATGTTTACATCAGAGATATGGAATACTGTGCCACACTTGATGGTTTTGCTGTTGTTTTTAATGATGGCAGAGTTGGTTTCATTACACCAATGTCAAGTAGATTCACTGCTGAGGTATATTTCCTTTAGTATTTCTAGCCTGCAATCTGCAAGAAATGCATTTTTCCTCTCCTTGACATTTCATTTGGCTTTCTACTTTGAATTCCATTCAGCTGCAAAGAAATTAAAATCTAGCAACTGCTTCAGAGATAAAAATACTGTTTTCCATACAGTAATTTGAACTAGATTGTGCTAAGCTATTACCTATCTGTGGGAAAGCATAACTGATACTAAATTTGGTTTGTTTATTGATTAGAGTTCTCAGATCTTCCTGGTGTCTCTGTGACAGACCTCCTGTTGCTAGTTATAAATGGGGTGATAAGAAGTGGCTCTTCCTTTGGCAAAAATCCTAGGTGCTATTTCTAGTTTTTAGTTCTAATAAAGTCTATGTCTTCTCATTGTGAAAAGCATACTTCAGAATTTGCTTTAAAGGAATCTTTTCCAGGTTAGGTGTGTTTTACCTGTTGTTCAGCCTACAGACTGTGCTACATTTTGTTGTTAGACCTCTTTATTTTAATCGAAGAAAACCCAGAAGCATTTGTTTAGTCTGCCCCAAACTCCTTCACACACTTACAGTATCTGTGACCTTCGCTGTTGCAGATAGGAATTTGCTTTCCTATTTTGTATTTTGTCTTCCTCTTTAGTTCACAGATTTATTTTTTTTAATGCAGTATCAAGGATATTCTTGCCTTACAGTTATTGACTTGCTTTGGTTATTCAGAGCTTTGATAAGCAATTCTCTTACATACTGGCATCTTTCTGTGATTTTTTTACTGAAAACAGTGAAACCAGTTCTACATATACTGGATGTTGTTTCTGAGAGCCATATTAATGACGGTTGCAACTGAAATTTCCTGAGGTGATGAAGGTCAACTCATTTGAAACCTGGCTGAAAGAGCTGGAAGGCTGAAAGAGGGTTGTGATTAGTGCCACACAGTCTAGCTGGAGGACCAAAACTAATGGTGTTCCCTAGGGGTCAGTACTGGGTCCACTTCTGGTCAATATATTTATCAGCGACCTGGATGAAGGGACAGAGTATATGTACCCTCAGCAAATTTTCTGATGACACAAAGCCGAGAGAGGGGGCTGGCACACCGGAAGGCTGTGCTGCCATCCAGTGTGACCTGGACAGGCTGGAGAACTGCTCAGAGAGAAGCTTAATGAAGTTCAACAGGGGCAAGCGTAGAGTCCTACATCTGGGCAAGAACAAGTTCGTGTATCAGTGCAGGCTCGGGACTGACCTGCTGGGGAGCAGCTCTGGGGAAGAGGACCAGGGAGTCCTCGCAGACAACAAGCTGACCGTGAGCCGACACTGTGCCTTCGTGGCCAAGAAGGCCAATGGTATCCTGGGGTGCATCAAGAGGAATGTGGCCAGCAGGTCCAGGGAGGTTACCCTGGCCCTTTCCTCTGCCCTGGTGAGGCCTCACCTGGAGTACTGTGTCCAGTTCTGGTCTTCCCAGTTCAAGAGAGACAGGGAACTAGGCTTTCTAGTCAGGAGAAGAGAAGACCCAGAAGGGTATTTTGTCAATGCTTATAAAACTTAAAGGAGGGTTGTCAGGAGGATGGGGCAAGTCTTTTTTCGGTGATATCCAGTGACAGGACAAGAGGTAATGGGCACAAACTTGGACATAGGAAGTTCCATCTGAGCATGAGGAAGAACTTTTTGCTTAGAGAGTGGCAGAGCTACCCAGAGAGGTTGTGGAGTCTCCATCTCTGGAGACATTCAAAACCCACTTGCACGCCACCCTGTGCAACCTGCTGTAGGTGAGCCTGCAGAACCTGGCAGGGTGGTTGAACTAGATGATCCCTAGAGGTCCTTTCCAAGCCCTGACAATCTGTGAATGGGCTGATCTGTAATATAATGTACATAGGTAACACATGGGTAGAAGCTGACTACTGTGAGTAAAAGCGCTGTTCAACCAAGATCTCTGTGAATTCTTCTTTACAGCAGCTCCATGGTGTTTGGGCACAAGATGTGATTGATGGAACTTGTGTGGCAGTAAATAACAAATACAGGTTAATGGCATTTGGATGTGCCAAGTAAGTTTTGTAAGGCTGGTTCTATGTGGGGTGGGAGGGAAAGGGTTTCATTATAAAGCTTAAGTATTGGTTTCTTCTTATCAAGCTGTCTCGCGAGAGCTGTAGAGATGAAAATGATCAGTTTTTCTAGGAGGATTGTATAATGGGCTCTGTGAAGAATGTGGGAGGGAAGAGAAACGAAACAATTGGCTGCTTGAACTGCAGCTGAAATTGATACTTGCTGTTCACCTCCGGCAAAAAATAAAATGATGCCTGGACCAGTATTAAGAATCAGAAACTGCTGCTCTCCCAGTTAATCTCTAAGCAGGATTATAAAGTCAGTTTTAAGCAGTTAATCATAGTTATATTGGACAAGAATCAGCACTTCACACACAGCTGAGAAAATGCTCTGTGAAGTGTTTTTTTGGTCAGGAAAAATGTTGCCTATTTGAGTAACTGTGAAAATTTGTAAACTGAAGGTTGCAAAAGTGCTTCTAGTTGTGGTGTTTTGCTCACTGCTCTTTCAGGACAATTGCTCCTGGATAATACTGATTTAGCTGCTCTAGAGTGCAGGTTTTTTTCTTGAATTGTAGTTGTTCTTTACAGCATTTCAAAAGGTCTGGGTAGTTTAGTCTTCAACTCTTTTTCAGAAATACTATTTTCCATTGTAGTAACCGTGCAGTGTGTTAGTGTTTGCCTCTGACGCAGAAATGGTTACTACAATTTGTTAGTTATGGTGTGCATTAGAACACCTTTGATGAAACTTTAACACTGACTGAATACTGACTTCCGTCATGGATTGTCTTGTAGTTGAAAGCCATAAATATATGTGGATTGTGTTTGCACGCGTATTTTCAGAAAATTAAGTAATCTGAGTGCATTGGATATTAGAGGGCTGGTATTTTGGGTCCACCACTGCCTTCTGGGAAGTAACTTATAAATTGGTTTCATAAAGTTCTTTGAGTGTTTCTTGGCACAATGTTTCTATTCTAGATAAATTTGGTATGGTGAGGAAAAAGCTGTTTTTATTAACCTCTTGAAATTGCTGAGAAATCCAAATGGTCTGTAGTCTAAAGCATGTGTAATCTTTTCTAGCGGCTCTGTGCAGGTTTATACGATAGATACCGCCACTGGTGCCATGCAGTTTTCTCATAAACTGGAGCTGACACCAAAACAATATCCCGGTGAGCTACTTTTAATGCTAGAGTTTTCCAGCTGCTTTTAGGGTATTAAAGAATATTTTTGTCCTTGGCTAGTTATAACCTATTTGTTGTTTGCATTATCACTGGTGGGATTAGTATTTGCTCTTGCATGTTTGTAGTAATTTACACTTTTTTTAACTGCTTGAACTCACTTTCGGATGCGTTTAGTGTTTGAGGATCTGGGGTTGATTTTCTTCTTTTGTTTCTGTTAAATCTTAATCTGCGTTAGCAGTATACAGACAGTGTTGCTTCTGGATGTTCTTTGCTGTTACTCACCTGAGAAAATTATTTATTATTATTATAAAGATTGATTAATTAATATAATAGAGGTGTGAATTAACTTGAAAGAACCTACGGGATAAAGAAAAAAATCGAGTAATCCAGCAATCTGCCTGAACTGCAGTGAAAAAAAGCTTAGTGGAATTGTTAATGCAGTGGTGATGAATATTGTGGGCTTGAGAGTGAGGAATATATCAAGTGGGTAAATTATGTTCTCAGCTGAAAATTTGTGTCTATTAGGTTTCAACCAAGAAAACCCAAACCAAATCTATAAATAAGAGAGTTTCACAGTTATATTAAATGCCAGAGGAAGAGGTTTCAAGGGTGAATATGAAATCTTATATTGTCCTAAAAGTCAGTTTGCCGGAATTGTATTTCTGTGGTTGTGTCATAGCACGTCTACTTATGCCCTGTCTTCATATATTCTTAGTTTCCTATGAAACCAAACATATATTGGAAAGAAAACATGAATACTTCATTTGATGCTTGTTCATTTTAAGATGGTCAGTTTGAATGCAGCAAAGAAATTAATTTGAAAAATCAAATATATATTTCCATATATTTTTGTTTCTACTGTTATGGTGAAAGCAGTTGAAGGACATTTTATGGTTTTCACATGCTATTTTATTGTCTGTTTTTAAACAGATATTTGGAATAAAACAGGACCTGTTAAACTAATCAGATGGTCACCTGATAGCTGTGTTGTGATGGTGACCTGGGAATGTGGAGGCTTGTCCTTATGGAGTGTTTTTGGTGCTCAGCTTATCTGTACTTTAGGAGGTGATTTTGCGTGAGTATCTTTAATGAAATTGTAAAACATTTAATTAGAAGCCTTTATTTTTTAATTAAAAGCATTTAATTAGAAATTAATTCACCACATCAGCTTTAAAAAAGTCTTTTTCCATTATAATTCCTTGAGTACTGAAATAATTCAAATATGAGAAGGGAATCATTTGATTAATTTTTTTGTAGTGATCTTTTTGGCTGTAAAAGCAAATTACCCTAAAGGCAGGCCTTAGCAGGCAAATACTAAAATTCTCTCAGTGCCAGGATATATTTGGTGAAAATGTGCTAACATCCAGAAATCACAATTCAAATAGTTTATGCCTGTCATCTGACAATTGCATGGCCTTTCATACAGTGTCGTGGATCAAACAGGCTTTACAGTCTGAGCTGATGTTCAGTATAGAGCCATATGACAATACAAAGACAGGAAGGTAATTTCTTATTTTGATGAAGATACTTCCAAACTCAAACTTGATCTGTTCTGTTTTTAAGGTATCAATCTGATGGTGCCAAAAAGGATCCTCTAAAGATCAGTTCTATGGTAAATATGACTGTAGGAGTAATGTAGTAGGACAGCTGTTAAATTTCCTAATTATTTTTAGTAAAACAGGTTTCCAGAAAACCAAACTGGCTTTCTTTAGCTTTATTACTTATAAAGAGTAAGATGCTTTTGCTATGCTTCCTGACACCAATATTGTATTGAAGAAAGAGGGAGGAGGGGACAACTGATGATTTTTTTTTCCCTGTATATGCCTGATCATGATGTGTGCATGACATATATTTTCCTGGCTTTGCTTGTAATATTAAAAATGAGTATTACTGGTTTTCTTGTTTTCTTTTTCTTTTTTTTTTAAATCTAGTGCTGCATTTCAGATTACAGTGAGACACAGAGCAACAGTAGTTGTAAACCTAATTATTTCCCTAAAATTACTAGCTTACCTTTGGCTTTTGAAGTAGCTTAACTCAGAATATGAATTCAAGAGAAACTTTATCTGATGTTGTTTTAATACAGATTAATTAACATGAAATCCTGCTAGTCTGTGGAATCAGATGTTGATAAATATCAAACACAATTTTCAAGGCCTTTCATACAAACCAGGGCCTTTCGTACAAACCATCTTCTTCTCTGGAGACTTTCAAAACCTGCCTGGACGTGTTCCTGCGTGGCTGCCCTAGGGGATCCTGCTCTGTCAAGGGGTTTGGACTAGATGATCTCTAGAGGTCCCTTCCTACCCTGAACATTCTATGATGAATTTTGTACAATATTTCTAAAATATATGGTTTGATTTATGTATAGCCTAGTTGCTAAAAAGACTGACAGTTTTAAAAATGCATCCCAAGTGGGTGTACGTATTTGCAAGGACAGTACAATATACCTTTTAAAAAACAACGAAGATTGGAATTCTGATACCATTGAATTCAATGAACATGTTATTTTGGGGATCAAGCTTTTTTCATACCTGGTTCTGTTTGTGGATTTTGTGTTAGTTGCTTTAAACTAAGCAGTCTTCATTACTGATGCAGATGTCTTGAGTAATTACTTTTCGTTTAACCCACGTTTTCCAAAAAACGAGGAAGGAATTTAAGCTAGAATTCTTACTCTTCCTTGTGGATTTTAGTGCTATGGATTCCTTATAATTGCCATGATTATACATTTTAGAACACGGAAGTGTTTTTTACCAGGCTCATGTATATCGTAAGATCAGATACAGTAAATTTCTGTAGTTCTTGTTTTCTGAGAATATGTAGTGTTGGGTTTGGGTTATAATTATTGTTCTTTTACATTTAGACCTGGGGATCAGAAGGGTATCATCTGTGGGTTATTGATGGGAATTCCTCAAACATGAAGTCTGAAAGAGATGCAAGGAGTGAAGCTTGCCGATTTGGTATCCTGCAGTTTCATTTCATCAAGAGTGCACTCACTGTTAATCCTTGTATGGTAAGTTTTTTGTTGATAAATATAGGCTTTTTTTAGAGCATATTTTCAGTTTTCAGGTGACTTCTGAGTTATTCTCTTAAAGATTTTAAGTTTGTTCTGCAGCCGTTAGACTGGTCATCTTATTTTATCCTAAAGCCTTTAGAATTGTACTTGAAAATACTACTATGCAGTCCTGTAACATAAAACCTACTAGTACAAAGTGATACAATATTCAAGAACTGCCTTAACACTTATTTTTCGTATTGTTTATGTAGAAATTTTTAATATATTGATAATTTCTTTTCCTTTGTTTTCTCTACGTGGAGTTCAGGGTTGCTTTTTTGTTTTTTGTTGTTGTTTTGTTTTTAATGTAGAGTAACCAGGAACAAGTCCTCCTTCAAGGAGAAGATCGCTTGTATTTGAACTGTGGAGATGCAACACAAACTCAGAGTCCCAGAAATACTTCAGCACACTCTGAACATAAGCCAACCAGGGAAAGAGGCCCATTTCCAGATGACAGTTTAGATTCTCAGGGTTTAAGCACTTTACTAGGACACAGGCATTGGCATGTTGTACAGGTAATTGTTGCCGGTTGCGAACGTCCTTTCTGTGCTTGCAAGATTTACAGGACTGGAATTTGCAGCTGATCTCATCACATTCTGTCATACCCTTTTCCTCTAGTATGAGAGATCATTGCCTTTTTATTGCCTCTTGGATTTCCAATGGTACAGCCTTTTCTTGGTGCCAAATGGTAAAGGAATGTTGGCCATATGGGTTTTGTCGCTATGAGTTTGCATCCTACCCAGTCAAAAAAAAATAGATATCTTTTTGACTTCAGGTGTGAGTATTTAAATTGCTTTGAAAGGGAGCATAAGTGCAACATGCACTGCTATTTATACAGATTGATTTAAGCATGTTCAGCTGATGAATACAGTCTTTGGACTTCGGTTGTATTTTCAAGCAGACTTAGATGATGTGTGTTTAAGCATGTAAATAAAGCTTCGCAGTATCAAGCTTGCAAATAAGAAATTATTTCAAGGGGCGTAGTAATGGGACAGGTTCTATTTTCTCTACAATATGGAGGAAAAATTCAGTAACTTTACTCTCTTATTCTAATGTGTGTTCTGACACTCTTGAATTGGTAGATATTTTTCTAAGTAAAAGTTTTTAAAAAGTCACCGAGATTTAGGAGCAGTATTATTAAACAGGATGTGACTCTGAACATATATGTCACGTTCCTAGATCCTGTTGAATTTCTAGTCTGGCTGGCCAGTTAACTCTTCTGCCACGTCTTCTGAAACTCATGTAGAAGGGGAAACTTCATTCCATGTAGGTGTAAAACTAAGACACTTGGAATTACTGTGGGTAGTAACATACCCATGAAAACAGACAGTGGCTGGGTGATGATAGCACTTACCTGCCTGGTATCAGACCAAGGGCTGGAGGTTGAACCTGGATTTGTGTCATCCCATGTGACATGAAGAATCCAGGATCAAGATGTAATTTGACAGATCCCAGTCCAGTGCTTTCATAACAAGGGTCTTGGTCTTTCTGGTGTGTTTTTCTGAAGGGATTAGATAGTTCATCTGAACACTGAAAGTACTCCTGAGTGCTGTGTTCATCAAAACTTCTGTGTTCCCATGAAAGGATCCGATGGAGGAGAAGGAACTAAGTGGGGGGAGAAGAGCAAATTTTGGTCATCAGTCTGTAATATGGTATTAGCTGTTGTGTTATAAGTGCATTTTGTGTATTAAAAACATTTAGGTTTTTGTAACTGTCTTGGGTGGGGCAGGGGAAAGGGATTGTCTTCAAAAGAAGAATACCCAACATCAAAAACCTTTAAGCTGGTGTTTTGGGTAAACGTGGACATTGTACAAATTCCTTTAGAACATTATAATTTATCACTGCTTTAGTAGTTCTTGGTATAGTTATGTGCATTTGATTTTGTTTTTTTTTTCTTCTTCTTAGATTCATAGTACGTATCTAGAGAGTAACTGGCCTATAAGGGTGAGTCATTTAAGAATGTATTCTTGCTTTTTTAAAAGTCTTGGGGTTTTATTTTTATAGGGTTTTTATAGTGCCCCTTAGGGTTGGATGAGCTCCGGAAGATGAAATCATTGTTTTAAATTACGAAAAGAAGAGTATGTGTTGGGCAGTAAAGTGGAAAACATGAAGATAGTTTACAAGTTTTGACTCTGACATTATGTTGCCTTGTACTGATGTACTTGGATAGGATATATGATTTAAATAAGTTCCCTCCTGAGGTTCTGGTTTTTTTCTCTTTGAATAGTTTTCAGCTATTGACAAACTTGGACAGAATGTAGCTGTTGTTGGCAAGTTTGGTTTTGCACATTATTCTTTACTCACCAAAAAATGGAAGCTGTTTGGAAACATTACCCAGGTGAGAGGTTCTGCTATTTACTCAGGTGTACTGGGGAGTTTGTATTTGTTGGAATGTGGCTCTTGGAGAAAATGAAAAAATACCTTTTTACAAATAAACAACCTGTAGACAGACTTGGGGTTAAGAATGCTAGGTTTGCATGTGGTTTTCATGAAATGGCTGAAACATTTATCTTGTGGCTTTGGCACAGAAATGTATGTCTGGTTACTAAAAGGTTTCCAGATCTGAGTGTGTATAGTCGACACTTATTCCCATATGTCTTATCTGACAGTTTGTGTGAGACAAAGCCTTGGATGCTGAGCTTGCTTGTAAATTCTGACCAGAAGCAGAAAGCTAATTTGAGAGAGCCCAAGAGTGACCGTAGCATAAGGAGCTGTGGAGCTGTGTTTTGTAAGAGGATATTTGTCCTTCTTTAGTACTTTGGGGTTTTTTAAACAACAAAGACTTAATATACATAGGTTGTCTTGCCACTATTAGTAAATCCTACAGAGATCATGTGTGGCTTTGAGAAATTACCCATAGAATGTGTGTATAAAAAGTATGTAAAAATACATACATACATAGGTACGTGCATATAATTTGCTTGCTTTATTCTTTTCAGGAGCAAAATATGATGGTAACAGGTGGCTTAGCGTGGTGGAATGACTTCATTGTTCTTGCATGTTTTAATTTAAATGATCATCAGGAAGAGGTGAGGTAATTTCCTTCTAAGTGAATAAATCATGATTTAGAATATCTGGTCTCTTCTACAGTAGTGCTGTAAATATTAAAAGCTTGATACACAGGTGGATTTTGGTCATGTTCAAAAATTCTTCATTAACATATAAGTGTTTTTATTTGAAGAATAATTTATTATTGCCATTAAAAAGTATTTTCTGCCGACTACCATGAATGTACTTAATCTTTTGAAAACTTGATGACGTTTTTGCATGTTAGCATGAAGCCAGTTCTGAGGTATCTAGTTACAGTATTTTGAATTCTAAATTAGACGGACAGAAGGACTTTACTTAGTCTTTGTTTTTTAAAACTAATGAATAAAACCTTTCCTTATGTTTGTTGTTCAGTACTTCGGATTTGTCTGTATTGTTCTTAAATTACTTTAGATGCAATAATATCGTGCAATGGATAAGAACATTTGATTAAACAAAAATGCAGTAACGTCTGTTGTTAAAAACCCTTGACAGCCTTTCTACAAAAAAGAAAATAATTGAATGTGGAATTACTGTTGTTTTGTTGCTAGTCAGAACCTATATTCAAACTACTCCTTTCCCTTGTAGCTGAGAATCTACCTGCGAACGTCTAATCTCGACAATGCATTTGCACACATCACCAAAGTGCAAGCAGACACGTTACTACTGAGTGTTTTCCGGGACATTGTAATATTATTCAGAGCAGATTGTTCCATTTGCCTTTACAGTATTGAGAGGAGGCCCGAAGGGTGAGCATCAGTATTTTAATGTTTTTGCAGTAAGTTACTTGCAAATCTGTTCTCAATCTGAGTGAAGTCTTGCAATAATATAAAGATGTTGGCTAACTTGTGGAGTCAGGTTTTTAAAATACAGAGGGTATCGAAAGACACTCACCTATTCGAATATTTTTATTAAAAAATGTTTTTAACACGAGAAGTGAGAATTGGTGAGGGTGGTGTTGGAGTAGCAAAGATGGAGAGAAAAGGTTGGCCTGTGGTATGGTTTTGGGGGGAGCTATTTTGGTGCAAAAGAGGTAGCGATGTAAGAGCTAGATACTTTGAAACAGTTAAGATTAGTGAACGAAGGGCAAGATAAAGATTTTCAGTTTTTGTGAAGTGCCAAAGAAGGGACTTTTTTTTTTTTTTTTTTAAGCAGGAAGCAAACTGTTGTTCCACTTCAGAGGAAAATATTTTCAATGCTTTTCAAAGTAAACTCCCAACAAAATCCAAACCCTGGAACTGTTTTACTGAAGGGTGACTAGAGACTTATTCTGAAGCATCTGATGTTGCCATCTATCTGCTCATAGCTGTATTCCCCAAAATCATCAGGATAAAGTAGCCTAGATTAGGTTTATTTGATAACTTTATATAGAGTAGATATGAGGGCCTCTGGGATTCCTGGTTAAAGGAAGGTCGCTTTGGCCTGTAGAGTAAACTGCTGAGGTTAAGTTACAGAATCATGGAACGCTGGGGATTGGAAGGGACCTCAAAAGATCATCTAGTCCAGCCCCCCTGCCAGAGCAGGATCACCTGCAGTAGATCGCACAGGAACGTGTCCAGGTGAATGTCTCCAGAGAAGGAGACTCCACAATCTCCCTGGGCAGCCTGTGCCAGGGCTCTGTCACGATCACAGTGAAAAAATTTTTCCTAATGTTTTTGTGGAGCCTCCTGTGCTCCAGCTTGTACCCATTGCCCCTTGTCCTGTCATTGGACATCACTGAGAAGAGCCTGGCTCTGTCCTCTGACACTCACCCTTGACATATTTATAACGTGAATGAGGTCACCCCTCAGCCTCCTCTTCTCCAAGCTAAAGTTGCTTGTTGTCATTAGATTTACTTCAGGATATTAAGTTTATGTTAAAAACTATTTTGAAATCGCTAAACGTAATCATCTTTCTTTTCAGTCTTAACCCTACTGCCAGTATCCAAGTTCTTCAAGAAGTGTCCATGTCTCGGTACATTCCTCATCCTTTTCTTGTCGTGTCTGTTACATTGACATCGGTGAGGACAGAGACTGGCATCACCTTGAAGATGCCTCAGCAGGTAAAAGTTCTATGACACTCAATGCTTAAAAGAATTGATGCCTGAATTTGTTAGCATAGTCCTCAAAGGTTACCTTGTTGATAAATTAGTCATAAATCAGTGTTTCTTCTATGTGGTAAAATGCAGAACACTTTTTGTCTGATGCTTGTTATATAGAGATTTTATGTGTGATTTGGGGGTGAGGGGCTGCAAATAAAATCCAAACTTCTGCTTCACTTATCATCTTGCAAAGTTTTGGACCAAATCTCAGAGGACAGTTTAAACTGAGCTATCTCAAGGGTATGTTTCTCTACTGGGTGTTAAAAGTTGAACACCAGAGCAATCAATGGCATTAGGAAGTGCCTTTCTTGTGGCTACAGGTCCATTAATCAAAGAATAAACAGAAAAAGAGGAGAAGATGGCATATGACACCCTGTAAGGTTACATCTAGTCCATTTCCTACTACGCTAAAATAAAATAAGGTAATCGCTCCCACTAGTTACATCAGGAGATAGGCCAACAGCCAAACAATGACTAAGGTGGGAAGGTGAAATCCTCTCTTAGCTCCAGGAAATGACTCAGCTTACAGAAAGCACAGTACGAAGAGAGCTTTAATTTCTCTTGTCTGTGTGTAAACAAATTAAGCTTAACTTTTGAGTAGCTGCAGTACGAAGTGTATTTTCTGGTCAGATCAACTACCTTGAGACAGTTTGCAAGTTGTGTTGTCTGTGAGGCAGGCCTGTAGACACACGGAGGTGCATATTTTTTCCCACATATTGAAGCCAGTGGCAGATATGAAAGCAGTGGCACAGATGTAAAATATGAAGGTTTGCACTTGCTTCCTTCATTTTATTCTAATTTAATGTCTCACAGTGCTGAACATGTTCTGTGACTTTGATAGGATCTTAGACAGGGGCATAAAAGCCAACATGCTTGTGGTTTTTTAGTCCATCTTGCTGTGAGACAGTGTCCTTATTCCTGAACTACCTGACCTGTGAAGCTTCCTAGTTTTGAGAGAAACCCACTGAAACTTTTTACAGCACTAGTAGAGTTTTAAACTTAGCTTCAGACTGAACAAATATTAACCCTTTTCTTTCTGACTGAGAGCCCATATCTTCAGGCTTAATCAGTCCTCCTGATCAAAAGAAAAGTATTTGTGGCACTGTCACACTGCACTGTAGACCAAGTAAATGGGTCTGGCTTAGGTGGAACATGTCAGCTTTTTCGGTGTTGCTGTCTACTAGTGACCTTAACCCATGATGCTGCCAATTTATTGTACAGGCCCATGCACAGCATGGTGTGAGCTCCAGTGACATGGTTTAAAATTAGCATGTAACAGTCATGAAATAAATCTTTAGAAGGAGTACTTTGCTTTCTTGATATACCTAACTAGAAAGATTTTTCTCTAACTGCAGCTCCTAAAAGTTCAAGATGCTGTGTTAGTGTGCCTAAAAAAAACTCTTTTAGGCTAAAAAAACTCTTTTAGGCTAAAAAAACTCTTTTAGGCTAAAAAAACCTCTTTTAGGCTAAATGCTTGCTTTTAGCCTAAACGCTTTTTGGCCTTGTGTACCTTTGTTAGTTTTTGCAGTCAGATACTAGCGATCGTGTAGTGGTGGTACTGATGAGAATAGAGCTTTATTTTTTTTAAATACTGGTAGCTTGCCCATGCTAAGAGGCATAGCTGGAAAAAGCCTGTATCAAATAAACATGTGGAATGAGTCTAGTGAACAAGAAGCCTTCCAGTATTTATTTCTTTGCCCCAGAACTATATAAATTAATCTATCTGTAGGGACTTAGCTCTACTTCATTTTTCTGTGTCCTTCTGCATTGAATTTGATTGTTACTCTTCTCTGTACAGCAGTGCAGTTAATTTGTTCTTTTTATTCTGGATTTGTATTGTGGTTATGGGTAAAATAATGTGTTCAAAAAGCTTAAATAATTTGCATAATACTATTTTATTCTTAGGCTTGTGAGGCTGAAAGTATTATGCTAAACTTAGCAGGACAGCTCATCATGTTGCAAAGGGATCGATCTGGACCCCAGATACGTGATAAGGATAATAATCCTAATCAAAGGAAGCATGTGAGTAAATTAATGTGGAATATTGTATATGGTTTCAGAGGTACTGTCAGAGACTGAAAAAGCTGGGGGAATGGTCCAGACATGAAGAGGTCTGTAATGGAAGGCAGTGTCTATTTACACTTACAGAGTGAATTACTACCTGGAAATAAATCACTACTCCTGTCATTATTTGTTTTTTCTCTCTAAGAATCTGTGAAACGTTTCTCCTTAACTGTGTGAATGTGTAACTGAAGTATTTACTACTTACATTGCAGTGAAAGATAAGACTTTTGAGCATTAACTTCCTGTGCAAAATTTAGTATGCACTAATTACAGAAAATCTCCAGTCTATAGTCTATCTAAAACTGTTCTGTGTGTTTATAGAACATGACCATTTTTGGCAGAGTATGTTTACAAGGTTCCTAAACGCAACAATAATAGAAACAAGTGACTGACTTTTTCAATTTTTCTGTGCCAATGAAAAATACTTTTAAATGGAACAAGCACTTTGGGAGAGTGAAATCTGAAAAATGTAGATGAAGAGTTGTTTGCAACTCAAACACTAGCAGATTTGATGTTTGTAGTAATTTTGTCAGTTCTGGCTTGGTTACTCTTGGCCTTCCTGGAGAACCAAAGAGCAGGTTTTTATTTGCATCATTTATTCTCCCTGCTCTGGCTTCCTGACTAAAGTGTAAGGAGGTTAAAAAAATGAAAGACATGTCTTTTGAGGTAGTGTAAGTAATAAGTGGTGTTTTCCCAGGTACAAGAATGCATTTAAGGATTGAGCAGATTTGTTCTTTGTTAGAAGAATAACATTTGAAGAGAGTAGTTCTTAGCTGAAAAAAAGAGTTCTTATGAAGAAGGTAGAAAAAGAAAGCAATAATAAATTCTGATTATTTTTTTGATGTATTTTTTTTTAAATAGCTGCCTTTTTGTGCTCCAGTTGTCCTAGCCCAGTCTGTTGAAAATGTGTGGACTAGTTGCAGGATCAACAAACAGAAACGCCATTTGCTGGAGGCTCTGTGGCTCAGCTGTGGTGGGGCAGGTATGAAAGTCTGGCTTCCCCTGTTTCCCAGAGATCATCGAAAACCGCATTCCTTTCTGTCAAGACGGATCATGCTGCCTTTCCACATCAACATCTACCCCTTGGCTGTTTTGTTTGAAGATGCCTTGGTTCTTGGTGCTGTTAATGACACTGTGCTCTATGACTGTTTATACACTCAAACCAGTGCTAGAGAACACTTAGAGGTTCTCTTTCCTTTCTCCATTGTTGAGAGAACCTCTCAGATCTACCTCCATCACATTTTACGCCAGCTCTTGGTTAGGAACCTTGGTGAGCAAGCCTTGCTTTTGGCCCACTCCTGTGCCACGTTACCATACTTTCCTCACGTACTAGAACTGATGCTTCATGAAGTGCTGGAAGAAGAAGCTACCTCGCGGGAACCCATTCCCGACCCTCTGCTTCCCACTGTGGCGAAGTTCATTACAGAGTTCCCCCTCTTCCTGCAGACAGTTGTTCATTGTGCTAGGAAGACAGAATATGCCCTGTGGAATTACCTTTTTGCTGCTGTTGGAAACCCGAAGGACTTATTTGAAGAGTGCTTAATGGCCCAGGACTTGGACACAGCTGCCTCTTATCTTATTATCCTACAGGTAACAAGAGAGATGATTTTTACTAATGTTGTAGTATTTAAAAAGATGTTGTCACACTGAAGTTATGCATATTAAATCTTTAATTTAGCAGTTTTCTGTTATGTCCAGTTGTCAAGGGGGGAATATCATGCAATGTAAGCAGTTAGCTTACTATTATAAAAAACAAATAGCATGAAATTTGCTTCTTCCAGTCTCTGTTATACTCGAACGTGACATGACTTAATAGGACTTCTGCTGCTCGATGGAAAAAACAGATGAATGAGTTATGCTTTGTTACTTGCAGAATATGGAAGTTCCGGCAGTTAGCAGGCAACATGCTACTCTACTATTTAATACTGCCTTAGAGCAGGGGAAGTGGGATCTTTGTCGTCATATGATCAGATTTCTAAAAGCCATTGGTTCTGGAGAAACAGAGACACCTCCAGCTACACCAACAACTCAGGTTTGTGGTGCAAATTGTAAATATCACAGTGTTTAACCAAACCTTGTACGATTAATCTTGCTGTTACATAGCATGTGTGCTCCTTCGATCGTGTGTTTGTGTTTTCTTGGTTTTAGGAACCTAGTTCAAGTAGTGGCTTTGAGTTCTTCAGACATCGCAGCATTAGTTTATCCCAATCAGCAGAGAATCTCCATAGCAAATTCAACCTGACAAAAACACTGAGTATGCCCTCTGGCCCGTCTGGAAAAAGGTAATTGGTAGTCATGTCCACTCCCTCCTCGCTTTGTTAGGTACCATACCAACTCTTTTAGCAGTTAAGAGTGTGTGTGTTTGTATGTATCTATACACAGTAATTTAGATAGCTAGTGAGACCCCCTTGCCTTATATTTGAAGGATCGATTTTGCTGAAAGATGGCTTGAACAGCTTGCAGTACTGCAACATCATAGTATACGTTGCACTGTGATACTGTGGACATGTTGATTTAGCAGTGTGTTGCTAAGCTCTAAGTAGAGCCTTTTACACCTTGGGGTGAGTACCTCTTAAAGTGTGGAATTCCTATTGATTGATATTAGCGTTCAGAAGCAGCCCTGAGCTGGGATTCATTATTGTCTTGGGTTTGGCTTTTTTTTCCTATGTAAGACCTTCAAAACAATCTCAGTACACATTCAAATGCTTTTATGTAGTAATTTAGTAATGTTTGTTTAGTAATGCTTCTATTTAGTAATTACTAAATAGAGTACTATCTAAAGAGATTTCTTAGGAAGAGTCCTAGACTAATACTTGTTTCTCAGAAGTCACTTTGTAATGGCATCTGCCTTTTATCTCTTCCTCTTTACTTTTTTTCTGCATCACTGAGTTTTATACTCAGTGGATGCTGCTACTGTTGTAACTTCCTAACCTTATTTCACTCACCTGTTGAGACAGTGGGATCTTATAGAGAACGTAATTAGCAAGGAATGGCGGAAACTGCTTGTGTTCGTGTGTAGAATATTCCTAGAACAGCTCTGGTCATTTGATGTGCTGTGGTTGTGGCCAACAGCCTTTATGACTGTTTTACCAGTCTTATTCTGGTCTGACTGTAGGTGGAGTAAAGACAGTGACTGTGCCGAGAACATGTACATCGACATGATGCTCTGGCGGCATGCGCGACGTCTGCTGGAAGAAATCAAGCTGAAAGACCTCGGCTGCTTTGCTGCGCAGTTGGGCTTTGAGCTGATTGGCTGGCTGTGCAAGGAGCGAGCCAGAGCAGCACGCGTGGAGGATTTTGTCTTTGCCTTGAAGAAGCTACATGAAGATTTCCTCTGGCCATTTCCGGTCATACCGGCTTCATCCATTAATTCACCTTTCAAGAATGGAAAGTACAAGACAGGTGCTGTAACGTCTGAGTTGATTTGGGCTAGGTTTCCCTCCTGCAGTCCTACACGCAATCTGAATCTGTCCTTCCTCAGCCCAGCCACCCACAGAACAGGCTGAGGCTTGCCGCCTGCACAGCTTTCTCACACGGGGTGTGTGTTTTTGACGGGATTCTGTTTAACGCAGATGGCATCTCTTGTGTAGTTGGATTACACTGCTGCTTCTGTGGAGGTTTCTTGCTTTCTCGGGTGCACTGAGCTGGACATCACTCGTGCAGATGTTGAGTTGAACTCAGATGTAAATTCTGTTATGGAAGATTACTAAAATCAACATTCTTATACAGTCTTTAGATGTTTTTATTACGTTTTTATGTTTAAAAAGGTTATGTTCCTAATACTTGAAATTTGCTTTCTGTTAAAGGGTAAGAATTTTGAGGATCTCTCAAGTTTCGTAGTTCACCTTCTTACGGCAAAGTTGATACTAGCTCCCGGGTCATCTTCTTTATGGTAGTAGCAGCACCATTATTTAGTTCTATTCATGCTAACACTTTATCAGCTGGTATTTCTTTCATGCCAGTGCTGATATAAAAAGCTAATCAGGAATTCCTGAAAAACCTAAACTTGCTGCATTCCCTTGCTTTTGGTGATCCCACAGCAAACTAATTGAATATTAACTTATATACAATTTTTAGGTTCCTGAAATGCCTGAAGAGAACTTTCCAGATTTCCTTTTTGATAATTACATGACTTTTCTTTGGTCGTTTCTTTTTTTTCAGCTGTAGGGGAGCAGCTGCTAAAATCTCAGTCTGCAGACGCCTTTGTAAACATGGAAGTGGACACAGGGGTTTCCAGCACACCTCGGAGTCGCAGCTGGCTTGGCACTATCAGCTCCTCTCAGAGGGAGATTGACACTGTTTCATCCCATGGACCGCACATGCAAGATGCATTCCTTTCCCCTTTGCTAAGTAAAGGTTAGTCGCCCTTCATTCTGTCTGTTCATTGAAAAATGCACTTGGTAGTACGTTTTTTTGTTTTGATATTTGCATGCCACTGATGTATTGTGGCTGCTCAAGTCCCGGTAACCGTAATTCAGAAGGGAAAAAAAAAAAGGGCTGGTTGAAAAATGAACTGAAATTTTTACAACAGAAAGATAATGCCCATGTTGCACATCTTAAAGTGCTTCATGTAGAATATGAAATGGATAATTGCTGAGATTCTGGTCTGTGGTGGTTACCGTTTTTACAGTCTAGCTGGAAAGAGTGTTCTAAGTTTATCTTTGTCTCCTGCATGGGTTGGCACTGTTCGAACACATGAACTTTGTGCTATTGTATTGCTTTAGAAAGATACTGTGCTCTTTATTGAGGAAGTTGAAGAAATTATAGTCTGATAGTTTCCTTTTGTCCTATGAGTTTGTTTAAATCACTCTTCTAAAAGCTCAGATGTATGATCAGCTTATGAAAATACAGAGTGGGGTTTTACTCTTTATGCAGGTTTTCTGACCAGTCGGAGGCAGGAAATGTCTGCCTGACAATTCATCTTTCTTTACTCTCTTTTGTCCCCAAGCATGGAGCAATGTTTTCAACAGCATCTATGTAATATTGTTTCCACTTTATTAGGCGAAAAATCTAAGTACCTAAGTGTGAACTAGTCTCCCCAAGATACTAGGGCCCCCTGTGAGAGTCAGAGCACTTGGAGCTGCTACTTAACAATTCGACAAGCTTTAAAAAGTAAGGGTGAGGTTCTCTCCCTCTGCTTGGGCACTGCCTCATTCTATTTCACTCCTATTTTTCTTGTTTATTACTTCTGGAGATTACAAAAGTGCATCAGGTTGAAGCAAGTTTTTTAGAGAAGTCTCTAAAAAAGTTAAGTTAAATGGGGGAAAATTTATTTCTCTTTCCATTGCACTGTCTTGCACTGCAGTTGGCCACTACTGCTGTTTATAGAAACAAGTATCTCATTTTTTTTCTGAGCTGGATGAAGACCTTTGAGCTCAGTGGACTTTGGAATGCATTTTGAAGCAGTTGATTTCTAAAGTGAAACTAAATTATTAGTCTTTAAAATGTTGCAAGCTGAATTCTAATAATACTAATTTCATTACTAATTAATGCAGTAGTGGTGTTGATGGGCAAAAAGCTACTCAAATAACTTACTGTCACTGCCCCTGTGAAAGTGCTGTGGCTACATCTACTCTTCATGTTTTTATTAGAAAGACTTACTTTCTGTAATTGGTGCAGGTGAATATTTACATTACCAAGCATTCAGAATCTTCAGGGTTTTTTATTGAGAACTTACTATTGCATCTTCTCTTTTAACAAAGTTGAAAGTTAGGAAAGCAGCATCTTTAGGCAGACTGCAGCCCTTCCCACAGACTTAGTTCTAGGACTACAGTACGTAAGAGGCTGTGCGCTTACAGTGATTGCCAACACATCTTTAGGATCTGTTACTGATATTATTGTGTGGAATTATTTTTATCTGGTAGAAGAATTATTGCATTCCTGCAATGGTAGTTCTGCCATGTAGTGAGACAAGAATGCTGAAGTGGGATGGACAGTTTGCCTGAAGTAGTTTCTTAGCACTGTAATACACTGCAAAGCACTATCCTGTAATTTGTCAATTCCTGTAGGAAGTAGTCTAGAAGTTCTGGGTCTTACTAAAGTAAGTAGTTTCTTTTTCCCTTATGTTTCTGAGTGTTTTTGATAGGTGACGAATGCAGCATTGGTTCAGCAACGGACTTGACTGAAACAAGTTCTATGGTGGATGGTGACTGGACCATGGTGGATGAAAACTTCTCTAGTCTAAGTTTAACTCAGTCAGAGCTTGAACATCTCTCTCTGGAGCTGGCGAGTAAAGGGCCACACAAGTCACAGGTCCAGCTGCGGTAAGTAACGTATTCTTCACATGTGAAATTTAAAATGGCTAGTTTGCAGCATTAGGAGAAAGGAATGCTGTCTACAGAATCACACTGGGATTTTGTCTTCAGAGTGGAAAAAGGAGTAAGTGGGCTGTTCTTCCACGTAGGTACTTGCTACATATCTTCATGGAAGCAGGATGTCTGGATTGGTGTGTTGTCATAGGCCTTATCCTCAGAGAACCATCAGTGATCAACCAGGTTTTCAGTATAATGCAATCCTCTGATATTGATGGAGAAATCTGTCAGAATATCAAGACTGGCCTTTATGCTGTTGACAAGTGGGCTTCTACAGATTGGTAAGTGTTGTTTTTCACCTTTGTTTTCATGCCAGTTGTAGGCAATTAGTTACCAAAAAAAATAACTTTTCCATTATCTCAGTGCTAGCTGAAACAGACTGAGAGAGTTGAGGTTGTTCAGTCTGCAGAAGAGAAGACTCCGAGGAGACCTTATTGTGGCTTTCCAGTATCTCGAGGAGGCCTACAAGAAAGCTGGGGAGGGGCTTTTTAGGCTGTCGGGTAGTGACAGGACTAGAGGGAATGGATTGAAGCTAGAGATGGATCGGTTCAGACTGGACATTAGGGACAAGTTCTTCCCCATGAGGGAGGTGAGACACTGGCACGGGTTGCCCAGAGAGGGGGTGGAAGCCCCATCCCTGGAAGTTTTTAAGGCCAGGCTGGATGGGGCTCTGGGCAGCCTGATCTAGTGGGGGATGTCCCTGCCCATGGCGGGGGGGTTGGAACTAGATGATCTGTAAGGTCCCTTCCAACCCTGACAATTCTGTGATTCTGTATAAAAGTACTTTGGCAGAAAATTTAAGGACAGTTAATGCAGTTGTGATCAAACTGGGGAAAAAAACAAAACACAACACAATGGATCCTCGCAACTTTTATTGTTGGATTATGGTTACCTTTTTCCTTCCATTTTAAAAAAAGAGTTTCTGTACACAAAGGATTATGTTATAGAAGATAGTAATTTCTATTAAACATCTCCCAAGGAGAGCTGCTTTTTAGTTATATGACACAAGTACTGTTTTTCAGTTCACTCATGGTGTTCTGTGCCCTTGTTTTCCTAGCCCTGGGTACAAGCCATTTCTAAATATCATCAAACCACAGATCCAGAAGTTAAGTGAAATAGCAGAGGAGCAAGTACAGCCTGAAGCTTTTCAGCCGGTGAATCCTTCTAAGGTTACTGAACAAGCAAATCCCAGAGCTGAGGAGAGCAGGACTTCATCTAGCCACGGCACTAATCCTCAGAGTGATGCTGGCAGCAGCAATGTGAGCAGGCATGAGGAGGACAAATCTAAGACGGAGGATGAGGATTCATTCCAAGAAGGCAGTTATGACTGTACTGTGTCTTAGATGGAAGATGAACAACTTCTTGAGCATCAGGTGTGAAAGGAAGCAAACCAGCTCTTAGACATGCTTCCATGTTCTGGATTGAACTCCTTTTTTTTTTATTACTATATTTCAGTCTTTGAAATCTTTAGTGGGGATAACTAAGCAGCAGTTTCTCTAATATTAATTTTAAAAGGAGGCAAGACTTTTTTTTTTTTGATGCAATCTGCAGACTGCAGCATTAGGTTTTGATACTTAATAGTGTTGAGGCAGTGAGTACATATTGGAGACAGGCTGAGCTAATGTTCATCAGTACCTTTACATCACCAACACGTTGTGAAGAAACAACTTATCTCTTGGCGAAGAGGGGATTAAATTTAAAAACTGTTATGCTTTGCAGCTTGCCTGCCTAAGAAATGTCTGATCAATGCAGTTCAGATTGGTTTGATACCGATATTTTGTATTAAAGGACTGTAAAATGTATGTTTTTGTGAATACTCTTGTACAAATACTCAAGGTTGTACCCTGTTTGAAGGTACCTGTATGTATTGTGCATGTTCCTAGATGACTAGTAAAGTTAAAGCAAAGTTGCACTTCTTTCTGGATGAGGCATACTTTACTGACCTAACATTGACACAGGGTGGCTTTACCTGTTTTTTACTGCCACTTACAGCTCTTGTAGTTGGGTTTAAGGGATTGCTGAAGGTTATTTATTTCATTGTAAATTCTTTTCTGAAAAATGGATTTTTAAATGTAAATAATCATCACGTACTCTTGCTATGGGAAACTAGTTTAACAGCTCATACTTAAAACATTTTTTCAAACATTTTGTATTACACATACTTGTAACTAAGACATATTTAACTTTCATACAATGTTATGGAAAGCTGGCTGCAGAAGTCTGTTGCTTTGAGGTACTTACTTTTTCTAGCTGCTGCCCCTATGTAGTAACTACCTGTAACAGTATTAATTTAGATATTAGCTTGTTTGTACTGTGCAATCTGAACAAAAAATGCAACATTACTCATTTTATACAAAATGAACTAGTTTATTTTTTATAACATCACTTGATTACTGACATGGACCAAACTAGTCATCATAGTGTAGTTACAGCATCTGTTGCTTTTCTTGTATAGTTACTAAATGCACATCCATTTTAAACTCTGAAAACTAAGAATATTCACAATTAAGTTAAATGGTGGATTTATCATCTTTATTTCCTTTGTAGATAAGCTCAAGTGCTTTAAAATGTACAAATATTACACTGTTGCTTTAGAATGGCTTTATTAAGCCAATACAACCAGTAAAAGTGCAATAATTGCGAATATTACTTGTAAAGCTGGGGAGATTTTAGTGAACGCAGCTGGGATTTCCATTTAAGAGTTGAAACTAATAGTGAAGTTAAGCGAAGAAATCTTGTTCAAGAGTCCCAGCATTAAGCTTAGTCTGTGTTGTAGCTACTGGTTACAGATAATGTCTACCATACCTACAACCCTGTTGTGATATGACATCAAAATCCATTATTGTTTTAAGGGGATACTTAAAGCTTTTTTATTATTAAAAAAAACCCTGCTTAATCTATGTTAAAAGAAATAAAAACTGTCCTTCAAGTTAATATTTTTCTGTGGTTCTGTGGTAATGATGTAAGCCAAGTCCATCCTGATCGGCATTCTGCTGTTCAGGTTTTGGATCTGTACAAGTAAAAACACACATTACCTGATATACTAGCATTCTTAATATTAGTGTCTTACTGCTGTGCTACTGTTGTTTAGCAGTTAAATCTTTTTAGTTGTGAAATTTTAGGAGTTTGTACTTCTTTAGTAGTGAATAACTCTATGCAAATCTTATGTGCTGATTTTGTATTTCAATTTCACTCCTGTTATACCTGTAATTAAAAGACAAATGTATTCAACTTTAATTGAAGTTATTCCTGTGGAAAATCACTGTTTCTGACTTCAAGCTGTCAGCAGTAAGTTACTGTAGTTCACGTGGGTTGTCTCAGAGAAACAAAATGCTCAAAGAAACTTCCTGATGAAGACTTTCAGTTTTCCACATCATACTCCTACGATTTGCTTTACAGGATGAAGGTGTCAGGCTTTTGAGTTAAAAACCACCGTATTAGTGCATCTTTGAAGTTACAGCCTTTGAGAAAAAGTGTCTTGGGTTTAGGTGGCAAGGGTGGCCTCGAAGAGCAGAGCCCACGAGCTGCCCCTGTGTCATACACAGCCACTTCCAACAGGCCCACCATGGGACGCAGCTGTGCCCATCAGCCAAACTGGTGCCTCCTCTTTGTAATTTATCTAACAAGGGGTAAAAAAAAAACCCCAAACTGCTGTGCAGCAGCTGTGAGAGATGAGTGAGGAACTGCCCTGCAGCCATGCAGGCCCATAAAAGGAGGAGCAGGAGGAGGTGCTGCAGGCATTGGAGCAGAGATTCCCTGCAGCCCATGGACCTTTGTGAGTAAACACATGCATGAACTGGTAACACCAACATTCATAATGAGTGTCTTACTACTGTGCTGCCATTGTTTAGTAGATAAATCTTTTTAGACTGTGATGATGCAGGCTGTCCTGCAACCCACGGTGGAAACAGATAATCCACAGTGGGAGCCCATGAAGGACCCCACACCAGAGCAGGTGGTCAAGCCCTGAAGGAAGCTGCAGCTCATGGACAGCCCATGCTGGAGGAGGTTTTCTGGCGCGAACTGTGGCCCACGGGGGACCCAGGCTGGCACAGTCTGTTCCTGAAGGACTACTCCACTGAGAGGAGGATCCACACTGGAGCATTCATGAAAGACTGTCTCCTGGGGCAGGGACCCCACACTGGAGAAGGGGAACAGCGTGACAAGGGAGGAACAGCAGAGAGCTCTTACAGGCTGACCATGACCAGACCCTCGACTGACCATCCCCCATCCCTCTGCACCGCTGTGGAAGAGAACGTAGAAGAATAAAGTTGAATCTGGGAAGACAGGGGATGTTGAGGGACAGTGGGTTTTTTCATCTCGTTGGTTGTTGCCATCCTACTTTATTTTTAATTCACAATACATTAATTTTCCCCAAGGCCAGTTTGTTTTGGCTATTGACAGGGAGTTTACTCTGAGTAATCTCCCTGTCTCAACCCATGAACTTTTTAATCTTATTTTTAAATCCTGGCCTGCTGAAAAGAGAGAGTAAGAGAGCAGTTTGGTGGGTACCTGGTAGCCAACCAAGGCTAGCCCACTACAAAAGTTTTATTCATTTACATATGGTATTACCTCACTCTAAACAGGGAAAATGTGCCATGTAACCAGCTGAGGGTCAATGTTTTCTATGGAATTCCAGCTGTCTCTCCTCTTGCTTTGCTTATCCAGCTCCTGTAAAGCTCACTGCCCTGATTTTTAACAGTCTGGCCTCCTCAAGCATTTGCATTTCATGGCATAAAAAGGTGTGTGATTTCCTCTTTCACCAGCATTTGCAGGTAGCATCAAATTTTCTTGATATGCTTCTCATCCTGTATGGAACTAAATGCCTCTGAAAAACAGCAACAGTGCTAGATTTAAAAAACTGTCTCACGCAGGCGTATACCTGCAAAACCTGCTTGACTGAAGCCACATTTCTGAGGATAATTTCATCATCACTCTTGTCAAGCACAGTAAGCTAATTTTTCACTAGTGTGTTTTAGTGCAGAGCAACCAGTTTAAATGGTTTTAGAGCTAAAGTGTCTGTAAGCTGCAGGCTGGGACCCACTGCTGAGCAAACAAATACATACATGAGTGTACAACCCAGCTGGAACCTGTTCAAAAGAGTTCCCTTCACTGAGAAGTCAGGTTATAATGCTATTACAGAAGATGATGGGTAGCCTGCTGAGAGTGGTAAGCTGCCTAATTGCAGGAAGCAGAGTCTTCTACCTCTAGCCCTTTCGTAACCAAGCCTAGAGCTGGTGCCACAAAGAACTGCAAAAGAGCTGGGAATCCAATAATGTGTATTGTCAAACATAGAATCATAGAACGGCCTAGGCTGGAAGGGACCTTAGAGATCATTTTAAACATGGAGGAGGATTTCCTGACACAGCAGTAAAGGTCACAACCTGAAGGGAGAAGGCGGCTTCCAGCACCACACTGGAGCCCTCCTCTTTGGCCTCTTACTGCAGCAGTGTTTACACTAAAAATGTTTAGTATTCCCATGGCAACAGCAGGATGAGAAGTATTACCTGCAGCTCACACATCAGTGAGGAACTGAGCGGGCAGCTTAGTGATCTTACGAATTCCTTCTCCTCGCAACAGTCTGCTGCTTCCAGAACAAAAAAGCATAATGCAGAGAAATACCATGATCGGAACAAAGGTGGCCCCCAGATAGTTCACTTCAGACAGACCAGTGCTCCGAGTGTCCTTCAGTGCTCCGCCGTGCTCCTAGTCCGCTCCGTGTACCCAGTACCCCTCCTGTACCCCGCAGTGTCCCTCTGTTCCCAGGACTCCTCCCAGGCATCTCCAGGAGCATTTTGGTTTCTTCTGGAAACAGGTGAATTCCCAGGTAGCAGCCCCGGACTATTCTAAGGTAGCCACCCGAAGAGCATTGTGTATCTTGGAGAAGGTCCATGCCTGGTAGCTCCTTGGGACCTCTCCCAAACTTCCCCAGGAGGGTGTCTGTGCCCTCAGGAGACAGATGAAGTACTGGGGAGCAGCCCCAGACTCCTGTAGGGTGTCTACCCAAGGTGTTTTATCCATGTTGGAAGAAGGTCCATACCTAGAAGCTCTTTAGGATGTTTCAAAAGCCTTGAGTGTAAACACGGAGTAAGAACAGAGAAGAAAAAGGGTCTTCAGAGGCTGTAGGCATGAGCAGTTTTCTTCCCAGGGGCTCTGGGGCTTTACAGACAGAAATCTCCCCCAAAACACTTCCTTCTGAAAGGTCTGTGATGCTCTGAACCTCCTGCTTCATTTTGGGTCTTTCTTACAGAAACAATTTTTTGTTTTTCCTGTTTGGTTTTGGGTGTTTTTTCCCCTTTCTAGGATGTGATATGTCTCAGAGAAAAGAAACTCCCTTTTCTCCCCCTGAGGAGCTAGGGAGGCTGTTGGGGTGGGACAGAGGGAGCCCCCACATTCCTTCCTCGGAGATACACAAAAAGAAGTGGTCAGAGCTGACAATTGCACTAAGTCCTTCGCACCCCTTGGACAGAGCAGACCATGGCACTGCCAACTCCATGGCTCCCCCCACACAGCTCCCATGCCCCTCTGAGCTCCTTCAGCCATGCATTCTCCCCAGAAATACTGGGAAGCCTATTATCTTGGACTAATTTATCTTCTGAGAACGGAAAAGATTTTCATCAAGTGACAGCACTTAGGGTTACTGACCTTACATGGCTTTTTAACCATCCTGCACCAAGATGGAACGTCATGTTCTAAGACGGGTCACCCTGCAGGCTCCTTCCAGACTACTATCAAGAACCAGATTAGGTTTAGCCCTCAAGGCCCTCAAGGGAAAAAGAACTGAAGAGTATTACCACGCAGGCAAACTCCTCAGCAGCTACGTCCCATATACTACACTTAGCTTTGTAGAGGCTTCCTAGATCTTGTCTATTTGATTGGTATCTTTCCAACAGGCTTGCAACCCAACCTAGACTGAACAGGCACTAAAAACGGGTCTTGCTAACAGAGAACAGCTCCACTCAGTCACTTGGCACCTATCCCAACACTTTCTTTCTTCAAATGCAAATATCTTCTACCTGACAGGCAATCTGAAGGTACAGTGACACACTAATCACAGAACTGTTGAGAATTGTTGAGGCTGAAAAAGACCTCTGAGATCATCAAGTCCAGCCTCAATGCTGCCTTAGACTTTACAACCACAACACGTACAGGCCTTCTGTGCAACCATGGGCTCAAATTGATCAAATGCTTCTTTCTGAAGCTCTGTAACTCACAGGTATGTACCAGAGTACTATGTATGTTAATAGAGAACATAACAGATTCTCAAAGCTGTCAAGTCAGCAAAGAACTCCAGCATTAAGGAAGAATAAAGCAATTTAGAAAAGGTTGTAGACGTAAAATTTTTTTTCTAATAAACACAGAGGAAGTCCAATCAACTAGCTGCTTGGTGTGCCCATCAGGAACAAAGACTTTTTCTATTCCCATGTCCCTTTAACCCTTAAAATTTCCAGCTGCTTGCTTTTTGTATATTTCACAAAACAAGACAAAATACTGGTAATGAGAAACAACAAATCACAGTAGTAAAAAAGACTGATCTGCTTGCAATGAAGGGGGAAGCAGATCGAGACTGAAATAGTGTTTCAGTGTCTTTCATCCTGTTTTTCTATCTGTGATCAACAATAAATTTGCTTCTAGCTATCAGTTTTGCAAAGAAAACTCATTTTTGCTACCCGTGACTCTTCCATACCACATGTTGTTCAGGAAGAACCCTCCTCTCTAGGCAATGAGCCAGGGCCCTACTTTTAACATTTCTCGGCTTAGGTTAATTTTTACGTTATTCATCCCTGTCTCTCCTCCACAAAACTCCAGCTGTCAAACTCCAGCATCACTCAGCAGGATTTCTACCCCAAGCTTAAATAAAACCTTAGCACAAACAGTTCAAATATGCCTTTAACCATGCTGAAAATCAAGTTTCACTGAATAAGTTTCACTTTTATTTACAAAGACAGAAATTTACAACAAATCAGACAGCCCTCATAATTAAAATGATAAATCCTGAGTTAGCAGAAGCTATTGCTTCACTGGAGTTTCAGAAATTGCTGACAGGCATTTTTGTATTTTTGGCTCCCAGTACAAATACTTCACATAGAAATTTTTCAAAGCTTTAAATCAGAGGCAAACCACAAAATAAAAATCAAAACTGAGTAAGATGGTATCAGTGCAGCTTTAGTTGACTAGCTGTGCATCAGCTACAGTACAGTACAAAACATTTGCTGAGATTCAAGATACAAGTTCTGAGTTAACACTCAGTTTTTCAAATCATTAATAGCACTTTAAAAAACAATACATGTGCAATACAGGGATTGTAGTTCCAAATCAGACACAATTAAGTGATGATTAATGTAGAAAGATCCACTGCTTTTAAGATACTGATGGCCAGTTCATTATGATTCCAGTAAATAAACCACTTCTCTTAGTCCATGAGTCAGCCGACAATCATTTGTGAATGTACCTTACAACAAATGAAACTGGTTCTTGCCACTATCGCACAAAACTACAGAACGACTCGAAGGAAAAATACCCAGTTAGGGAGCTGCTGTTCATCACAGCTCACACAAACTGAAGTGTCACAAAATTTTCTTTCACATGCACTGCAAATTTCCCAGCACTAGCATGTCTTTACTCGAAATGCTGATGCATGCACAAAATCTGCACTGCATGTGATGTGGCAATATTTATGAGATGAATGACATACTAACCTGTACAACTTGTACTGTGACACTGATGTCACTGTTTTATGTGTAGCTTCAAAAAAAGCGTGATAAAGTTTCTTCAGGTACAGCAAGTTCTTTAAACTTAAGAAACAAACATTAACTATTACACTGCACTGAAAAAATCCCAGGAGTGTAAAAGACTCGAAGGAGGTCAGTGGCTTCTGGACCTAAAGCTTGTCAATTAAAACTGGCAGATATTTTAAATCACTCACAGTCATTTATAAAACTCATCCTGTGGAAACAGAATAAAAACAGTCCAAGGTATTAGACATCTTTTTAAAGATGACTCTTCTTGGTATTTTTCATTATGGAAAGCAAACCGTATTTTAAGAAACACTTAAATGTATTAGCAAAGTGCAATACTGTCACATTATCAAAAGTCTCTCCAGAGGAGATACCAAAAAATAGCCAATTCTAATAAATTAGAAGGTAACTTCCAATTTAGAGTAGATTAATTAAAAGACATCCGCGTAAAAGGAGCGGGCACTTAACACAGAAGAGTGCAAGTCACATTCTTATGCGCTGATACTGAAAGATTCCAACAGGAACAAAACCACAAGATGATAGTTTGGTCAAACTTACCCACTCAAGTTGTAACACCGAAGAGACAGATAAAAAGCACAGGAACTAAGTTTTTAACAGAAGCATATGTGTAAAACAATCTAGTTGCCACATTCCACCATAGTATTGGTTGTTCTACATTGTGCATTTGCAAAGGACTGGGAATGCAACCTACACAAGCATCATAACTTTCAGTGGCTTCACCGTAAAGAAGCACCTTTTAGCTGAAGGTCTTACTTTAATAGGACGGCGAGGACTGGTGGGCCATAGTCCCTGCATGTGCGTGAAGTGTGATTACGTTTTACATAACAAAAAAATTTCATGAGGACCTTTTATTACAACTGCCACCGTATGATGCTAACGTTATCTCCTTAAATACATTTCTCATTTTAAGAAACCCACTAGTCCAAGTGCCTTCAGTGAGAGAACCAAGATGTACTGTATTCACATTGACACAAAGTATCACTGTATCCCCAAGAGAGCAGTAGTCTTTAAATAGTCAAAACTGCCAAAGAAACACCATTTGTCACCAAAGCACTTCAGATTCTTGTGGAAGGCTCTGATATCTTGTTAGAAAACATTTGCTTCAACAGCATTCTGTGTCAGAGGGATTAACACTCAGCACTGCATTTTTGTCAACATTAAAAGACAAAAAGGTCGTAAGTGCAGGACCAACCAGAAGAAAATGTCCAGTTTGGAAACCTCTCCAGCAAGGCATAGAGTTGAGCTGACTTTTGATCTTCCCCAAAGAAGTAATGTGCTGCTACGGCAAGGGAGACCATTCCATCAGAACGCTTATCGGGGACCTGAAAGCAAAAAAAGGGGCAGCACAGTCTTCGTGTTTATGGCTTTTGAACATAACATCAACGCAGTTGTACTTCTCTACAGACTCAGTATCCGTGCAACAAACCTCATCCTGCAATTCTTTATCCTGTATGTTAAAACACTTCCTATCTTCAAACGTATTAATCTGATTACATGATGAGTTCAACCATGATGAGTTCAATCTGAACTGAACGTGCAACTAGGTATGTAAACCACTTGTCCTCTGGCAACTGCCCTCAGAGGACTATTTGGTTAAACGTTTAAACCTCCTGATCCGGAAAGGAACGAGGACTTCCCGAATTTTCAAGTATTCTTGTAATATTTACTCAAAGAATAAGAAACTGTTAAACCTATCAACAAAGCCATGCAGATCTGCAAAAAGTTCTTCAAAGGCAAGTTAACGGGGGGTGGGAGGGGTGGACATCATGAATCCCAGCAGAACGGCAACGCTGGAAGCCCTTTGCTTCCAACTAAAAATAAAGTAAAAGTAAATGTAGGAAACAAAGCTTTTAACAATTCTTTTTGCTTCAAGACAGGTTAAGTTTCCCACCAAGGACTCCCTGTAATTTCTAAAAACCAAGCAAACAAACTACACAAAAAGGAAATAATTTGTAATGTAAAAAGAACTGAAATAAAAGTAATAAAGAGAAAACTTCAAGAACTATAAAGTTACAATCAGAGAAATCCAAACTATCATCTGAGACCATGGAGACAAGGAAAGTATCTTCCTTTGGCTGTTTGGCAAGTTAGTGGATGAAACATCAAAACATCAAAAGTGGATATTTACGGGACAAATTAGAAGAGGGAAGCTAGAATTGGGATGTATCAAACAAAGCAAAGTTTAAGAAGGTTATGATGACATTTTTCACATAAGAATGCAGAAATGGTTACAACAGGGCTGACCAAGAGATCGCTGGGTTTCCAGCAGTGGCATACTCACCGTCAGTTCCACCCAAAAGTGCCACGGTGTAGCACGCAGCCCGTGGGAGTAAAACACAAAGTAGTCGCCTCCTATGCTAGCAACTGGCCGACCATCCCCGAGAGACCACGCGGACAGTGACGACCCTTCATGTGGCCTAACATACAAAGACATGTGGCTTGGTCCTACAAAGACAGGGATATGAATCTGTATGTATCACGAGATGGAGGTAGAATAACAATCTATATATTTTCCTGTTTAGTAGCATGTCGTCTGTGTATTATTCGGTCTTCCGAAACATCATACAACTGTCTTCACAGAATAAATCATAGAATCATTTAAGTTGGAGAAGACCTTTAAGATAGCTGAGTTCAACCATTAACTTCGCACTGCACTGTTCCCGGGGCAGCCTGTGCCGGTGCTTGACAGCACCTTCAGCAAAAGAATTTTTCCTAAGGTCCAATCTAAACATCCCCTGGTGCAACCTGAGGCCATTTCCTCTTTCCCTATAGTGCGTTATTTGGGAAAAAAGATCAATCCCCACCTTGCTACAACCTCCTGTCAGGTGGTTGTATAGAGTGATAAGGTTCCCCGCCTCACGCTCCTTCAGGCTCCCCAACTCCAGTGCCCTCAGCCACTCCTTTTGCTCTAGACCCTTCACCAGCTTCTCTGCCCTTCTCTGGGCACGCTCCAGCACCTCAGCATCTTCCTTGGAGGGAGGGGCCCAAAACTGAATACAGGGCTCGAGGTGTGGCCTCAATAGTGCTGAGAGCAGGGGGACAATCCCTGCCCTGGCCCTGCTGGCCATGCCACTGCTGGTGCGGGCCAGGATGCCGTTGGCCTCCTTGGCCACTGGGCACACTGCTGGCTCATGTCCAGCCGGTTGCCCACCAGCACCCCAAGGGCCTTTCTCACTGGGCACTTCCCAGCTGCTCTACCCCACAGCTCTGGCGCTGCTGGGAGCCAAGGGCAGGACCCTCACTGGGTTGAGCACAGTGCTGAAACACCAAAGGTCGCGAATTCGATTCCTGTTCAGTCCTCATGTGTTGCCTGATCTAGTTGAGAGGCGTCCCTGCCCATGACAGGGAGGTTGGATTAAAATGACCTCTAAGGTCCCTGCCAGCCTAGGCCATTGTATGATTCTGCGACCCGGCCCTGGGCCTGGTTGCCCTTCGTAGCACTGGCCTCGGCCCCTCAGCCCAGCCCCCTCTGCAGAGCCTTCCCACCCTCCAGGACACCCGTGCTTCCACCCAGCTTTGTGTCACTGCAAACTTAGTGAGGGTGCACTTGATCCCCTTGTCCAGGTCAGGTCACTGATAGAGATGTTAAACAGGACTGGCCCCAACACAGCCCATGTGGAACATCACATTGGACCAGCCACCACCTGGATTTAACTCCATTCACCAACACACTCTGGGCCCAGACACCAGATGGTTTTTCACCCAATGAAGGGTACGCTTGTCCAAGCCACAAACAGTCCATTTCTGAAGGAGAATACTGAGGGAAATGGCATCAAATGCTTTACTAAAGACCAGGCAGACATATCCTCAGCCTTTCCCTCATCCACCAGGTGGGTCACCTTGTCATAGGAGGACATCAGGCTGGTCAAGCAGGAGCTGCCTCTCACAAGCCCATGCTGGCTGGGCCTGATCCCCTGGTTGTCCTGTATGTGCCACACGATGGCACTCAGGATGATCTGCTCTGTAATCTTCCCCAGCACCAAGGTCAGGCTGACAGATCTGTGGTTCCTCCCAGCCCTTCATGTAGACAGGGGTCACATTTGCCAACCTCCAGTCCCCTGGGACCTCCCCAGT